>OY756379.1:4202500-4749891 GCA_963576895.1 Ceraclea dissimilis | reverse complement strand
TAGAGAAAAGGATGCTTCCTCATAAATTACGACGTTCTATGGAAGGACACAACAAAAGATGTGACATCGTGTCTCCCTCATTCACTCTCTCAAGTCTCGACTCCGTACAACAAAACAGTTCAGGCAATACCTGCTTTGGGAATATTCCGATTAAGACGATTTATCGAATTGCTCCTGAATCTTGTGTTGTATAGTTTATGTCTGAAATTTCAATATAAATATCATTGAGGTGGTCGGTAGCCTGGTTGGTAACGCGCTCGCCTGTTAATCCAGTGGGCGCGGGTTCAATCCCCGACCTACTCCACTTTACAACACAAGCTTTTAAGCTTTCTGTGAAGTGAACAAGGATGTATTTGGGTTTATTTACCCAGATTCATTAAAAAAAAATATCCCCTATCCAGTTCCTTCTCCTTTCCCTTCCTCTTCCCCTCCCACTACCGTTTTCTTTGGGTATACATGTTATTATATGTTCGCTAATTATGTATTAGTTTTAGTTGGTGTTTATTGTTTTTTTTATGTACTGTTGTTGTTGTTTGTGTACAGATGTAATTGGTCTGCTTGGATAATAATTTTATCTTTGTATTTTTGTATATCACTGTATCTGTCTATAAGACTGTTAGTCATTCCTGTTTTTTTATTATTATTATTGAAGGAAACCTCTTTCGATTTCACGAGCACTCCTTGATCAGAGAAAATAGCCCACCTTTAATTCTATGAGCCCTCTTTAAAGCCTGTAAACCAAATCATTCATCTTCAATAAACCAAAACCTCCATAGCTGATCAGTATTTTATGTACTAGCTTCAGCAGATTTTTGCAGGGTAATAACCCTGCAAAAATCTGCACTTAATTATACGAGAATTATAAATATGAGCATAAAATCTAAAAATTTTCGATGTAAATTTTCGAAATTCGTTATTTTATTTTGACAATCCAAAGTCGGTGTTAAAATGAATAGGAAATTACATTTTTTTCCATCCCCAGTTGTATCTGTATGGGAGTATTCGGTGAATTAATTATCGGCGGTATATTTTAGGCGACAAAATCATTAAGTCATTGTTCTGTAGACACGTATCTGTATACATTTCTAAGAAAAGGCTTCACCTAAGTCAACATAGAAATACCTAATTAGTGATTGTTTGTGTATCTAATTATTACATTATTCATTTAATTAGTATATTTACCTATAATAATGTTGGGTTTGTACCAGACTATGTGACGTACAATAAAGAAATTAAGAGTAGGCATATTGACATTACAAAAATTTCTTAAAACGGGAGACCTTAGATCTCGACAGCCTTACTAAAATATCCTTTGGAAAAAAATAGAGTAGGTACATTGAACCTTTATCTAGGGAATAACCGTAAAAGATTTTTTTATATCTTAATAATACTAATAATTGGAATATTTCTATAGCGCCGTCTTTGTGCCGGAGCACCTCGAGGACGCTTCACAAAAAAACAATATTGTAATAATATATGTAATTAAAAGTCATCACCAACAAAATGTTTGTGTCCAAGAAATAAAATCATAATACTTACATAATATACATACAATACCTTAGATACATAATATTATGTATCCGCGTCATCTTGTATAGATTTCTCAAAAAAATGTGAACAACTTACGATTCCTTTTACTGAGAACACGTCCGTCCTTGAGAATCTGGCCAACATGGTCTAGCCGTCTTGTTCTTGGACGGCCGCGCTTCCTTACACCTCTTCTGTCACTCAGGTATATCTTCCTTGTTATCCTTTCATCGTTCATTCTCTCTACATGCCTCAACCATCTCAAGTTGTTCACATTCATTTTAGTCACACATCTCTGACTGTTTCGCATTCCATGTCCTATCTTTGATGAAATATTAGCATAAGAGTAGAGGGGCATTTCTCTGATAAATAATGGAATAGAAACACATTTTGTATTGAATTGCATTATACATACATATTTTATTGGGTCACTGAATATTGTCTTATGAAAATAACTTCGCAATTTACATGTATAGTGTTAGTGTATCAAAACATCAAATTGAAACTTTTTTTATATCGAGATATAAAGACAGGTGTATATTGGCAATATAGTTGTTTAAGCAATTCATACTAAATATATTTTTTGTCATGGTTTCTTCTGGTAGTATTCCCCATATTCTTCAATACTTTGATTTCCAGTGGTTTAGCCGTTGTAGACAATGGTACCATCTGAAATTGTGAAAAAAATCTATGTAGTTTATCAGAGGCGTCGCTTACTTGGAAGCCAAGGGGAGTCAAAATTAAATTTTGATATTGATGAAGGGTAAAAAACGGATAGATAGTGGCGCGGGCGATTTTTTTTAGATAAATGGGTAAATTGGGTAAAAACGGACCACAGGTCTTCCTTAGCTCCTTATCCTTCATCATATTTTTTTTTCTTAGTGTAATTTCTTAAAGGGGGAAGTGCCTATCTAAGAAAATCGCATACGCAGAATTAGGGACTGTATACTGGTAGCCCATATCAATTTCAGAAAAAGGTTTTTTTTACGTTTTTTGGGCATAATTTCGCATATTTAGTAAGGTTGTTGAGATATTTGTGCTGAAAAATACCCTTTTTTAGTCTTTTTTTAGTTTACTACCCGTCAAAAATTAATATCATTAAAGTGACTTAGTTAAAAATAAATTCTTGTTTTTTTAAATGAGTCTTACTAGGGAGCCTGGAACTAGCGCGCCCTGGGGCGCCAGTGTATCCGCTTCCACGGCCGCCCTGAGGACGCCCATCTTCTGCAGAGTCGCTGTTGCTCTCAGCGCTGCTCTCACTGCCGCTTGACGCTGATGTCATGCTCTGAAAGACGCACAAATATACATTACCAAATCATTATTTTAATACTAAAAGTTGGGGGTAGGCAGAGAGAACATAATACGATTCAAATGACGTAATTAATTCTTCAAGAAAAGCCAGAGGTATCTACATTCACATGATGTAGATTTTTTTAAATTATGTGAACTCCCTTGGAGAGGAAGCAGTATGGGACACGGGTGTTCCGATGCTTACGAGTCGGCTATTTTTTGTTTATTTATTAATTTATGCACATAGAACAGATTCAGTCACAAAAGTAAATATTGACAGGTGCATTAGTACAAATATATACAGTACACAAGACCGATAACATCCGTTCACAATTAACCCACACGCAAAACCAATAGATTACATATATCTTATATCTATACAATATTTATAGTAGGGAAGGAGGAAGCATGGGAAGAGGAAAATAAGAGGTTGAATGGAAGGGAAAATGAAGGAAGCCAGATGGGTGTTCCGACGCTTACGAATCGGCTTCGGCTGGCTTAAGTGATCACTTTACGCCCAGGGCAACGTACACACATTCCACCACATCCTGCTGTCAATCTAATCATTTCAACGTTCATCCTCTCTACATGTCCCAACCATCTTAAATTGTTCACTAGAAAGTCTATATTAAAAAAAATATTATTAATACTTACAAACATTGCGAACAACGCGATGAAGAGGAAAAATGTTGTAAGTCTAAAAGCCAACATTTTTTTATGTTTTCAATGAAAATTTTCACAAATTCCCGACAGACACTGTACTATCACTGGATGTGAGTGTATGATGCTTTACTGTAAACAAACTTATTTATTTATATCATTTGAAATAATGCCTAAGTCATGTGGTACTTTGTCAACAAGTGCATTAATCATAATTACTATTATTGGACTTACGTTAATTTGTGTCAAAACAAATTTTTGATTATTTGCTTAATTGTGACAATTTGTTCAAACGGGGCCGGCGTTAGATTTTGTTTTTTATTTAATTTTCATTAGTTTTTTAGAAAAGAAACATCTGTGTATCTATCGCATCGGCCATCTACCTTACTGTGTGGGTGTAAAGTGATCACATTAAGCGACGATCAGTCATAAGCCTGATGGAAAGTCCATCCTTTGCTGTACATCCGTTGAGATAACTTCTTCTTCTTAACGTGTAACCTCTCCTGCGTCATCGTCCAAGGGGGAGCGATCTGCGAGGCTCTCCCATGTGCACCGCCCAGGAGCCATTGGGCAGGCCAGGAGGTGCTCAGTATCCTGCAGCTGCCCGCAGACGCACGTCGCGTCCTCAGCCATTCCCCATCTCTGGAGGTTCTTCCCAGAGCGGCCGACCCCGGATCTGATCCTGTTGAGGGTTTTCCACGCTGGCCAGGGTAGATCGTGTCCTGGGTGTAGGGCTTCCATTGGCGTGTTAAGGCTTCCATTGGCGTGTTAAATAGGGTCCCTTGTGCATCCTCTGCTGTGCCCCTCCACATGCTAATTCTTGCAGTTTTTGAGATAACTACTCTTTCCTTATGCTATCTCTCAAAATTTTTCATAAAATTCTTCTCAATGTTCTCAATTCTACTGCATTTCCTTCTTCAGCCATGTGCACTGACTAAAATAGAATTATTATAATAACTATCTGTGTTGTAATCTCGATGTTTTTGACCGTCGGTACATGGTGGAAGTTCATTTTTAAGGTAAAATGAAAGACTTAATATTTAGATTAAAATCCACAAACATGACTTTATTCACAATCGCCTGATGATGAGGGTGGAAATCCTCGAACACTAGTAAAAATGTAAAGTCATTTTTGTGGATTTTAATCTAAATATTATTTAGTCTTTCATTTTAGCCCATCTGTGTTGTGTTTGTGTGCAATAGCATTCAAATATCCGAACCTAAAGACGCCCCAGTGACTTCCGGTTCCAAACTATTTTTTTCATGTATAATTAAATTATATTTCACGTGGAACCGGAAACGAACCTAGTAAATATTTAACACCTTAGTAAGTCATTACTCTGTCAACTAAAGTGATAAATATATCAATCATTATATAAGGTCATACATAATCAGTAATTACTAAGTAAGTACTTCATTCCAATCACACATCTATACATGGACGTCGCCAGCTAGAAGGGGGAACAAAAATTAAAAAAAATGATATAGTACAAAGCGTAAATAGCGCCGCAGACGAATTTTTTGTTAGAAGAAGGTCGTGATGTGGTTTGTTTATTTGAAAATGTATACAATACTTTACGCGATAATATGTATGAAAAATAGTTTTGATAAAAGAAAGTAATGAAAAAATAGCGCCGCAGGCAATTTTTATTATGAAAATGGTGGATTTTTATACTAATTTTTGATATTTATGACGAAATGAGAAAATGTGTGGTAGTATTGTGATTTTTGTGAAGTTTTATCATTTAATATGAAAAATCATATACCTATTTCAATCTCTACGGGGCAGCTGCCCCCGTGCCCCCCCCTGACAACGCCCATGCATCCATATAGCGTCAAGGTATTCCCCACAATTACTAAGGTTCAAAACAAGGGCGTTTATAGCGGGGGGAAAGCCCCCCCCCCTCCCCCTAAATGTTAAACAATTATTTAAAAAACGTTATTTTAAAACATGAAAGATATCCAGGTTCATCACTTCACTCATTTTTCAAAATATTTCGCCTGCGGCGCTATTTTTGTGGAATTTTTGCACACAATTTTAATATACCAACCTAAAATAAGACCTTTTTCATTCACCTTCACGAAAAAATTTCGGCTACGGCGATATTATTAATGTTTTACTGTTCAAATTTTTCTCGTCTCCCCCCAGCTTCGAAGCCCGCGACGCCCATGGTTCTGCCTGATTCTGTCGCAATGGATGACAAGACTTTTTTCGGTTTAAGAATGGTCAGGCTTAAGAGTTCCCCCCCCAAAAGTCAAGTACTAGATCAGTCCCTCCCCCCTCCCGAAATGAAAGCATATATACACGGGTTATAAAGCATGTATATACGTTATGGGTTGGCTGGCAGAAATTGCCATTTGGCAATAAGTCCGCCCATTGTACGATTATTTTTTTAGTACAATAAAGATTATTTTATTTTATTTTATTTTATTTTATTTTATTTTATTTTATTTTATTTTATTTTATTTTATTTTATTTTATTTTATTTTATTTTATTTTATTTTATTTTATTTTATTTTATTTTATTTTATTTTATTTTATTTTATTTTATTTTATTTTATTTTATTTTATTTTATTTTATTTTATTTTATTTTATTTTAAATTATTTTTTTTTATTTTATTTTATATACGCCACTGGTTCAAAATCGCATGATCAAATGTTAAAAATTTTGGGGATAATTTCGCTTTAGGCTTTTTTTTCCTCAACAGAGACGAGAGGCATTTTTTGTTTTGACCCCCCCCCCCCCCCACCTCCAAGGTTGGCGACGCCCATGGGTGGTTTATTTAGTAATTTCGAGGGGTTGGGGGGATTGAACCCTCAACCCCTGTTAATACTTACAACGACCTACATAATATATTTCATGGTCAAAATGAAACAATAGTGATTTATTTAGGTTTGTAAAACTTTATTATGGACATTGTTCAATTAATTATTAATTAATCAACTTGTTAGGATTTGATGTAGTTCGGGTGGGCCTTTGTACTTTCTTTGGCTTCACTTTCCGGCTGAAAACAAACAGAAAACAAACTTGTTAAATTAAAAATAAATATTACACAACAATAGGTTAGCCATACCAAGATTTTTCTTAAAACTAGGGAACAAATATGACGTCAATGTCATTTCCCGCGGCGGTAAGGTTCAAAATCGCACGATAAAATGTGTGGAGTTAATTTCGCTTCATTCAAAAAACCTATACGGTCATTCCCTAGATTTTAATGCATATTCATTCGGGAAACAAGTTGCTGTCTTTTGGAAAAATGATCAAAGATGTTTTTCACATTTTTTTTTTTGAAATCTGTACAAGATATAAAAAATCTATTACGGTCATTCCCTAGATAAAGGTTCAATGTATCTACCCTATTTTGCATGCACAAACCCAAATACTTTCCCGCATACCTTGCACTAGGCTAAAAGCCTGTATCGCAAAGTGTGGAATGCATCGCCAGCGTCGGGGTTTAAACCTGGTACCTCCCGAGTCCCGCTTGAGAGACGTCGCCTCAACCAACTGCACCAACCATATATGTACTCATATTAAATTTAACCGAGCCGACCATATTTTAATGTATATCTCGCTCGGATTACAAAAAAATAGGATTTGGCTTAGGTACTCATACCCAAATACTTTTCTGCGCGCCTCACAGTAAGTTAAAAGCTTGTGTATAAAAAGTCTATAATTATACTTACATATTGTTCCGTTTGCAATAATGTATCCGCTGGCGAATGAGAAGGGGTTGGCTAGATAAGGGTTGTAAGCTTGGTACTGAGGGTAGTAGCTTCCATAGCCTCCACCATATCCTCCACCATACCCTCCTCCGTACCCTCCTCCGTACCCTCCTCCGTAACCCCCATAGCCTCCGTAATACCCTCCGAAGCCTCCGTATCTCCTGCGTCCTCCATGGCGGTTCATCCCCTCCTCAGAATTCTCAGTTTCTTGCGAATTTTCCATGGAATCTGTACCAACGGCTTGCCTCTTTATTTTATGGTGGTTCTTTAAAGTCCCCCCGGTGGCTTCGCTCTGAAAGAAAGTATACTCGATATTATGCAATTATCCGGTTATAGCGACAAGAAATGACCATTTGAAAATGATCTTCGCTATATCCAAGTTTAAATATGAATGATAAAACTTATACCCTGTTGGCACACCTCGTTCTACAAAATACCATTACTAAACTACTATATATCATCAGCATCACTAATATCCCAATAATAGGATAACCAGTACCAGTCTGTATCAATTTTTTTTAGAAATTGTCTTTGTCCATGTATTTTTTTATTTATTTACTTAAACTTAAAGTAAACAACAAACACATATAAATATACAAAATGGACATAGTACAGATTATAAAACGTTGTTTACTAGGGCGAACTTATCGCAGAACTGCGATTTCTTCCAGTTAACCCCAGGACAAAACAGAAAAAAAAGGAGTTGAACAAAAATATTGAAAAAAATTGATTTTATCTCTTACGTTATTTTTATTTTGCGCTTACACTCTCATACAAAATTTGATAAAGTTGAGGCGATAATAGTTAGATTTTTGACAGAGCATATAGCCCATTAAAATAAATTAAATAAATTTTGAAAATAATATACATATTTACCACCATTATGATGAAAACAAGGGCAAACATCGAAAATATCTCCTTGAAATTCATTTTATCGAATTTTTCAAATTAGTTTCTTTTCAATTATTTTTTAAATAATTCCGTTAAAATCGTTTCGTGGTCCAACGGCCAATGTCAAATTGACGAATGATTTGAACTTCAGGTGAATAAATTGATTAATAATAATCATTATTATAGTAAATTAATATAAATTTGTGCAAATTATTATATTTTTTTGACATTTATCACGTCGTTAGTGATTTTGATAAATTGACTTGATAATTTTTATAATTGGCTTTATTACATCTAAATAATATTGTAAAATATTGATGGTGTAACGTATCTATCATTTTTTTTTATTTTATTCCGAATATATCATATGTTTATAGGGTTGCCAGATATGTTGGACAAAAAATCCAGACAGTTTTGAATTTTGCCCCACTCCCCCCCCCCCCCCCCCTACATCTAAATATAATTTTCAGACATGCATACACAATTTGCGTCGTTGGCAAAATTTTTATTGATAATGAGCTCTAAAGAGTTCCCTTAAGGAAATATACAAAAATATACTTACGTAAGCAGGTATAGTTCAAAACAGTGTTTACTAAGTTGACGAATTTTATTTTATGAAAAATGCTACCTATTTAAATACTCAGATTTTCATAAGTAATGTTTGGTAGGAACCCTAGGAACTCATAAGGTGTTCAATACTTTTAGGGCATGGCACCAGGAATGACGTCACAGTGTTTTCCCACGGCATTAAGGTTCAAAATTTCGTGGCAATCGCATGATAAAATGGTAAAAATAGCGTTTTTTCCATTTTTTGGGCTTAATTTTGCGTCTATCAAAAAACTTTTACGGTTATTCCCTAGATTTTAATGCATGTTATCAGTACAAAAAAAAATTTACTCCGCGACTTTCGGGAAACGAGTTTCCGCCTTTCGGAAAAAAGATCAGAGGTGTTTTCAATAATTTTTTTCGAAATCTATACAAGATATAAAAAATCTTTTACGGTTATTCCCTAGATAAAGGTTCAGTACATCTACCTTATTTTGTTCCAAAGCATATTTAGTAACGGTTGCCGAGATACATATAAGGTCTCCCGTTTTTAGAAATTTTTAAAATGTCGGTATAAATTTTTGACATATCAGTTGCAACCTTTTTTTTTTATTTATTTATTTATTTTTATTTATTTATTTTTATTTATTTATTTATTAGATTATATACGGCCAAAAGCCTTTTAAATACATTACAACAATTAGGTCAATCAAAAAATACATACACAAATAACTCACTTAATACCACACAACCCAGGAAAATAAATAAATGTAAAAAATCAATATATCAAATAGGCAAAATAACAAAATATCATTCAACACACTCAATAAAAAACATAACAAACTGTAATCAATCATGTATACAGATAAAGTCAAGTCAGTTACAGTAGTAATTAAAAACACAAAGTCGAATAGATAAAAACGATAAAAGGCAATATAATACCATGTATGAACACAACTATGTGGCCCTTGACCAAAAAAGTGTGACGACCGCTAGGGTAGAGGGTTCTGTAATTTAATTAAATACGATCTAATTTAGTAAAACGCGTCTGATTAAGTATTGACATGACTTTCAGAAGAATTCAATATTTACTGCGATCTAAACTACGCACTAGAGGGCGCTATATATTATGTAGACTGTAGAGGTATATACAAGATGTTTGATGATGTACGGCAGTGAGACGTGGTGCCTATCTGAAAGAGATAAAAAGAGACTCGAAGCTTTTGAGATATGTGATCCTGCAGGAGAATTTTAGGAATTTCTTGGAGGGATCATATATAACGAATGAAGAGGTTCTCAACAAAATCAAAGGAGGAAGACACCTGCTCAGTGCAATAGCAGAAAGACGTGCCAGATGGATCGGCCACATAGTGCGTCAATTGAGG
This sequence comes from Ceraclea dissimilis, assembly GCA_963576895.1. NCBI lineage: Eukaryota > Metazoa > Arthropoda > Insecta > Trichoptera > Leptoceridae > Ceraclea > Ceraclea dissimilis. Next base: position 4,739,867 of record OY756379.1, on the reverse strand, counting down.
GTCTCCTATTTGAATTACTTGAAGGGATGAACGAGGGGACAAACTACAGAGGACGACCAAGGAAAGAATACCTGGACGACCTGTGCCAGGATATGGGCTTCCACTCATATAAAGAGTTAAAAAGAAGCGCACAGGACAGGGATGAGTGGAGAAGGAGACATGGGGCTTTCTCCGTTATCCATTTGTTAAGTCTTAGGATGATATTTTTGGTATAAGCCGAGTAATCGTACAAATCTCCCAACGCTGTTTTTTTGCGTGTGCCCTATTTTAATATCTATGTAATAAATTCTCGTAATACCTCTATATTATTCAATGTGAAAATTGTTATCAGGGCCGTCTTTAAACTGTTGGGGGCCCTGGGCACTTTAGAACAATGGGGCCCCTATTACAGTGATCCCTGGTGAGCTAGCTGTAAAAATTCAAATTGGCATGTAATAAAGATGGGGCCCCCAGTACCGACCTCTTGAGATTTTCATGGAGGGTGTGCAGAGAGAGCAATTGTAATTTTCATTAAGTAAAAAGTTTTTTTTTTTTGTGAAATTGGATGAAGAAGTTTGTGACTCAGATCAATTGGTGATCTGGCAGGAACTAGGGGGAGGGGCTTGGATCACGGGGCCTTGATGGGCAAGTGCCCACTGTGGATAATGGGAAAGAGGGGCCTGGTTGTTATGCGTTAATGCGTATATAATACCTACATTGCGTAGTACGCATTACGTACACAATATCCAACATTTACGTAGAAGTAACGTAAACGGATAAAACGGAAATTAACGGAAGTCATTTATATAATTGCCCAATTTGTTATTATCCGATGGCTATTCCTATATATCCGGTCAAAACGTATTATTAATCAATTATTTAAGGCTCTCGACCCAACTATGACGTCACGGCCATTTCCCGCGGCATTAAGGTTCACAATCGCATGATACAATGGTAAAAAAGCGTTTTCTGTCATTTTTTGGGGTTAATTCCGCTTCAATAAAAAATCTTTTACGGTCATTCCCTAGATTTTAATGCATATTATCACTTTCGGGAAACGAGTTGCTAACTTAAGAAAAAAGATCAGAGGTGTTTTTCACATTTTTTATTGAGAAATCTTTGTAAGATTATAAAAAATCTTTTACGGTCATTCCCTAGATAAAGGTTTAATCTATCTACTCAATTTTTTTCCAAAGCATATTTAGTAAGGTTGTCGAGATCTAGGGTCTCCTGTTTTTTAAGAAAATTTTGAAATGTCAATATGACTACTATTAATAAATAAATAAAGAGTACATGGTTGGCGCAGTTGGTTGAGGCGGCAGTCTCTCAAGCGGGAGGTGCCAGGTTCAAACCCCTGCACTGGCGATGTATTCCACACTTTGCGATACTTTTAGCCTGGTGCAAGGTGTGCAGGAAAGTATTTTTGGTTTGTGTATGCAAGCCCAAATCCTTTCTATTAAAAAAAGTAAAGAAAACCAACGTAAAACAGAATTAGAAAATCATTTATTGAATCATTACTGATGACAGAATGCTATCCCGAATAAGCAGAATGCTATCCCGAATAAGGGGGCGGGGTTCCAGCCTGGCATCCATTAGAATAAGAGTTTCCAGGCCGATTAGGATTGCCAGCATACTGTCCCCCGTAGACTTGAGCGAAGCCGGCTGGCTTCTGAATTCTATGGGAGGCGAAATGCAATGGATGACCTGGTGGGAAAATGCTGGACCCCATCGCTCTGCCCTGAAATTCAAACAAATTAAAATACCTTATTAGAAATAGTTTTTTTACGATAAAACACACTTCTCAGTATTATCAGCCAGAAGAGTGTACATATTATCATTCACGATCAGGGCCGTAGCAAGGAATTGAATAGCGCCGCAGGCGAAATTATTAGTAATTTCGAGGGGTTGGGGGGATTGAACCCTCAACCCCTGTTAATACTTACAACGACCTACATAATATATTTCATGGTCAAAATGAAACAATAGTGATTTATTTAGGTTTGTAAAACTTTATTATGGACATTGTTCAGTTAATTATTAATTAATCAACTTGTTAGGATTTGATGTAGTTCGGGTGGGCCTTTGTACTTTCTTTGGCTTCACTTTCCGGCTGAAAACAAACAGAAAACAAACTTGTTAAATTAAAAATAAATATTACACAACAATAGGTTAGCCATACCAAGATTTTTCTTAAAACTAGGGAACAAATATGACGTCAATGTCATTTCCCGCGGCGGTAAGGTTCAAAATCGCACGATAAAATGTGTGAAGTTAATTTCGCTTCATTCAAAAAACCTATACGGTCATTCCCTAGATTTTAATGCATATTCATTCGGGAAACAAGTTGCTGTCTTTTGGAAAAATGATCAAAGATGTTTTTCACATTTTTTTTTTTGAAATCTGTACAAGATATAAAAAATCTATTACGGTCATTCCCTAGATAAAGGTTCAATGTATCTACCCTATTTTGCATGCACAAACCCAAATACTTTCCCGCATACCTTGCACTAGGCTAAAAGCCTGTATCGCAAAGTGTGGAATGCATCGCCAGCGTCGGGGTTTAAACCTGGTACCTCCCGAGTCCCGCTTGAGAGACGTCGCCTCAACGAACTGCACCAACCATATACTCATATTAAATTTAACCGAGTCGACCATATGTTAATGTATATCTCGCTCGGATTACAAAAAAATAGGATTTGGCTTATACGTACTCATAACCAAATACTTTTCTGCGCGCCTCACAGTAAGTTAAAAGCTTGTGTATAAAAAGTCTATAATTATACTTACATATTGTTCCGTTTGCAATAATGTATCCGCTGGCGAATGAGAAGGGGTTGGCTAGATAAGGGTTGTAAGCTTGGTACTGAGGGTAGTAGCTTCCATAGCCTCCACCATATCCTCCACCATACCCTCCTCCGTACCCTCCTCCGTAACCCCCATAGCCTCCGTAATACCCTCCGAAGCCTCCGTATCTCCTGCGTCCTCCATGGCGGTTCATCCCCTCCTCAGAATTCTCAGTTTCTTGCGAATTTTCCATGGAATCTGTACCAACGGCTTGCCTCTTTATTTTATGGTGGTTCTTTAAAGTCCCCCCGGTGGCTTCGCTCTGAAAGAAAATATACTCGATTTTATGCAATTATTCGGTAACTAGTGGGTACCTACCCGTGAATTCACGGAGGGGGCTTAATATGTTTTTGTGTACGCACCTATTACTACTCCACCCTTCAAAATTCTTCGAGAGAACACAGGAAGATCACAAGGCTCCGTCTTTTCCCCGTCTTTCCAATATCGTCAAGAAAGTCGTAAAACCAGATTCACATCGTCGACTTTTCACATAGTTGGTAGTGGTACCCACCCGTGAAAGGCACAAGACTCCTCTTTACCTGTGTCATTCCCATACTCATACTGCCACTCTACCACAGTCTTTATAGTTAATCGAAGGAACACATCAGGGAAACCACAAGGCTCAGTCTTTTCCCATGCCCCTGTTATTGCTGTTGATAATGCTGCCCAGAAAATGTTCTGATATCATTGTAATAGGAACAATGTACCGTAAAGAGCAAGGGGGTTTCTGTGCATGGAAAACCCTGTGTGTCTTGAATTATTGAAAAATGCCGAATATAGGACCATGCGAAACCTTTCGTAGCCAACATCTTCATACATGTGGCGAACTGGACTAAAGTATAGAAAAAATATATGTAGGGTCTTACCTACTTTTCATACTAATTCTACATACGTACCTATTATACCTACAGTAAGTATGATTTCTAAAAGAATTCGTATTGCATTTTGTATCAATAATAAAAATAAAATAGGTAGGTAGGTATAGTACCTATTCAAAACTGTTTTCATTCCATTTGGCTATACGTACCTACTACCTACTATATATAGTATGTAGGTATGATTCGAAAAACTCGATGCATTCTGTATCAAGTAGGTATGTACCTACATATAAGTTACTGTATTCACTAAGTACCAATAATTCGAAATTTCAAAAAGTTTGAAATCACATTACTTCAAACGTATTGTTCAACCAACACTTTTCGTCCGATGTAAAGCGCTAGTGTAGAGAACATTTTCAAAATTTCATAGATTCGATCCATTAGTTTGCATAATAATCACGGTACTATTTATTTTCGTCGTGCGCTGCGCACAGACAGACAGACATTGGACAATTATTATAATTGATAGCGACAAGAAATGACCATTTGAAAATTATCTTCGCTATATCCAAGTTTCAATATTAATGATAAAACTGACACCCTCTTTGCAGAAAGTACCATTACTACAACTATATAATATATCGTCACGTTGTATTCCAATAATGGGGCAACCAGCGCAAATGGTGCATCCAAACATTTTACAAAATAATCTTTGTACAAAATATCCTGATATCAAATTTAATGACACAAATAAATTACTCGTAGACGAGCGGATTACCTGTGAGACAAAAAAATGACGCAAGATTTTTAACATAGTCAATGGTTTCCGCTTGTAACGGTGGCCATAGGCCCTGCAATACATCGTCGCTTTAAACGAAAAGCTTCTGAAAATTATTAGGTTTTCAATGCCTAGTTTTTTTGGTTTCTTGTAAAAAAAAAATTAACGGTATTAAATTAATAGCGATACAGAGCGTAAGTACATCACTTTTTTTTAAAGTCATATGTGTTTTCATTTTAATTTCGTTATAAAAGAACCTCCGTAAACCCTTTTTTATTAAAAGTTAATCTGTTTTAATTCAAAAGAGATTAAGGGGGACAACAATAACGAATATGTATGTGAAAATTAACGTTGGGAAAAGTGAGATTACTCAGCTAATACTAAAGATATCATCCTAAAACTTATAACACATGGATAAATGTAAGATATGATTTAGTTACTCTAGTCCGATTTTTGTAAATTTTCTCTATAAAAAGAATTCAAATCTACCTCCAAAATTTAATGAAATACTAGATTATTCCCGTAGTTTGTTAGGTATAATGCTGTAATTTTGGTTGATAAAATGTTTAAGGTAAGACGAAGTGACTCTAGTGAATATTTTTTTGATACTGGTCCCCTTTTTATACTTCTTCTTCTTTATCATCAGCATTCTTCCCTCCACTGCTGGATATAGGCCTCTTCCGTCTGTTTCCACCCGTCTCTGTTCTGACCCTTCCGCATCCAGGTTCCTCCAGCGATTTGGACAATGTCGTCGGTCCTTTTGTATACAATAAGCCAAAATTGATTTTATAGCTTACGTTATTCTTATTTTGCGCTTATAGACCGGTGAAGTAACGTTAAAAAAGGGGGTATAGCGTAGATAATTATCGGAAAGCTGGAAACTGTCTTAATCCCTTCATTAACATGCAAAGAAGGTTTCTTGAAGTTTGCACCAATTTTCCGCTTGTGCTAAGTACAGGGTGACCCATAAACCGAAAAAATAATGTACTTTTTTCAGTTTTTCAGTAATAACTTCTAAACGATGCTTTCCAAGAAAATGGTATCTTTTTATAAATTGAAGTACATAATATTCTGCGTCGTTTGAGTATAAATACTCATTTGTACCTCAAAAATTATTGTCATACAGACACTTCCAAGTACTTATTAATTTTCGGAACAAATTGAAATATTCGTATTTTTAACTTTTGTTGTTGAATAACTCCCCAACTCAGGTACTTACGGTAATATTTCACTGATCATATTTAATTATGAATCAATTTTCTCAAACTTTTGATTAAAAGTTTAGACCTACGGCACACAGTTCAGGATGCACAGGTGTTTAAAGAGAGACGAGTGAAAATAAGATTTTTTTTAAATATTAGATTTAGATATGTTAAAGGTAAGCTAATTTAAATTTTACGATTTCATTTTATTAATGTATAATTTTGTCAAGTAAAATCTGATTTTTAATACTGTTACGCCACTGCCTAATATTTTATATCGAAAAGAGTATTTTTTACATTCATTGGTTTTATTAAAATATCTCCTAAACGGTTAGTGTCAGGAAAAAATATTTATATTATAATTTATTTAAAATAATTTCTCTATATTACACTTGAAAAATAATTTATGAAATTTAAATAATAAGTGAGGTAGAATTTATTAAAAATGGTATATAAAAAATAAGTTCATACATGCCCTCACTTTTTGTTAAATTACTTCTGAACCAAGCGGTGTAGCGTAAATTCATTAAATTGTATTTAAAGCGAAATAAATTTGCTATAAAATAAGTGTAATAACATTAATTTGGGAGTTATAATAAAAAAGTACTAGATGATCAATATCAATATTTTGTAAAATAATTCCACGTTTCCCATATAAAATGTTCCTGCATAGCAACGTGCCTCTACACAAAATCAACTTTTATCATCTAGTACTTTTTTATTATAAATCACAAAATAATTTTATTATCCTCATTTTATAGAAAATTTATTTAGCTTTAAATTATATTTAATTAATTTATACTGCACCGCTTGGTTTAGGAGTAATTTAACAAAAAGTGGCGACATGTATGAATTTATTTTTTATATACAATTTTTAATCAATTCTACCTCACTTAGTATTTAAGTCAAAGAAATTATTTTGCAATTATAATATAGAGAAATTATTTTAGATAAATTCCGATATAAATATTTTTTCCTAACACTAACCGTTTAGGAGATATTTTAATAAAATTAATGAATGTAAAAAAAATACTCTTTTCGATATAAAATATTAGACAGTGGCGTAACAGTATTGAAAATTTAGATTTTACTTGACAAAACTATACTTTAATAAAATGGAATAGTAAAATTTAAATTAGTTTACCTTTAACATATCTAAATCTATCATTTATTAAATTTCTCATTTTCACTCGTCTCTCTTTAAACACCTGTGCATCATAAGCTATGTGTTGAAGGTCTAAACTTTTAATCACAAGTTAGAGAAAATTAACCCACAATTAAATATTTTTAGTGAAATATTACCGTAAATACCTGATTTGAGGAGATATTCAACAACAAAAGTGAAAAATACGAATATTTAAATTTGTTAAGAAAATTAATATGTACTTGGCAGTGTCTGTATCACAATAATTTTTGAGGTACAAAGAAGTATTTATGCTCAAACGACGCAGAACATTATGTACTTTAATTTATAAAAAGACACAATTTTCCTAGAAAGCATCGTTTAGAAGTTATTACTGAAAAACTGAAAAAACTACATTATTTTTTCAGTTTATGGGTCACCCTGTACTTAGCACAAGCGGAAAATTGGTGCAAACTTCAAGAAACCTTCTTTGCATGTTAATGAAGGGATTAAGACAGTTTCCAGCTTTCCGACAATTATCTACGCTACAAAGCTAAATTTCCTGGGCTATTACACTCTCATACAAAATTTTATAAAGTTGAGCCGATAATCGTTAGATTTTTGACAGAGCATATAGCCCATTAAAATAAATTAAATAAATTATGAAAATAATATACATATTTACCACTATTATGATGAAAACAACGGCAAATAAAGAAAATATCGCCTTGAAATTCATTTTGACAAATTTTTCAAATTGATATCTTTTCAGTTTTTTTTTAATAATTCCGTTAAAATCGTTTCGTGGTCCAACGGCCAATGTCAAATTGACGAATGATTTGAACTTCAGGTGAATAAATTAATTAATAATAATCATTATTATAGTAAATTACTATAAATTTGTGCAAATTATTATATTTTTTGGACATTTATCACGTCGTTAATGATTTTGATAAATTGACTTGATAATTTTTATAATTGGCTTTATTACATCTAAATAATATTGTAAAAATATTGATGGTGTAATGTATCTATCATTTTTTTTATTTTATTCCGAATATATCATATGTTTATAGGGTTTCCAGATATGTTGGACAAAAAATCCAGACAGTTTTGAATTTTGCCCCCCCCCCCCCCCCCTACCTCTAAATATAATATTCAGGCATGCATACACAATTTGCGTCGTTGGCAATTTTTTTGCTGATAATGAGCTCTAAAGAGTTCCCTTGAGGAAATATACAAAAATATACTTACGTAAGCAGGTATAGTTCAAAACAGTGTTTACTAAGTTGACGAATTTTATTTTATGAAAAATGCTACCTACTTAAATACTCAGATTTTCATAAGTAATGTTTGGTAGGAACCCTAGGAACTCATAAGGTGTTCAATACTTTTAAGGGCATGGCACCAGGAATGACGTCACAGTCTTTTCCCACGGCATAAAGGTTCAAAATTGCGTGGCAATCGCATGATAAAATGGTAAAAATAGCGTTTTTTCCATTTTTTGGGCTTAATTTTGCGTCCATCAAAAAACTTTTACGGTTATTCCCTAGATTTTAATGCATGTTATCAGTACAAAAAAAAATTTTACTCCGCGACTTTCGGGAAACGAGTTTCCGTCTTTCGGAAAAAAGATCAGAGGTGTTTTCAATATTTTTTATTGAGAAATCTATACAAGATATAAAAAATCTTTTACTGTTATTCCCTATATAAAGGTTCAGTACATCTACCTTATTTTGTTCCAAAGCATACTTAGTAACGGTTGCCGAGATATAAGGTCTCCCGTTTTTAGAAATTTTTAAAATGTCGGTATAAATTTTTGACATGTCAATTGCAACCTTTTTGGGTGACGTCACTAAATAAAATGAATTATAATTATTTATTTTAATTAATGGCCTTTCAACCAACTGAGTGATATAAAAAACACATTTAATTAATATTAAAATGATGTCTGTGTGTTTCGTCAATAGGGTAGGGCCGTGGTCGTCAAACTGCGGGTCTCATCCGGCCCCGGGGCAGATATTTGTGTGGCCCGCGACATAGCAAACAATTTTTCAAACTAAGTGATACTCACAAAAAAATACAATATGACACATTACCACACATTTTCTCACCACATCAAAAGTTTTCTAAAATCATTACAAAAATCCATTAAGAGTGTGCATACCGACATTTCAAAAAAAAATTTAAACGGTAGACCTTCTATCTCGACAACCGTTACTAAATATGCTTTGGAACAAAATAGAGTAGATGCATTGAACCTTTATCTAGGGAATAACCGTAATAGATTTTTTATATCTTGTATAGATTTCGAAAAAAAAATTGAAAAACACCTCTGACCTTTTTTCCGAAAGACGGAAACTCGTTTCCCGAAAGTCGCGGAGTAATTTTTTTTCTTGTACTGATAATATGCATTAAAATCTAGGGAATAACCGTAAAAGTTTTTTGATAGACGCAAAATTAATCCCAAAAAATGGAAAAAAACGCTATTTTTACCATTTTATCATGTGATTGTCACGCAATTTTGAACCTTAATGCCGTGGGAAAAGACTGTGACGTCATTCCTGGTGCCATGCCCTTAAAATACAATTTTTCTTTAAAAAATTGCCTGCTGCGCTAGCAGTAGCTATTCTTGTGTTACGCATATTCTTTATATTTGGGCAGATACCAAGCATGTTTCTTATTTCACGAAAAACAGATTAGATTTATATCACGGCCTTTTTCTAATTAGGTAGATTGCTTGCTTGTTTTGACAAAAATTTCGCCTTTGCGATATTTTTTCATACATAAAAAATCATCATTCGTAAGTGCACCTACGGCCCGCTGTGATACCTCACATTGTCCTATGTGGCCCTTGACCAAAAAAGTGTGACGACCGCTGGGGTAGGGGGTTCTATAATCAGCATTTTAATTAAGTACGATCTAATTTAGTAAAACGCGTCTGATTAAGTAATGACATGACTTTCAGAAGCATTCAATATTTACTGCGATCTAAACTACGCAGTAGAGGGCGCTATATATGTAGACTGTAGAGGTATATACAAGATGTTTGATGATGTACGGCAGTGAGACGTGGTGCCTATCTGAAAGAGATAAAAAAAGAGACTGGAAGCTATTGAGATGTGGTCCTACAGGAGAATCTTAGGAATTTCTTGGAGGGATCACATAACTAAGAAGAAGTTCTCAACAAAATCAAAGGAGGAAGACACCAGCTCAGTGCAATAGCAGAAAGACGTGCCAGATGGATCGGCCACATAGTGCGTCAAGAGGGTCTCCTATTTGAATTACTTGAAGGGATGAACGAGGGGACAAACTACAGAGGACGACCAAGGAAAGAATACCTGGACGACATGTGCCAGGATATGGGCTTCCACTCATATAAAGAGTTAAAAAGAAGCGCACAGGACAGGGATGAGTGGAGAAGGAGACATGGGGCTTTCTCCGTTATCCATGTGTTAAGTCTTAGGATGATATTTTTGGTATAAGCCGAGTAATCGTACAAATCTCCCAACGCTGTTTTTTTGCGTGTGCCCTATTTTAATATCTATGTAATAAATTCTCGTAATACCTCTATATTATTCAATGTGAAAATTGTTATCAGGGCCGTCTTTAAACTGTTGGGGGCCCTGGGCACTTTAGAACAATGGGGCCCCTATTACAGTGATCCCTGGTGTGCTAGCTCTAAAAATTCAAATTGGCATGTAATAAAGATGGGGCCCCCAGTACCGACCTCTTAAGATTTTCATGGAGGGTGTGCAGAGAGAGCAATTATAATTTTCATTAAGTAAAAAGTTTTTTTTTTTGTGAAATTGGATGAAGAAGTTTGTGACTCAGATCAATTGGTGATCTAGCAGGAACTAGGGGGAGGGGCTTGGATCACGGGGCCCTGATGGGCAAGTGCCCACTGTGGATAATGGGAAATAGGGGCCTGGTTGTTATGCGTTAATGCGTATATAATACCTACATGCGCAGTACGCATTGCGTACATAATATCCAACGTATGAGTACGTAGAACAGTGATTCCCACGGTGGGGCATCGTGCCTCAGAGGTGGGGCACCATGCCTCAGCGGTGGGACACCACGCCTCAAATGGGACACTTCAGAAATTACTTCAGAAACTATTCCACGTATTAGATATATTATATTTATTTATTAGATTTCCGATACTTGTAAGTAATCTTTAAAAATTAACTATAAAAAATTCGCCTGCGGCGCTATGCGCCTGCGCTGTCTATGATAGAGGTTCATTAATTAGAAAGATCATATATGCAGCCATGGCCATTGGCGCGAAGGAATCTCACATTAATCACAAATTATTGTAAAAATCCATTAACTTGCAATTATTTCGTTAGAAAAATTTGCCTGCGGCGCTAATCATAGCTGTAATTGTATATAAATAGCATGAGGTATGTAGCTGTGGACAGGGGGCACCCGGTTTTACTACATGGCATACAAATGTATCGTTTTTGCGGTGGGGCATACGACTGTTAGAAAGGCTTTGGTGGGGCATGGCACGAAAAAGGCTGGGAAACACTGACGTAGAAGATACGTAACGTAAACGAATAAAACGGAAATTAACGGAAGTCATTTGTATAATTGCCCAATTTGTTATTATCCGATGGCTATTCCTAGATATCCGGTCAAAACGTATTATTAATCAATTATTTAAGGCTCTCGACCCAACTATGACGTCACGGTCATTTCCCGCGGATACATTAAGTACATTGTATGTTATTTTTTAATTTTATATTTTACTTATATGTCAAAGTTGGGTTGATTGGCAGAAATCGCCAGCAGGCAATAAATCCGCCCTTTGCATGTACTTAAATTTATGTGTAGTAAAGTTTTTATTTATTTATAAGGTTCAAAATCGCATATAGCGTTTTTTCCATTTTTTGGGGTTAATTTCGCTTCAGTCAAAAAACTTTTACGGCCATTCCCTAGATTTTAATGCATATTATCAGTACAAAAAAAAATTCTCCGCGACTTTCGGGAAACGAATTTCCGCATTTCGAAAAAAAGTTCAGAGGTATTTTTGAAATTATTTTTTTGAGAAATCTATACAAGATTTAAAAATCTTTTACAGTTATTCCCTAGATATAAAGGTTCTATATATCTACTTTATTTTGTTCCAAAGCATATTTAGTAACGGTTGTCGAGATCTAGGGTCTCCTGTTTTTTAAGAAAATTTTGAAATGTCAATATGACTATTAATAAATAAATAAAAAGTACATGGTTGGCGCAGTTGGTTGAGGCGGCAGTCTCTCAAGCGGGAGGTGCCAGGTTCAAACCCCTGCACTGGCGATGTATTCCACACTTTACGATACTTTTAGCCTAGTGCAAGGAACGTGTGCCGGAAAGTATTTGGGTTTGTGTATGCAGGCCCAAATCATTTCTATTAAAAAAAAATAAAGAAAACCAACGTAAAATTGAATTAGAAAATCATTTATTGAATCATTACTGATGACAGAAATCTGCCAAAATGCTATCCCGAATAAGGGGGCGGGTTTCCAGCCTGGCATCCATTAGAATACGAGTTTCCAGGCCGATTAGGATTGCCAGCATACTGTCCCCCGTAGCCTTGAGCGAAGCCGGCTGGCTTATGAATTCCATGGGACGCGAAATGCAGTGGATGACCTGGTGGGAAAATGCTGGACCCCATCGCTTTGCCCTGAAATTCAAACAGATCAAAAAAACCTTATTACAATTTTTTTTTACAATATAACACACTTCTCGGTATTATCATTCATAAGAGTCTACATATTATCATTCATGATTGACATAAATTATAAACTCATCAGCCTAATACTGGGAAACATTCACCTATCCAGTTATCATAGACATCGAAGGATTAGAGATAACTGCTTATTAAAAAAAACTTATTTAAAGTCAGGATGAGGAGACACCGAGCGATTGAGAAGATCCAGTAACTACATACCGCTGTGTTTGGTGTCTCACGAGTTCGATCGTTTTTTTATAAAGTGTGTCATAATTAGTAGGTAGTTATATCTCAACAGATACACAGCAAAGGATGGGCCTTCCATCAGCCTGATGACTGATCGTCGGCTGGCCAGAGACGGATTTATACTTTTCAAGGGAGTTAATGCACTTTTTTTATTTTAGCGCTCTATTTTTTGTGCATCCAAAATTTTTACGTCTACGGGGGGGTCCCTAGGAAATGTTACAAAACCTAAAACTGTTGACCTTGGGCAATAAAAAATTGTCGACGGGGGGGGGGGGAGTGTAAAAAAAATTCCAAGAGAATTCCGTGGAAACCAAAAAAGATAGGAAACTTAAAAAAATAAAGATAGGAATGCCGCCTATAGTCCCCGGCCTTTTGGCAAATCCGGCCATGCGGCTGGCCTCATGGAAGGTCCATCCTTTGCTGTGTATCTGTTGAGATAACTACTTGTTATATTCAACTACGACATGTAGAAAATTCTGATGTTCTCACAAAACATAAATTGTGATTTCAAAAATAATTTTGCGTTATAATAATTTGTTTTTGAATAAATTAAAAAAGTATATTAACTTACACAGATTAAAATAAATAAAAATATTCCAATGTATAAACCACGTATATGATGCTGCATGATGCGCTGTGAAGAATTAGTATTAGTATAAATAAAACGGTAATAAAAATGCTTCCTCTCGTCCTTCCCTAAAAGTGACGACGATTTCTACATTTATATATTAAATTCATAATCAGTGGCGTATCTCCCATGCAAGCTTGCAGACATCCCACTGTATCATTGAAGGAAAATCCCGCGGGCTTAAAGCCCTCCACATCCCCGGGTAGCCCCGCATTAATACTGACCTCTTTACCCGCACTTCTAGGCAAATGTTATTAAGAAGTGTGCCCAAGGTTAGCCTTAAAAAAAACACGAAAAATAAAATAAAAACAAGAAAAACATATCTACATGGGCAGGAACTGTAGGTACAGGCAGCGCCGGTCTGAGCGAAATTGGCGGCCTATTGGGCTACAGATTGGAACGGCGCCCTTTTATGAGGGAAGGGGGGAAAACTGAATTTGTAATGTGGTTTTGACATAAGAAAAGTTCAATTTGCGAAATAAGACTGGGTGAAAAGGGTAGTAATGCTCTGTCTGAAAAATGCGCTTTGTTATAAAAAAAAAAACAAACCCCAAAGTAGCTCGCAGGCGTTTTTTTTTAATTTTCTTTACTGACTACCCATTCGCTGTGCCAATTGCGCCCCCCAAATATGAACGCCCTAGGGAATTGCCTAGTTTAGACTTGGGTAGAGGTAAAATAAAAAAAAACACTTTTGAAAAAAAAATGTACAAGCCTGCTTTGCACTAAAACTCTAGGCAAGCCGCTGTGAACTGTACACAATAAAAACAATGACAATAGAATGGATGCAAAACTCTATACAAAATAATGTGCACGCTATCTCTATTGCACCCCCCCCCCCCCCCCCCTCTCTCCCCGTATGGAATAATTTTCCAAGAGAAATGATGATTAACTATTTAATAACGAATTAATTAGTAATTCACCTAACGTAAGGTCACATGTCATGTCTATATAACAAAACAGTAATTCATGGTAATTCCATGACTATTGTTTCATGTTAATATGTACCTAATTATAATGTAAAACAATATTGATTTGTCAACCTATTCCATGCTGCAAAACATTTTTGAGTTGTGCCACTGCCACCTAGAGTCTTTCTCCATAGAATAATAATATATAGTACCTATAGAAACCACACCAGGAACTAAAAAAACGATACTAAATAAACTGCCATCTATGTTAGCAAGTAAATAAGTGGCCTAGTAGGCGGGAATTTCAAAATTAATTATTGTTCCTCTTTTCCTATAATATTCACCTACCTGGTAATAACATCTAACTACTCTTGATATTTTTTTGCCTGCTTCATTTATGTTTAATACAAGAGAGTACAAATGCAACATATGATGTATAAAATGAAAGTAGAATAGGTACAAAGCAATACAAATGATAATGTGAGATTTTTTTACATAAGTTTAAACAGGCATAAAAATGTTGGTAGTGTTGAATGATTGTGAAAGATATTATTTTATGTTTATTATTATATGTTTTGGATATAAATATGGAATTTTGTATATTCGTAAACATAAAAATATTAAATTAATATCTTTCATGCTACATGGTTAATTACACAGGTAGGTATTATTATTAACTATTTTAAATATTAGGTATTTTTGCAAGGGTTTTAGAGAATTGAAAAACTGAATTACAAATTGGTATTTATTTTCCTACATATAAACTTTGATAATATGTAGTTTTCATTATATGTTTTCACAATATTTATCTTTATATCACTATAAAATAGGTATTATACCAAGATGCAATGTAATAAGAACCCAAATCTACTGATGAAAATTACGAATGTAATATGCAAATATAAGAAAATCTTATCGACGGCATTTTCCACGACGACTAATGTTAAAAACACGTAATCAATATACCTAGGTAAAATACAGCACGCCATTGGTTTTTAAAATATGTGTCACACAACAATCGTAAAACTTTACGGAATTAACTAAATCTTAAACAAATTTAATACCACTTTTATCAATATAAATTGAAACAAATTCGAGATACGCCATTAATCGCACAATTTGACATTTCAATGTGTCAAAAATTGAAAAAAAAAAACAAAAGTTTTTCCTGAAATTCAAAATTTTAATTATCCGTTCACCTAAGAACTTACCTAATTTCCATCAAATTATCCGTGTCGCAAACCATATATAACGCCATCTATGTTAGAAAGAAAAAAGTGCAGTACTTACCTAAAAAAATATTATTCATAGTACAAGTATCGTGGCTTGGAGGCCCTGTCTTTCTCTAGCCAGGCTGTAGAAATTTGAGACCACTTCGTTTTATAGCGTTGCCATCACCGTCGCTAAGGAAATGTATGGAATAACAGTCCCTTAACAACGAGTATGACAGACCACGTATTATATTCTGTTAGGAGATTTGACAGGAGTAGTGGTCCTGTTTGATCATTTTGCTATGTTGCCAACTATTACAGCATGGCTAGAGTACCTACTCTAGGAGGCAGTGGTTGTGCCCATTTTGTTTTATGGAGGGACAAAGTGACATAAGAATGTGATTACGTCACATAGCTTACGGAGTAGCCATAATAAAATATTATTTTGAGTCTGATCGTCGGCTGGTTTAATCTGATCCCTTAACACTTAGCAACATTCACAATTTCCACTTCATCCTACCTGATATTGACACATTGAAGGACTCCCACGGGCTTAAGGCCCTCCGCATCCCCGGGTAGCAAGGCGCATTTTGCGTCCTTCTTGGCAAAATATTTTTAAGAGGTGGGCTCAGGGTTAGCCAGAAGGGAGCCCATTGACAAACCCCACCCCTAACTTACATTCCTTCAGTGTCCTTAAGGATGGAATACCTGATATACTGTTATTCAACTACGAAATGTAGAAAATCCGATGTTTTCACAAAAAATAAATTGTGATTAATAAAAATTAAATGCAACTCATTAATTTTTAAAATAAACTAAACTAAATTTCATTAATTTCATTTTTTTTTTCAGACCAATCCAACGGTTCCCCTTGCAGCAGTTATCAGAATACAGGAACGCCGCAAGCTCCACCAGCGCCCAGCAACTGCGGTTCTGCCGAAGTACGTCTGCTGCACGACGCCCCTGAATGCGCCCTGCACTGCACCGCTGTGAGGGCGCGAGGTCTGCCATCTACGGACCTGGCTGGTCTTGCTGACCCCTACTGTTGTATGGAAGTTCTGCCTGCTGGTAAAATATCTAATTAATACCCATATTTGTAAAAGGAATCGGAGAGCGTGTATGACACATTGCATGAATGTGACGGAGGCTAGGAGTGTTTATAAGGATGGGACTGTCTAACGCTCTGTCCTCTCTGCCTGCCCTGCAAGGGACACAGAATTAGGGTAATTTGTAATCATTAATTAATATGCATCGGGAGATTCAATGATCTAAGTCTCCAGCTGGGACTAAGAGATGTGCAAGGACATATATATGTATAGTGAACAAAAATATTAAACAGTTTATCTACTTGGCAAATTCTGTTAATACTACCTGCATAATGCACGCTGATACAAGTTACGTGGAATTTGTTGTTTACACTT
Source organism: Ceraclea dissimilis (assembly GCA_963576895.1). Lineage (NCBI taxonomy): Eukaryota > Metazoa > Arthropoda > Insecta > Trichoptera > Leptoceridae > Ceraclea > Ceraclea dissimilis. The sequence goes on along the minus strand of OY756379.1, from coordinate 4,722,990 downwards.
CACTTATTGTTTTATTCCCCTATAGATATTGATGGTTGCACAGAATTCAGGTAAAGATGGAAACCTCCGTAATTTAAATACGAAGAAAAAAATAATACTTTTGCTCAAGAGTCGTCTATGGAATTAGAGGATTAGTAAGGTTTTATTGCACCTCAGCAGTAAAACGGCATTCCCGATGTATAAGTAGTAGTCAAAATTTCATAGTCCATTCTAACTTACAATTTAATTGCAATTTCTTATGTTACAGAAGGTACAACTTGCAGCCGACAGAGAACGAAGACTGTCCACAAGACGAGAAATCCAGAATTCAATGAGATCATTATTTTCCATGGCGTGACGGAAGCTGATTTATCAACCAAGACATTCAGAGTCACACTATTTGATGAGGATAAGTTAGTCTCTTCTATTCTTTGTTATTCCTAAACTTATAATAGATTAGAATAATTCTATGTTGCGACGTCCGAGCATACGAAGGGAGCTTCGAAGACTTCCTATACCTGAATGAGCCAGCGACTGATTATATAAATAACGTTCAGTTTAGTTTCTGACGACCAAGCTTACTTGCGAAATTTATCATTGCCCAATGCCCAACCTTCAAACTTTTTCCTTTGAGGGATGTGATATACTTCTTTTGACCATACGATAAATAAATAAATATGTTTCCAAATTATATTCCCTGTTCTTCTCAAATTATATTCCTTGTTTTTCTCCAATTATATTCCCCATTATTCTCAGATTATTTTCCCTATTTTTCTCAGATTATATATTATTTTTACTCTCAGATTATATTCCTCGTTATTCTCAGATTATATTCCCCGTTTTTCTCAGATTATATCCCCTGTTTTTCTCAAATTGTATTCCCCATTATTCCCAGATTATATTCCTTATTTTTCTTAGATTATATTCCTTCCTATTCTCAGATTATATTTCTTCCTATTCTTAGATTATATCCCCCGTTTTTCTCAGATTACATCCCCTGATGGTTATTCTCAGATTATATCCCCTGTTATTCTCAGATTATATCCCCTGTTATTCTCAAATTATATTCCTTGGATTACTCGGATTATATTCCTACTAAAAAACATAATTATTAATGTTTTTCTGTCTGTTCCAGATATGGGTGTGACATTTTAGGTTCTGCTTCAATACCTCTGCAGGACGCAGCCCTCCACAGTGGACGTCCCCAGGACCTCACGCTTCCTCTGGCTGCTGAGGACCAGCTGTCTGGCGGGCTGATGAAGCCTCAGATCCTCGTCTCCCTCAGCTACAACACTAAGAAGAGAGCGCTGGCTGTTCTCATCTGCCGATGTAGAAATCTCCCAGCAATGGATACCAATGGATATTCTGATCCATTTGTGAAACTGTAAGCCACTGGTTTATTTAAATTTATTGAGGTGGTCTGTCACCTAGTTGTTAACGCGCTCGACTGTTAATCCAGTCGGCGCGGGTTGAATTTTAGGGGTACTTTAGAAATATTTTTTTATTCAAGGAATTTCTAAATATTGTAATTCTAAAACAGCCAATGTGTAGTCCATACTTTCATCTATCACTGTCTTCAGTTTCAGGACAATTCTCTCAGTATTGGCTGAGAACAATTCAGGGTGCAGAAACCGGATGACAGCATAAGGACCTTAATTATATATTTTTTTATTTCCAGGCACTTAGAACCAGACCCCTATCATCGCAAACACAAGACATCGATCAAATGGCGTAACCTGAATCCAGTTTACAACGAAGAATTCTTTTTCGAGACGAGACCAACGGAATTAACAAAACAATCATTAGCTTTGACGGTTTGGGACAAAGACTATGGGAAGCCCAATGACTTCTTAGGCAGTTTAGTGATCGGTTCGGCCAGCAAAGGGAAGAGGCTGAAACACTGGTTGGATTGCATCAAATTCCCCGACCATAGACACGAACAGTGGCACTGTTTGACAGAAACGGAACCATAGAAAAATAATATTTTATCGGTTTTTAAAATTACCGCATTGTCGACAAAATAGAACCTCAATTATCCAAATTGACTTTATTAACCGTTCGACAACAAACATTTGACCCGTATAACCGACATGGAAAATTTCTCAAGTAGTAATTTGATAACAAAAACACGCATAGTTATCAAAATAAAAACATGAAACACCCGGTTCTTTCAGGACACAAAAGACAATCTATAAAAAGAGTGGGGGCCACTCTGTAGTCCCACAGGGATATGTTCCTGAACCCTTTTACTTATTCCCGCAAATTTACACACTTTCATTAAACTTCACTGTTCTTTCCCATTGTCTGCATCTACATTTTCCTCTTCGAATTTTAATAACTCCCCAATGCCCTGCACCTTGAAACTTTTCACACATTTGCTTTAGGTGACGGTTTAATATTGTAGTACTGTTTTATCATAAGCACGTTTCAATTGGTAAATTTTAATTAATTTAATGATGTTTCAGATTTGTATAGTCAACTAAAGCTACTCCTATACCTATAACCACTATAACCTCAAATTCCGCGCTCCGATTAGTAGATAGCCAGCTTTGTTTGCCTGTTAGTTTGTTGGAATGAACAATAAGAGTGGTTCATAAAAAGTTTTTTTTTATACATATTTTACAATTTTTAATTTGTCTAAGTAATCGCTCAGATAATTGGGGTTCTGTTTTCCTTATTTCTAGTCAAAATGTACTGCCAAATTAATTCCATACTCCTTGTAAACCAATTACTATTGATTCTAATGTATACGAAATGCTTTCTGGAGTAAAAATGTCCAAAGTATTCCTGCTTTATGTAATTATGGTAAATTGTGTATTTTTATACTTTTAATGAAGTGTTTTATAAGCTATATGATGATGGTATGGTTACAATCTTGTAGATTGATTTGTGCCAAGCATTTTAGTTCTTTCTCTCCACGCCGTCCAGTCACTTGCCAATCTCTTCACTTCCGTGTAGGTGCTACAGTGTACGCTCTCAATAATCTACTCCATATAACTGCTTGTTGCGCGACCTCTCACATTACTGCCCTCTACCATTCCTTCTGCTATGGTGATGAGCAGGCCGGGGTGCCTGATGTTGTGGCCTATCCATCGCACTCTCTGTTGAGCAATCTTGTTCAAGATTTGTCTTGTCTTTCCGGCCTTAGTCAACACCTCGCTGTTTGTGATGTAATCTGTCCGGTGAATCTTAAGCATGCGTCTGTAGCACCTAGCACCACATCTCAAAGCCCTATATCCTTGGTGTAATAAAATATTTTGTCAAAATACTAACCACACATGACAAGATGTATCGTCATTATAGGTTAGCTCAAATGTCAAAACCATGAAATTAAACTCCTATGATGTGTGGTTTTGTTTGTGATTGTATTTATTAAGCTAATCGTGTCTCTATATCCTCATTGTAAAACACTTATCAAAATACTAACCTTAACTGACAAGATTGTTAGTGTAGGTTAGGTTAACTGTCAAAACCATAGAGAAAGAATATATCAGAGCATTACAGGTCCCATTTTTGACGTTCTGCGCATAAGTCAACATGTGGAATTGGAATTTAGATGGTCAGTTTTTATTGTATATTAATGTATCTATGTATATTTTTTGAGATGTGCTTCTTTGAGGAACCAAAATATCAAATATATCCTATTATACTGAAATTGTATCTAATGAAAATAATATATTATATCATTATTATTAGACACGAGTGTTTCTTAAATGCATAACCTCAAAACCCAATGTAGACTTAATACTGTAATCGTCACGTCTGTACAGAATCACAATAAAGTAGGTTGCTGAGGTGGTCGGTAGCCTGGTTGGTAACGCGCTCGACTGTTGTGCTCGACCCAGTGGGCACGGGTTCGATCCCCGATGCCGACCTACTCCACTTCACGACACAAGCTTTTCAAGCTTACTGTGAAGTGTACAAAGGTGTATTTGGGTTTATTTCGAAAAAGCCAAATTCATTTAAAAAAAAAAATGTTGCATCCACTCCTCAGCAGATGGCGGCAGTATCAGAAAATTGGTTCATTGTGAAATAATTTCGAATTGTAGTATACAACTTCCAAAAATACACAATTGACAGCAGGATGTAGTGGAACATGTGAATCTTGCCCCGGGCATAAAGTATTGGGAACATCCATCCTGCTTCCTCCCCAAGGGAGTTCACACAAAGCTACATTATGTGAATGTAGATATCTCTTGTTTCTGTTGAGGAAAATCTGTAATTTGTAAAATTCATCATTTTTTACAGATAATATAGGGTCTTAATTTTACGGCTAACCTAAGCCAGATCACAAAATAAAATTACTAACAAATTTTTTTATGCTTTGTATAGGGTTGCCAGACGTCCCGATTTACCGGGACAGTCACCGGTTTTACACCTCGTGTCCCGGTGTCCCAAACAAACCTTTCTGGATGCCTAGATGTCCCGGTTTTCGGAAATGTTGGTATATTCTTATATTCCATAGGGGGGTGGAAGGGGGGTCTGGTTTGACTTGCGAGAAATCTGGTAGCCCTAACTTTGTAGAATCTATATGATCCACTTGCAGAACCTGAATGTGTGCTTGAAAAAATGTACAACATAATCGGGACATAAATTAATAGAAAAATTATAAAAAATACAAATTTTATTTAACTTAAAAACAATTAATTATTTATAATCAGTAAACTTTTTACAAATACATATTATGATTAGTAAATATTAACGATTCAGTGGATTGTAATGTTGGTAGCCCTCATTGTCAAATCTTGTCAAAAGGGCTCCCAAAATTCCATAATTATTTGACATTGAAAAACCCATAAGAATATTGCTCAACACGAATAAATCCCAAAAAAGACAAAAACCCTTTAGAAATATGCTCAAGGGACAAAAGCTCAAATCTAATTGGACTTTGAAAATAGAATTAATTGCATCTATTAGAGTACGATTTCTTTCACTGTGTTAGAAACTGGCATATTAAAAAAAATAAACAAATACATAAATAAGCGGATCTAAAATGGGATGGAAAATAAAATAGTCAACATTTTACAAATAAATCATCTAGGTACTGGAATCTATCTAGAAAGTTTGGGCTTTTATCTCTTGAGAATATTTCTGAAGAGCTTTGTCGTTTTTGGGATTTATTCATGTGGAACAATATTCTTTTGGGATTTTCTCCGGGAACCGGAGCACTGATTAAAAAAATTATTAGCGTGATATATATTTAATGGAATATATATATCACAAAATATATATAATTCATTTGAGTTTTACATTTTCCTTCAAAAACCTCAACACCCAATATATAAATACATATAATTGTTATATTATTTTATACTAACTATACAAATTATAACTAAAATCCTGAAGATAATTTTGACATATAAATGGAAAAATATACAAATTCGTATGAATTCATTTGAGAGTTTATCGCTTTATATATTTTGACCTTTACTAATACATACTTTACTATTTTTATGACAAAAATATGAGTCGTAGAAAAAATTTTGACTACATTTTTTTCCCCATTTCATTCAAAGTTCCATCCTTTTTAGCACCTTTTTAAAACACGATAAACTTTTGACAGGAGTGACATTTAAAGTCCAAAACATCGTAAATTCACTAAATTCGTTTTAAAAAAATACATTTTGACTTTCTGTGCACTCGTCCGGCCCCACCCGCAGTCGAGCCGAGCAAAATAATACCGTTTTTAGCGCTTTTTTTAATTAAAAAGAAAAGTTTTTCACAAAAAGTGGACCGCAGCAATAGTTACAAATTTTTCTGTGTCATATTTTTGTCATACGAGTCAAAATGCTTTGTCAAATGCGTTAAAATGAGGGTCATTAATTTATTTTTAATGGAAATGCTACAAAAATTTATACTACACTATAAAAATTTTAATAACAAAACAGTTACATTGAAACCAGGATAAGTTTGCTGTCTATTTTTTTATAAATCTTGTTAGAAAAACGTGACACCATCTTTTTTTATCATAAAATTTTTAGTTCATGAAATCGCCACCGTGCAGACTTGTCGTGGTGCATGTATGGCATAAATTAAGGCACAATGTAAAAAAGTCTAAATCCTTACAAAATATTAAAGTTTTTTCTACTAGCCAATCGGAGAGTATACATTATTACTTATTTTAGGTTTTAATTATACATAAATCTATTAAAGGCACAGAATAACAACTTATTAATTAATATTTATTATTTTATATATATATTAATCATTAAAACATCATACATAATAAGTCCAATTATGTAACTAAAAATTTTCCAATTTTTTACGCAAACACGCTTATTTTCTTATGTAGTATTCCTATAACAGTGCAATGTAGAGTTGATGATGAACATTGTCAAGCTTACGACCAGATTCGGCTGTCTTAAATGATCACTTTACACCAAGGGCGTATATGGGAGGGGGACGAGGCCCCCGAGGATATTTTAAAACATTTAAATTTTTTAAACAGTTTAAAACATTTTTATTTTAAAGACATCATTATTAAACCGCATCATTAAACCGTTTTTCAAAAAAAAATTACCTGCGGCACTATTCTTTCTTTTTTTCTAGTTTTTGTACACGAAAATTATAATACTAATTTTTACTTCACAATTTTAACAACAAAACACGGCCATTTTCACTCACATTCACAAAAAATTTCTCCTGCGGCACTATGGTTGCATCGCCACCCCCCCAAATTAAAACCTATATACGCCACTGTTCACTATTCCAGCTCATCTTGTCTGAGAATCGAACCCAGACCTTCACCACATGTAGCATGAGTGTAAAGTGATCACTTAAACCTAAAAAAAATTAGAAGTTACAGAAAAGGACCTACTGTAATCCACGATTAATCAAACAATTGTTTAGAATAACTAAAGACTTGTGGTCGCAGGGGGCCTAGCGTACGCCTTGGGGATGAACCCATACCTCCTTGTCTTGGGGGCGTGTGCCCACAGCCAGCCCTCCACAGTCTGATGCAGCAAGTCGGCGTAAACCCATTCTCCGCGTCTCACCGACAGATCGTCAGGAGCCTGGGCCTGTAATGAACAAATAACTATTACCTATCTATTCTCTCCACATGCCCAAACCATCTCAGCTTGTTCACTTTCATCCTAAATACAACTCTTCATACATCGGGAAAATGAATGCCGTTTTACTGCTGAGGTGCAATAAAACCTTCCTAATCCTATAATTCCATAGACGGCTCGTGGGCGAAAAGTATTATTTTTCTTCGTATTTAAATTATAGGGGTTTCCATCTTTACCTGAATTCTATACAACCAACAATATCTACAGGGGAATATAAAAATAAGTGAAGTGTAAACAATACATTCCACACAACTTGTATCAGCGTGCATTATGCAGGTAGTATTATACAAGTAAATAAACTGTAAAATATTTTTGTTCACTCTACGTCCCTGCACATCTCCTAGTCCCAGGTACTTAGGGCATTGAATCTCCCGATATTCATTGAACCACATAAAATAAATATGTATTTATAAAAAATTATTACCTTGTAATCGTAAAGCATAACCAATTCAGTGCCGTGATATCTGGGGTCAGGCTCCTGTTGTGTCTGTTGTTGTGTGGACTGCCCCACGTCACAATTACTATTAGGATTAGTGTTAATGTTAGGATTGCTAGCCGAGTTGACGGTCGTCATGTTGTTAATTATATTATTATTATTATTGTTGTTTCCTCCTGCATTGGGGTTCCCTCCCGGAACCACGTTGTCTGCGGGATACACAAAGCCAGACGGGATGAATCCTTCTTGACCGTTACTTCTCACGACCCAAAACCAATCGGGATCCTCTCGATTCAACACTGAAATAAATCATTTATTGTTTAAAGAAAATATTTTACATACATTTACAGAAACGATATGATAGGGGGATTTGTGGGAGATATACTGTGTGTGTATGTATGAGCACTAGGTAGTCCTGTGAGATACTACCAGCTATGTTCACCATGAGCTCTAATGTGCACCTGAGAGGACATCAACTGAAGCTATAGACAACATTATACCTACACATCCAACACACCACACAACCAATAGAGCTGGCAGTTGTACCTTCATACATCTCCATACTATACACCAACTCTGCACATACAACAATACAAGGGATATAAGCATATAAACACATACTAACTGGGATTTGTAGGAGATATACTGTGTGTGTATGTATGAGCACTAGGTAGTCCTGTGAGATACTACCAGCTATGTTCACCATGAGCTCTAATGTGCACCTGAGAGGACATCAACTGAAGCTATAGACAACATTATACCTACACATCCAACACACCACACAACCAATAGAGCTGGCAGTGTGAGGAATAAGTTGCACTTGCCCCATACTCCTGAATAACTGCATATCTTTAGGATTAACTGAGTAATTTTATTTTTCCTGATGCAATATTCAGTTAGTATCCCCCCTTAACATACAATCGCAGATAGGTGTTCCGTTGCTTACAAAGAATTGGCTTATATAGTCTCAAGCCGTGTATTATATTGTACATATTTTTCCTTACTGAAATAAAAAAATGAATTATAAAATATAACCAACCTGTGACAAATTCCCCTCTCTCCACCGGAACATCATTCTCATCCCTTGCCTGGAAGGTGTAGAGGACGATGCAGCGCCCCGAGGGGGCCTTGCTAAAGGGGCAGCCATCACTCTCACTGCCAGCCTCCGACCGTGACTCATTACCAGTACTAAAAATTATTAAAAATTGTCAGTATCGTATTTATTATTATTATTTATATTTTTCTTCTTTTTCATACACTTGTATGTATTATGTATATTAAATTAATGTCACGAGTGGTTGGTTTGCAGTAGACATGTGCGCCGGCTGCAAAAAAGCCGGCGGCGGCGCCCATGTCTAAAATTGCCGGCGGCGGCGCCACGCCGGCGGCGTGGATCCAAAGTGGGGGGAAGCATTGGATTTTTTTGCAATATTGTTTTAAATGACTAAATACGTATATGTGAAAAGGATAATGATAAAATCGATTTATTTATTTTGGAAAACTATGATTATTTCAATAATAAAGTGAAATAAAAGCTCATATTTGAAAAATAATGGAAAATTACATTATTGCTTTTTCATGGCGCTGGAGGGCAGGTCAAAATAAACTAATCCATAAAGTCAAACGCGTCAGAAAGAGCCTCAGTATGGGCAGTGATGTAGTCGAACAGGTTTCTCTTTTGGCAATACCTGGGCTGTTAGCTAAATGTTGGGTGGAATTCAAACTCTGAAATAAATTGCGATGACGAGGTCGACCTTCCACAAAATGCAAAACTCCTATGTAGCTGAGAGCTACAGTTGAGCAAAAGCTGTAAAAACATATGTGTTATATGTGCTGTTGTTTGGAGTGGACGGGTAATTTAATAAAATTATGTAATTTAATAAAACTATCTTATTTGCGATGTTATTTGAGGTGTAAATATAAGGATAATAATTATTCAATAAGCATAAATTGTGGTGTTCTAGTCGAAAGGTTCATAAATTAATAATATCAACCAAAATACGTAATGCTTACCGGTGGAAAGATAAATTACAATTTGAGAGTAGTCTGTAATCACAGTCCGAAAAACCACGTTAGGGGATAGTAATTTCTTTTTTTATTATAACGTAGCTTAAGGTGAGCGAAATAATTGAATTTTAACCTTAAAATATCGAATTATAATCATTTTTGACACTTTGAAGACCGTAAGCGTCAAAAATTACCAAATGAATATCGTTTTTGTCAAGAGAAAAGAAGTCATTACTATTTCCACAGTGTTGTGAATTCAAACTCTGAAATAAATTGCGATGACGAGGTCGACCTTCCACAAAATGCAAAACTCCTATGTAGCTGAGAACTACAGTTGAGCAAAAGCTGTAAAAACATAGGTGTTATATGTCCTGTTGTTTGGATTGAAGGGTAATTTAATAAAATTATGTAATTTACCTAATAAAACTATCATATTTGCGATGTTATTTTAGGCGTAAAAATAAGGATAATTATCAAATAAACATAAATTGTTGTGTTTTTAGTCGAAAGGTGGATAAATTAATAATGATATCAACCAAAATACGTAATGCTTACCGGTAGAAAGATAAAATACAATTTATTTATTTATTTTCAATCACATACGGCTTTTAAGGCCATAAGTACAAAATATACGAGCATTATAACAATAAAAAAGTAAATCAAAACATAAAAAAATTGAGAGTAGTCTGTAATCACAGTCTGAGAAACCACGTTAGGGGATAGTATTTTTTTTTTATTATAGTGCCGCCTTAGGTTAGCGAAATAATTGGTTTTTAACCTAAAAATATCTAATTATAATCACATTTTGACACTTTGAAGATCGTAAACCTCAAAAATTACCAAATGAATATCGTTTTTTGTCAAGAGAAAAGAAGTCATTACTATTTCCACAGTGTTGTATTGAAACAAATGAAATATAGCGAATCTAGTCAAGTGGAATGAAAATAATTTTGATTAGGTACTTCGATAATCAAAGGCTAAACTAATGAAAAGAGAGAACGGTCGACCGAAAAGATGAAAGGCCGAAAATTTTGGTCAGATACTCTGCCAAAATTTACGTGGTTAAAAAATTTCAGCGTGGTATGATAAAATCGATCAAAAAACCATAAATTCTGATTTTTCCTTATAATTCCCAGTTACATAAAATAACGTTTGTTTTTAATTTAATTTCCACTATTAAGAACCAAACTATTAATGCCTTGTGGCCGTCAAAACTATAAATAAATCCCATCCTATTTCTTGTTTTAGAATTGAATAAATAAGACAATGCATTAAGTAGTTATTATTCGACATTTTATATAATTACTGAACCCTAGCATCCCCACAGCTGAATGCTTCAATTTTATTACCTGGAAAAGTACTTATTTCGATTTCTGTATCAAGAAACACAAGATAAATACTTTTGGTCACACGGATCCCACGCCGCCGGCGTGAGCGTTTTAACCGGCGGCGGCGCGCCGACCATGATCAACGGCGGCGCGCCGGCGCGGCGCTCATGTCTAGTTTGCAGACATTGCCTACGGCAATAAACCCGCCATTTGAAAGATATTTTTATTCAATAAAGATTTATTTATTTATTTAAAAAATTATTGTAAGGATCTTACTTACCGTGCGAGGGACACGGTGTGAGGGTATAATATAATTAATAATAAGTACAGTTGTCTCAACAGACATACAGCGAAGGATGGACTTTCCATCAGACTTGTGACTGATCATCGCCTGGTTTAATATGATCACTTTAACTGTAAAATGTAACTTACTGTGTACTGTCCTGAGCCGTCAGATCCGAGGATGCTCGAGGGAGTTTCTTCTTAAGATCAGGCAGTAGGTGTGGCGAGTAGGGGGCGCAGTACGAGTGAGGGATGAAGCCCTCCTGCCGGGAGTCTGCTAGGATCACGTACACCCAGTCGTTCTCCCGATACAATATGTTTACTACCTGACCGCGCTTCACCTGAAATGCAACCATAAATGTTAATACAAAGCGATCATCATCTCTCTTACTTCAATGGTTTGGGAATGTTGAGTGAATGAATAATGATAGAAGGATGTTATGAGTAATAGAATTAGGAATATTGGGTGTAGAAATAGGGCAATCTGGCATTCTGTCCTCTCTGTCTACCCCGCAAGGGAGGAGCAATTTCGACTAAGCTTGGTACACGAATGCCTTGCATTGCGAATGCCTTGAAATTCTAATACTTGGGTATTTCACACATTTAGCCATTGATGTTGATGATGCCCACTATGCAGTATTTAATTCCTCTTTTCTACCTATCATTTGAGTTACATTTCGTTCACGCCGGGCCTGGGTTTTTTTCCATACTAAATTAACATTCTCCTTTGACTTGTAACTTAGCTAGTTTGTAAATATTTGTACAAACCTCGAGTTCATCATCCACGCACGGTGCAAAGTCGTGAAGTACGACCATCTTGGAGTCGGGACTGAGGCCATGCTCCTTTTCTATCCCGACCCTTACTAATGTTTCTATACTGGCCGAGCCCGTGATGCGTCCCATGCCTGGGCTGAGCCCCGAGCCGGGACGGGACAACTCCTTGTCTCCATCTCCACTGACAGCTAGAAAAAAAACATTATTTTTGATACACCTACAATAAAAAATTAAAGAAATTGTAATTATACATTTAGAAAATGCAAATACTATCTTAACTTTACAGTTTTTTCTCCACAGTTGTGAGAGGTTATCTACATTCACATGGGTTGGCTGGTAGAAATTTCCATTAGGCAATAAGTCCGCCTTTGGTAAAATTATTTGTACAATAAAGAGTACTTTATTTTATTTCATTAAGTGAACTCTCTTGGGGAAGAAGCCAAATGGGTGTTCTGTCACTTACGAGTCGGCTTTGGCTGGCTTAAGTGATCATTAAGCTTCGGAACACCCATCCTTCTTCCTCCCCAAGGGAGTTCACATAATACAATGAAGCCTCACTAATCCAGCACTATTATTAAATAAAAACCCCAATTACTTGAATATTCAGATTACTGGATTGTATATCATAGGGAAATTATAATTCTACATTCTCTTGTTATCCTGACTTATAATTCTATGTTCATTTGTTATCCTGACTTATATAATCTACATTCACTTGTTATCCTGACTAATAATCTACATTCACTTGTTATTCTGACTTATATAATCTACATTCACTTGTTAGCCCGACTTTTATAATCTACATTCACTTGTTAGCCCGACTTTTATAATCTACATTCACTTGTTATCCTAACTTTTATGATCTACATTCACTTGTTATCCTGGCTTATATAATCTAGATTCACTTGTTATCCTGACTTATAATCTACATTCACTTGTCATCCTAACTTATAATCAAGGTACATTCACTTGTTATCCTGACTTATAATCTACATTCATTTGTTATCCTGACTTTTACTATCTACATTCACTCGTTATCCTGCCTTTTATAATCTACATTCACTTGTTATCCTGACTGTTACAACAAAAAGTTATTTTTTAATTCACCTGTTGCCTTAAGTTATATCCTAATATTCCTAATTATTATAAACACTTGCTCTACTTTAAAACTATGACACCTAATTTATACCTAATTTAAGTACGCATTTATAAGTTTCCATAAAAAAAGCATTGAAAAGAAAGTCGATATAATTAAAACACAGTAAAGTCGCTATATAAAGAAATAACAGGAATACTGTTTACGTGTTACGAAAAAAAAATCACTGCATCCTCTGACGGTGCAAGTTGCATTATTCAACGTTACGCAAAATTGGAGCAAAAATGTCAAAAAAAAAGCAATCCGCAAACAACGGGTCATTGACATGAAAATAATAATTAAAGAAGTTCTCACGGGCGGGTATAATAAATAATAATAAGTGGAGAAATTAATAATAATACTCACATTTCTTTTTCTTCCCCCTTCTTATCCTAACAGGGCACAGAAAGGCCATTGTCTTTTCTCACTTTTAACTCGTCATTGTTGAGAAATTATCAACAAACGTCACAAAGCACGACTTTGCATTGATTTAATTGATCGATGGAGCGATGATTTCGATTGTAGGTTCGATTATTTTATTATTATAAGTGGTTGAATTTTATTTTGGGCGTAACAGGTAAAACGCGATACGATGTATAAAATATTTAGATACCTACTCGGCTCAACTCTCTCACTCGCGACAGGTAGATTGTGTGAGTGAAATAAGATTCACAGGAAGCATCGCACAAGTCTATAGTTTATTATTTTGATATTTAAAATTAGGTACAAACTTTCATTTCATCATTCAAACTCTAAATTTGAAAGTATAATTCAATTAAGGTTTTATTACACGGGCAATTTTTTTAGCAATACTGCCCAACTGGAGCAATTAATCGAGCAATTGTTTCGGCAATTAATATTGCTCATGTAAGCGAACCTTTAGAAACCGCCCTCCATTAGCTAATAAAATCTTGTTCGAAGGAGAGGATCTCAACAACAATGTCACAATTTATTTTTTTAAGAAAACAGGTTTTTCTACAATAGTACCCACCTACATTTTCTCGGGTTGACTGTAAGATATAATTGCTTTCGCAATAAGTCCGCCCTTCTGCACCCTACTCGTACTATCTTCTTGTCTTGAAACTTGAAGATATTTTCTGGGTAATAAAGATTTATTTATTTATTTTAGCTAATTTTTGCCATCGAAGAATATTTATCATTTTATATGTTGAAGAATAAAGCTTATTTTGATTATACATACGTCAAAATTTACATTATTGATTCGATATTATGAAACGCTGATCTCTAAAATCTTTTTTTAAACTTTTGTGGCTCTCTCTCTGAACTTCGTAAGAAACTTTAATGGTATTCCAATTTAAAGCAAATTAATAAATGAACTCAAGACCCATAAGAGTGATTTTCCCTTGCAGCAATGTCTGCGTTACAAACGGGATTACAGCATTCCATTTATTGGAATTTCATCTTTAACATCTCGCATCCGGCTGATATCGTTGTGCAAAATGAATCGTAACGTACAGTATTGCCAGAATGAAGAAATATTTATTTTCAGACTTTTTAAAATCTTTTTTTTATCAATAATTTTCCAAAATTTGAATAGATTCTTTTTAGAACCTCCTTTTTCAAGTGAACGATCGTTTTTTTCTGAGTAAATAAGCTATAATTTTGCAAAATAATCGAAAATAAAAAAAAAATTGTAAATTAGGTTTCGCGCTTGACCGTGCGTTTGGAAAAAACTAAAAGGATGGTTTTAATTAACAAAAAGCCATTTTTTACAAGATCATGTATTTCACGAATTACTCAGAAACTTAAAATAAAGCAAAACTCTTTGCTGCAATATTAAATAATTGCAATTCAATCAATTGAGTAGGTACAAGCTTACAATTTTTACCATCTTTTAAAAATATTTTTCACAATGACGAAAAGTTTAAAAAAATATTCGTTTGGGTCAAAATAGCCAAAAGCGCGGTAAATGGGTAAATAAATAATGAATTTTCTTCCGACTTTTACTTTTTGGAAAATAAATAAAAATGTCATCTAGTTACAGTACAATATGTTTATCTGCATGACAACACTGAACTCAAATGTCAATTAACTGTCAAAAAACGAGAAGTGAAGAGTTTATGTAGTGTCGAAATTTTTAAATTAATTGTTTTGATAATAAAATAGTTTATTTTTGAGTATATAATTTGAAAATAATCTCAAATGAGACATAAATGTCCGTTGTGTTTAGAAATCGTGACAAAAAATCCAGATATATACGAACATTTTAGAACAAAACATGATTTGAAAATCGAAACAGAAACATTAGAATTCAAAACTGTGGAAGATTATAAAATGTGGAAAGATGACATGGAAAATAAAACTTTTTCTAAATACGTCAAGAGACGGGGTTCCTTAAAGGTTGAAGATTACACACAACACTTCTACCAGTGCCATAGGTCTGGAAATTATAGATTTAAGGGCAAAGGGATTAGGAGGTTAAAAACAATTGGAAGCAACAAAATTAATGGTACCTGCCCAGCTGGATTTAATGTATTCGAAAAAGACAACGGTAGATGTACAGTTGTATTCAGGAAGACACACGTCGGTCACAATTGCGACGTAAATCGTTTGTACCTTTCAGACGCAGAAAGACAATTCGTAGTAGAAAGACTGACAAAGAATCAAACATGGTCTTCGATATTAAACGAAGCCAGAACCTGCAGCCAACGAAACGATTTCAAAAGATTGAGTTTGTTGACGAATAAAGATTTACACAATATTAAAAATAGCTGCAAAATTGTTTCATCTACGAAGAATTCAGATGACAGTAATTTAAATAATTTCGCGGAACAAAATGTTACAAACACTGCTTCGTCTATGGAATCAGAGACAGGTCGTATTGTGTCTATGGATGATGGAAATAATTTGAATCTTTTGCGTGAGAACGTTTCAACAATGGACGAATCAAATTGTTCGTCCGCAGTATTGCAGGCGACTTCGACGGAATTAGAATCGTCTCAATGTTGCCTTCAGATTGACTGCGAAAATGTTACAGAATCTGATGTAGATTCGTCAGCATTTGCTAATGAAAAGAAATTACTAATAGAAGAATTTACTGACCTGGTTAATAGTCCTCTAATTACAATTGATCATTTAAAAGAATTCAGAAGAATTATAAGTAGTTTGAAGTAGCCAGATCGAGACTGTTGACTATATAGTAGAGAAGTGTCCTGACAAGAAGTTTGCAGGGGTTCTTGAGGAAATCCATGAGGTGACGCCAAGGGCAATAGATTACTTGCAAAATATTGACGCGGAGCTTTGACTCCAAGATAACTTGTACAATGGTCGTGTGCATACGAAAGAAAGAAAAATATTTTGAAATAAAATCATTTTATACCTGGTTGTATTTTTTATTTCTTTACAAACCTTTCTAAACGGGAAAACCACATGGACTGCCTAATGTTAAAGTTAAGTTTTCTTTGTTGATGGCTCGTCTTTTTCCCTTGAACGTGCCATTCTTTAATTCTCAGCTCGCCCATGAGCGTAAGGCAGCAAGTTTCAAAAATAAATCTCAAGGTTTTTGACCGTCGATACATGGTGGAAGTCCATTTTTATGGTTCATTAAAGTTTATTTATAATCGCCTGATGATGATGCAAATCCTCAAACACTAGTCGCGTAATCTAAAGTCATTATTTCGAATTTTAAACCAAATATATATCGCCGCTCGTTTTTTACTTTGACTTAAGCGCCACTTAGGTATAAAATGAGTTATATATATCGTTGGAATCGTCTCGGCGAGCTTTATCGAATGGTCCAAGTTCAAGGTCAATCAGACAACTTTTTTGGTCGTTTAGTCAAATAAAAAACCAACTTTTATCTTTCAAAAAATAGGTAAAGCAACGAAAATTACAACTTATAAATCGCGAATGGCGCTTTGTTTTGCCAAATTTTCACAATTCATGAATGTTTGGTTTATAAGAAAAACAAACTTAACTCATAAAACAATGCGAGTGGCGCTTTAGCTTTTTCGACTTATCAAAATTATTTAGACAGATGCACTTTAGTCAAATCGTATAATATTAAATCTTAACATGTTATACGTTTAGTCACATTTACATGATACTAAATAATGTTAAATTGTCGTTTAGACTTTTTGAATTTTGGATATTAGTCGTTTCATGTCTTTTAAGTCATTTCTACTAAATACTGAATTAAATAAAAATGGCCATTAGTCACAGTAGATTGTTACTTTTTAATTTTATGTAATGCGTTAATCATTCTTAGTAATTGTTTATAATTGAATTTGCACTTTAGTATTTTTGCGGTTATAACAATAGCTGATATTTGGTACATCTGTCGTCGTTTAAGACAAAATGTTTGAAACAGAATTATAAGGTTTGAAAATATTATTATCGGTCGTTCAACTAACAACTTCATTGTCAATACACGTGTTGCTTTTGTGTGCGATGGGCGCGAACGTATATACCTATTTAGAATATATTATTTAAGAAATATTTATAAAGAATATATTTAGAAAACTTTTACTTTCCTTCTTTTTTGAAACAGATATGAAGATGAATACGTAGAGTTCCAAGACATTGATCTTCAGTTTTTGTTACTCACATACAAGATTTATTAAATACAAGAGTTTGTGTGTTAGCCATTTTAACTTGGAAGTGTTTGGAAAACATGGTTGCATTAATCACTTTGAATTATAACGATTTTATTTTTAGTGCTAATTTAGACATCCTGCTTGATACAGTTTGTCACAAAAAGTTCTATTAGCCATTTTGAATTTTTAGAAAAAATATATAAATGACGTGTTAGTCATTTTGATATTTTTGAGGAAGAGTACAAATTGCGTGTTAGTCATTTTGAATTATTAGAAAATGTATATAAATGACGTGTAAGTCATTTTGTTTTTTTTGGAGGAAGAGTACAAATGGCATGTTAGTCATTTTGAATTTTCATGATTTTAAGGAAAGTGGTCATTTACTTGTTTTGAATTAATAAATTTCGAATTATACTATATATTAGGTTAGGCATTAAGCGCCATCTAACTCACATAAAAGAGACTATATTTATTAACATTATATACTAAAAAATAGAAAAAAAATCCATGAACAAAACCCACATACAACTTATTTAAATCGGTTCATAAATAAAAAAGTTATCAGGGTTTTTGTTTTTTAAAACTTTAAATCGCTCTCCTGAAAAGTTGACCCTGTGTCGCTTAAGTCAAAGTAAAAAGCGAGCGGCGATATTATTAGTATTAATTTTGGGCAAGCAGCCTAGGCTGATGGGCCCAAATCAATGTCTGTGCCATCTGTCGTTCTGAGAAAGTCATCCAATCTGTTCTTAAAAGCGTTCACTGATGGTGCTTGTATCACATTTTCGGGTAAACGGTTCCACATATTCACCACTCTATTGCAAATAAATATAGTCTTTCATTTTGCCCAAAAATAAGTATTTGTTTTTAACACAATATGATATTCTTAAATTGGGGAGAGTGATGGGTATCGCAAATTAAGCTGCTAATCGTTAAAGGGTAGATAAATAAATAGGCATTATTAAGCAAAAAATATTTTATTTTCTATGGTTATTACGATATTACAAAATATAAATAAATATATCTATCTATAAATAAACAATCTGAAAAACCAATACAACACTTAGAGACAATAGTGCCAAAGGGCGGTCTTATTAAGATAAGCAATATCTTACAACCACTCCAAATAATATTTATGGGACATTGCCAATTTTTCTGTCCTCTGACAAAAAAGACTGTGCACTGACTTTGAATTACTAATTGTTTATGATTAAAAAAACCTTTTTTCGTGGAAATAGTTGCACATTTTTGAAATATGTTCTATTTCTTACACATCAAAAATATAATTACTTGATTTATCTTTAAAAGTCAATTTTTAAAGAATTTTAAAAAGCCTTCTTTTTGTTTCTCACAGTAAAATGACTGTCCCATACAAATTTTCCCTTTTGTAACGAAATTTCTATACAAATTTTGTTACAAAATGGATAATTTTTTTGTGTCGAAGAAATAGAACATATTTTGAAATGTGTATTTCTATGAAAACAGGTTTATTTAATCATAAACAATAAATTCAAAGTCAGTTCACAGCCTTTTTTTATCAAAAGTACAGAAAAAATGGTAATGTCCCTTATATAGGTACAAAATATATGCTTAAGAAAAACATATATAAAGACATAACAAAGATACTTAAAGTAAAAGTATACAAAAAAGAAAAAATATACATAAAAATATGTACAACTATAATAGCACAATATATTTATCATAAACATAACAAGATTATCCAGGATGTCCCGTAAGTCAACATCAGCCCGTAGAGAGGTGGTGGACCAGCTCATAACTGACTAGAATATGGAAATGTGACCTTAGTAAAAAGATCGCCAATTCTCGAGAAATCTGCACTTTTTTGTTTAAAAATCGCTCGTTCTCGAGATATCGGCACTTTTTTGTTTAAAAAATCACTCGTTCTCGAGATATCGGCACTTTTTGTTGTGTTTTTTTGTTCGTAAACAAAAAGTGCCGAGAACGAGAGATTTTTTACTAAGGTCATATTTCAATGTTCTGGTCAGTTATGAGCTGGTCTATCACCCCTCCACGGATGACGTTAGTTTACGGGACACCAAGCATAATGCAACAAAGAGACCGTGATATTGATCAGATGAGGACTGGCCAACAGCACGGCATAATAAGTATCTAAAGATAACAACAAATATATTAGACTTTAGTACGTACATAATTTGGGATTTAGTACATTTACATAGTCCAAATGAAAGGGTGCGAGGAAACATGGCTGTCCAAGGGTCCAGATACTCGAGGACAGACACGTGTTGAGAGGGAGAAATCGCAGGACGTGTATGTCAAGGCTTTTACAAAGTA
Source organism: Ceraclea dissimilis (assembly GCA_963576895.1). Classification (NCBI taxonomy): domain Eukaryota; kingdom Metazoa; phylum Arthropoda; class Insecta; order Trichoptera; family Leptoceridae; genus Ceraclea; species Ceraclea dissimilis. The sequence goes on along the minus strand of OY756379.1, from coordinate 4,703,113 downwards.
AGCTGGCAGTGCTTTTGTTCCGAAATCTGCAGGATTACCGAGAGAACACTGTACACCATCGATATTGATGTCTTAAAAAAATATGATTATGCCCGATAATAAAAAAACCTTTAACTCAATTTATTCATTTACTCAGGAAAGAATAACAAACCGTACACAATTACAAACAAAAAACCTGATCAACCCTATAACTACAAATGTCCACGGCGTGATGGGTAAACCAGAACACGAGATAACCGTACATTCTACGATACAAAATGAAGTGATAAAAAAGGCCATTTACGTATTTCAGTCTGCAAAGTGTTTTTTCTTATGAGCCCACAGATTCCCCGAATAGCTCGTACTGTATGGACATACATTACAAGTATAGGGTTTGTCCCCCGTGTGTTTGCGTTCGTGAATACTAACAGTCCTCTTCTGGTTACTCCGATAATCGCAGAACGAACATTTAAACTGTTTTTCATTCCCCAACGTGTGACGTTTCTCGTGAGAATAAATACTCGCTTTAGATTTACCCGTAAAATCGCAATGCGAACATTTATATTCTTTCGATAATTGTTTATCTTCGTGAGTTTTTTTATGGGCATGTAAGAACGTAACAAATGAAAAACTTGCTCCGCAAACCGAACACAAGTACGGCAAAATATTATCGTGTTTTAACATGTGAGCTTTAAAATAATATTTGTGTTTGCTTCTAAAGTCACATCTGTCGCAATACAGGAATCTGGGGTCTCGCATGCTCGGATCTTGGGTCATCGGTGTCGTTGTTTCTAAACCGTGAGACTTCTTGTGGTTGTTAAACATGATGAGGTGATTGCATTGGAAGTCACACAACGTACACGAGTACGAATTCTCTATATGTTTCTTTTTATGAATCTTTAAACTAATTTTAACCGAACAACGGAAGTCACATATATCACACTGAAAAGGCTTGGTGTGTTTTCTGATGTGAAACGTTAAATCGGTTTTATTGGTCGACGTAAATTCGCAGAAATTACACGACAACACTTCTTTCTTCGGTTTAGGTTTGGGCGGTTTAACGCATTCTCCTTTCACGTGTATTCTCAGCGTATTCATGTGAAAACATTGAAAATCACATTTAGGGCACGTGTAGCAACATTTTGGACTGTTTTTCGCGTGTATTATTAGTTCCGCTCTCGACGACGATATGAAAACGTGATCGCAAAATTTGCATTTATTTCCTTTGCCGTCCGTGTCTTCTATTTGGTTGTCGTGTAACCTGACGTGTTTGTCGAGAACATCTTTATATTTAGTTTTATATTGGCATACGTCGCAGGAAAACATTTCCGAAGTCTCGGGATTACCGCTTTCTTCCTTTATTTTACATTTTTTACTCAGCCTATGTTTTTGAAACGTTTTTATAAAAAGAGTTTTGTACGTGCAATTACTACAATTATACCAGCACCCTATACTGTCTTTACGATGTTCCAAAACTTCTTCGGTCGACGAAGATTTAAAGTCACATTTGTAGCAGGCGTGCAGTTTCTTATGTTCCCTGAGAGCCCGCTTGCTGGTTAAGACTTTACCGCACATGTCGCACCCGTGTTCGTTGGCGCAATCGTGACGAAGTAACTCATCGGCTTGTTCTGTCTCAAAGTTGCAGAATTCACATTTCAACATACCTTTAATCTCTGTTTTCGTCACGTCGCTTGTTTCTTTTACCGTCGAATCGTCCATTATACTAATATTTATTTGGCCTTCTGTTATGTAAACCTCTTCAGACTTGCATTCGTCATTGTTTTGAACAGAATACGGAGCGTTCTGATCTTCCAACTTAACGTCATAACTGAATACTTCTTTTACGTATTCTTTATCACCGTCATTCGAAGCGTCGTCATGGAATACCTGTTCACCGCCATCAGACCATTCGTCCGACGATCTAGACATCTCTCTCGATAACGCACGAACGGGAAGTACGACATCTTTTCTTTCGTCTTTTATTTCTGGATGCTTATGTGTCTCGACGTGACGCTCCAAAGACAAAGCACTCTTACATTTTGCGTCGCAAATATAACAGTAAAACTTGTTCAACGTTTTATTTATAGTATCCATAACGAAAAAAAGATTAGCGTGCGTGATGAAGTGTACCTTAAACGAATTCTTATATTCTACTCTATAAAGACAGTCTTCGCAGAAATACATTGATTTTCCGTTCTCTTCTCTCTTGAACCTATCCAAGTCTTTTCCATCCAGCCAATAACCTTTCTCCTTCCCCTTTCTTCTCAATGTTACGTCTTTATACTGCACACACTCTAACGTCCCGTGTCTTCCCGTCAATAATCCTTTTACGACCGCATCTTTCACTTTCTTGTCATTAGGATACAAATTCTTACTTGAAATTTTCTTACTTTTAAGTTTCTTTCCGACGTCTTTTATCTTTTTTGATTGAGTGCACTGGCGAGGTAGTTTCTTCCTCTTTCTTGTCGACACACAGACTTTCTTTTTCCTAGTTTTATCACTCACAATTCCCGCATTATAAGATTCTTCTTTCTTGTCCTGACTACTGCCATCTTTCTCTTCCAGTTTGACCCCTGTTTCCTTTTTGATATTTTCATCTACAACAGATCCATCGTTAGACGATTCATTACTCAGTAATTCCTCATTATAGTATTCTTCTTTCTTGTCAGGTGCGCTACCATTCTCCTCCTCCAGTTTTATATCTACTTCCTTTTTGATATTATTGTCGATGAGAGGGTCTCCGTGCGCTACAAACGCATCTCTTGACGTTTCGTTTTTAACAGGAAAATATGAGTTGAACGAGTCTGATTCCGCCATAGCGCGCTAATAATTAATGAAGACAATAAAATGTACAATATTGTAGCGCAAAATTTTAGTAAAATCCGTGCCAATTTACCATTTTTAACAAAAAAAATGCGTAAAACCAGGTAAAACGTAGAGAAATCACAAAATAGTCGAGTCAAAATGACAGAACGAAGTGTCAAAAAATAAAATCAAAGACAATAATTAATTTTCGATAAAATATGTCAAAATTCTGTGGATTGTTTATGATTTATCAAAGAAAAAATATGACAGTCAAAAATTTACAAAAGAATATCTTGTCAAAAAAACACGAAAGCAAGATGGAAGTGTCGGATTTGCTGGGCGTCCTGAAAGATATTTTGTTTTATCAGCGATAAAGTGTTATTGATTATGTACAGTGGATGTAAGCATATGTAGTTAAAATCAATTAGTAAAAGTGAAGTGAGTCAAAACTTTACATTGAGTGTCTGTTTACGAGAATGAATTCATTACTGACTTACGATATTGAGTCGGAGCAAGGGGTAGATTCACAAATAGATCCTCTTATAGGCGATGTTAAAGTGGAGTTGGATATCAAAAGCGAGCCTGAAGATGAGTGTGACATGGACATTACATACCCCAAAGTGCAAGAAGCTGAGGAACAAATTGAAGACGACCCAAGCGATTTAGAACCGATAATAAATAAACTCAAACTAGTGAACAAAAAAAAGCGAAAGTGTACCAGGATCAAGACCAAGAAAAAGCCCGAGACTTACAACGAGAGCAGTGAATCAAATAGTGACGATGAGTTTCTTAAACCTGGACCACGGAGCAAACGAAAAACAAAAACAACAAAAGTTAAAGAGAAACGGAAGAAATCTAAAAGAGGTAGACCGAAAAAAGGTCTTGAATTTACTTCGCACCAAGAGGAAATGTTGCCCGAAGTGAAAGATGCCGTGTTCAGTACTTTCCTTTGCGGCGAAGGCGGAGCTCTCGGTCGTGTCAATTATAAAGGTGTAGAGTTACGAAGAAGTGCGATCAATAAAGGGTATTCGTTAGGGGATGAGGAATTGGATAGATTCAAGACGGAAGATAATGGAAAAGTGGAGTTCAATTGCGAGGATTGTGATTACAGTGTGGAATATAAGAACGCCTTTAAGGTACACTTTGTAATGCACGCCAACGTTTACTTTATAATGGAGAGTATAAACAAAACACTGAACAAACGTTATTGTCACCTGTGTTATGTGGAGTGTGGAAATGACGTAGAATTAAGTCGGCACGTCAAAACACACAAATCAACTAAAGGAAGCGAAAAGAAGGCGAAAGCAACGAAAAAAGTAGTGGACGAAGAAGAAGACACAAGCGAGGATTATGCAATAGAAGATGTGTTAGAAGATGAAGACTTTGTTCCAAAACCAGAGAGTTTAAAGATACAAAGTCCTACGCCTCTGCCTCCACCGCCGCCCGTTCGTCGTGCGTCTTCGAGATCTTCCGACGAATGGTCGGACGGCGGCATAGATCTATTCGGAGACTTTGTGGATACTGGGCACCATTCCGACGATGAAAAGAAGGAGGAAAAGAAGGACGAACATAAAGACGCGTCTGTTGAAAATGTTAATATCGTGAGTGGGAATATTATGTTGGAAATAGAAGTTCCAAACACGATGGCGGATGATAAAAAGGTAGTTGAGATTAAAAAAGAAGTGGACGTCAGTACAACGGAAGCTAATTACGTGAATGTGGAAGAGTTGTGCAGAATTAAAGTAGAGAAACCTGATGCTGATCCTAATTTAATGTTCTCGTTGAAGAACGAAATAGACATCAAGATGGAACGGTGTAAGATATGTAAATACGAAACCGAGGAAGGCTTCCTCAATAAGCATAACTGCAGGGACGTCAGACAATGCGATATGTGCGATAAAATATTACTCAACCAACGAATCTTCAGATATCACAGGAAACTACACTTCTGTGACAAGTGCTCCTTCAAATCCAACAATCTCAACGACGTTTCCGAACATCGAAAGTTCAGCTCAAATTGCTGGTCAAAGTGCGCCAATTGCGAGTTTCAAACGATGAACACGCAATCATACGAAAGACACATTAAGAGTAAAACGTGTTTCAAAGATAAAACGGTCAAGATGGAACGATCGGCGGAAAATTTGCAATGCGATACGTGCGCGTACACGACGCCGTATAAAGAGATACTCATAAAACATATAAAACAACATAAGAATTGGAAGTACTCCGGAGAAGATGCGTTTATGTGTAATCTGTGCAGTAAATCTTGTTATAGCCGAACCACACTAACAACTCACTACAAGTCTCATTATTGTTACAAATGTGCGTTCATGTCTCTCAATACGCAGGAAGTTTTGGAACATAAAAAGAACAATCCGGATTGCCTTTACAAATGTACTTATTGCAACTTTACTACTCCGCATCAGGTCTCGTTACGAAGACACGAAAGATTGTTTTGCACAAAGAATTATCCCAACGAAAAATCAGACGATTACGGACCGTACAAACCGGGCAAGGGCGGTAGGAAGGGGAGGAAACTAAAATTATCTAAGAACTTACGTTGCGATCAGTGTCCGTACAAAACGCATTCCAAAGTTTATCTGACTTGGCACATAATGAAACACACGGACCCTAAACCGTTTCACTGCAGTAAGTGCGATTTCAAGTGTAGCCAGAAAGGTAATCTCCTCACTCACGAGAAGAAACACATTGACGGCAAGACGTACTGTTGTACCGTGTGCGATTTTCAATGTTCGTATTACAAAGTGTTTTTGATTCACAAAAAAATTCACGGCGCGGAAGAAACCGAGGCTGTGGCGCAAAAGGAGAAGAAAGAAAGGGACCCTCGATTCTTCTATTGCGAGCGATGCGAGTTTAGAACGAAATACCCGCAATATTTAAAAAATCACAATTTAAAACACGACAATATACGACCGTATTTGTGCGATTTCTGCGGCGTTACGTTTTCGTCTTTAATAGATTATCACGTACACAAGAATCACGCACATCGAACGCAACCACCCAAGATGTATAAATGTTCGTATTGCGACTATTCGTACTCCAATAAAGGCACGGTTAAGATTCACGAAAGGAAACACACGGGGGCCAAGCCCCACAGTTGTGAATTCTGTTCGTACAGTACCAGTTACGCAGGGAATTTGAGGGCCCATAAGAAGAAGCATTTTAAGAATAATATGGAACTTCCGCAGCAGTCGGATAGCATGATCCGTTAATCTTTTCGTCAATCATTCTTAGATCATATTTATCATTATTCGCTTGTATATGCTGACTCTTTTTTGCATTACTGATATATATGTGTTAACAAATTATTTATCTATCCCTCACACCATGTTCCTTACGGGGTAGGCAAAGACATCAGAACGCTAGACTTTCATAAAGTGAGTAGTCATAAAGTTAGCAACCTATATTATAAATTGACAGAGAATGCAACTCGAATTCTTTCAATACGTTAGTATTTTAACGTATCTGGATAGTATGTACGAATTAGTCCCCATCTTTTTTCATACTAAATATTGACCTCCTCTCCTCGTAATAATGTCTACGTACTGAAACCTCTCCGATCTCATTTGTAACAACACTTTGGTCTTGTCAGTTAGAACTATTTCATTCTCAGGTGATGAATCGTATTTCTATACATTATTAATTTGTTTTAAATTTTATTTGCATGTTGTTAACTTTTTATTCAAACTACGAAAAACTTATATTTTATTTTGAATGCATATTTTACAAAGTCATTTATTTTTGTGTTATTGTACATAATTTTTAATGTATTTCTTTTTTGTTATAATTAATGATGTTCTCTCTAAGAATTATGTTTTATATTTGTAAATATTGAAGATACTTACCATTTTAAGACCAATTTTTATCACAAGAAACCGTAAAATCTGTAGATTTTAATATATGTTTATGTTAGATCATTTACATCACAAATAATGAGTCGATAAGGCTACATGCAGCGCTCTCTTCAGAAAACCGACTCTTAACAGACTGTTGTGTCCATTTTTTTTTTCCAAGAGTAAAGGCCGGTCCAGACGCTATGTTTTGTACAACCTTTTATCTGCACAGTTCAAAACGTTGCGTGTAGACTGGAAAACTGCGCAGTTTTGAATCCCGCTCCAAGACTGTACAGTTGCAGCGATAACTGAGCTTTAAAAGAGCATAGATATCTGTGACATTCTATGACCTGGGGTGGAACTCTCTAAAGTTTTCGCACCCGAAACACGCAGATAAAATGCAAACTAAAAACGCCCTTATGTATATCGCTCGAGGCTTATTTTCCATAAACATTTTATCTGCGTGTTTTGGGTGAGAAATCTTACAATGTACCACCCCTGTTCAGACAAGTTGGTGCATGTGGACGGTAGCATTGTTTTCCGATTCATTTTGTTTTTTTTAACAAGACACAATGCCAAAATTGACCACAGCAGTACCTTCTCCATGACGGTATCCACAAACGCACCGTGTGGACGCTCTATTAATTGCACCGTTTTTATTCTGTCTTAAGACTGCACAGACAAAAGGTTGTACAAAACATAGCGTCATTTGAGATGGAGTGTTGTGTCCATTTTTTTTGCAAGAGTAACACAAAAAAAATAAATGCAAACATTGTAAAAAAAAAAAAACAATGTTATATATTGTGAAAAGGTAGTATGGTGTATAATATGAATCTTTGTACATAGTTTTATTATTATATTATGTGATTTAATATTGTATAATGTAGAAATACTTTTATTATATAAACTATGTTAGGTATTTTAAATAACTCCATGTTTAAATATTTAATAAATAATGTTGTTTGATTTATATTGTCTGTTTTGTATATTAATTACCTAAATACATTCACTATATAGGCCAGTAGATGAAGCAATTTTGCCAACATTAAATCAGGTAGTCGTGAATTTTTGGTATGTTATGTAGGATAATGAGTTAGTTAAGAATCCAAATTTGCACAATATTTTTCTCCCTCCGCCCCCTTCGCCACCTTGAAAAAACCTTAAAAAATCGCCACTTTTTATATATTATGCACTATAACTTAGTTATTTCGCGTTTTAGGTCAAAATGAGTTATTTTCTAATTTGTACATTATAAAATTTCCTACAACTTTTGTTTATAACATTTTGCTCTAAAGTAAATACCAACGGAGCTTTCAAGCTCCCAAAATTGGTAAAAATTCTGTATTTTTTTCAATTTTGAGTTTTTAGCCACTAAACATCACAATAACTTCGTTATGGCTTATTTCAGCCAGAAATTTTTATTATCATCCTATAGAGAATTTAATTTTCTACAAAACGCGTATAGTATTATCTATATTGTGCTTAAAACAACGACGAAGAGATAGATTTAGAATAAAACAAAAAAGTGTTTTTTATGATTTCCTATACATTTTTTGATTTCACATACCGAAAATGTATGAAGAAAAGTTGACTTAATTAAATATACGCTTAATTATATCGATTGTTCTTACAATTAATGACACATATTTTACCTTGATGGAATCAGCAAATATTACGGAAAATTTTGTGATAATTATACAAAATATATAGTGAAATATTTAGATTAGAGATGTTCTAACAATTGAAATAATTTTTCTGATAAATATTTAATTCGCAAACAATCGTCATAATTCCTTCAAATAGAAAACCATGTCTTAAAATGTTTTAAATTGAGTACCTATATCCTTAAGGAACCCGCCTGATTCAAAATATAATTAAAATTGCTTTAGGTTTTTACTCAGTCGAACGAAAATTAAAAGACAGTGCAATTCATCGACAATAATGAAATGGGGTTTTATAACAACCTGTATCTTTTCCAGCATGCGACATAGGACACTCTGTGTATATTCTAATGATAGATATTTGAATGTATTTTAGTCTGATAATCACATGATTTCAATTTGGGTTTAGGCTGAATGATACACTGTGATAAACGAATTTCCTAAAATTTACTCCATTTTCTAGTTTTCAAAACACAGAGAAAAAACCTGAATATTTTTTATAATTTATTTTCTTCAGCAGAACTCAGTAAAGATGTGGATAATTAGTTTTAATACATTTTAAGAGAAAATGTTATATTGATTAGAAAAATTACAATGTTTACCAAAATAATATTTTTCTGGAATTTTTGCCAACTTTCGAAGACCTATAGCCAAAATATTTCACTATATTTTTGTATCTTATTTATCCTAAAGACTTCCGTCATATCAGTTGATTCCAAAAAGGTAAAATATTCCTCATAAAACTTATCAATAATGGACAAAATTAAACTAAAACGTAAAAAAGACAACTTTTTCCCATACATTTTCGAAAGGTATGTAAATTTCGAAAATGTATGGAAAATCATAAAAATCACTATTTCGTTTTTATTCTAAATCTGTCCCCACTCCGCTATTTTGAGCATAATATAAACTTTGATATACGCGTTTTGAAGTAAATTAAATACTCTATAAGATGTTATAAGAATTTTTGGGCTGAAGTCAACCATGACGGAGTTATCGTGATGGTTCTTGGCTAAAAACTCTAAATTGAAAAAATACTGAATTTTGTCCAATTTTAGAAGCTTTAAAGCTCCGTTGGTATTTACTTTAGAGCAAAATGTCATAAACAAAAGTTGTAGGAAATTTTATAAGGTACAAATTAGAAAATAACTCATTTTGACCTAAAACGCGAAATAACTAAGTTATAGTGCATAATATATAAAAAGTGGCGATTTTTTAAGGTTTTTCAAGATAGTTAAAGGGGCGGTGGGAGGAAAATTGTGCAAATTTGGATTCTTAACTAATTTATTGTCCTACATAACATACCAAAAATTCACGGCTACCTGATTTAATGTTGGGTCTCCATACTAACGAATCTTAGATCTACTGGCCTAATAGATCTATATGATATATTGGGATCTCTGGGTTGTAGAATACCACCCCTTCTTTCTGAGCCATTTTAATTACAATGCTGGACATAGGCCTCCCCTTTAACTTTCCACAGATCCCTATCCTGGGCATGCTGCACTCGCTTGCTCCCTGCGATTCGCCTCACATCGCCAGACCATCTTTCCTGAGGTCTTCCTGTGCACCTTTTGCTTGTTCTAGGATACCACTCGAGAATCTTTTTGGTCCATCTAGAATCTGAGCGTCCGGCAACATGTACTGCCCAACTCCATTTTAAGGCCCCCCTATCTTTTTTTATTTTGTATCTAATGTCCCATAAAAGTCAGGTGTTTGTAAAACTTTTACGAGACATTTCGCATCTCGTGAAAGGGAATAGAACCCAATACCTCTTACATGAGACTGGTTTTCAACCCGCTGTGCCATCTAGACTAGCGATTGAGCCAAGATGAAATATGTATATAAGTTGTACTACCAAAATCCAATGAGATTGGGTTAGTATTTAGTGTAAGGCTAAGGACCCACCATCTTTTTGATTCCCTAACAACAACTTTTTACTATGCCGTTTGTAAGATAGATGGCAGTAGATGATATCGTGTTTTGGCAAGAAGGTGGTTGGCAGCCTGTGTGTAAGTAAACGAATGCTGGTAGTGGTCAACCTGTACAACAACTGCTGTATTATTGGATAGCTGAAAACTGAAGCGAACAGAGACACTATTGGGTAGGCAGCTTTTACTGATTTGCCCCAAATCCCAGTTAGTATGTGTTTATATGCTTATATCCCTTGTATTGTTGTATGTGCAGAGTTGGTGTATAGTATGGAGATGTATGGAGGTACAACTGCCAGCTCTATTGGTTGTGTGGTGTGTTGGATGTGTAGGTATAATGTTGTCTATAGCTTCAGTTGATGTCCTCTCAGGTGCACATTAGAGCCCATGGTGAACATAGCTGGTAGTATCTCACAGGAGTGGCGAGTAAATAAAATGTGTAAATATAAAAAAAACATTACTTTAATACACCATAAATAATACTAAGTAGTACAATCATAAATTTCCTATCATAAAAAATTACAATTTCATAAATTTGTACAAACACAAAAAAAAAAAATTCTACATACTATTGTTATGTATTGTGTTCTAATTATTTAGTAGGTAGTTCCTGATCATATAACCATCAAGTAATTTTAATAAGAAACATAGCAGTATGCGGAGACCAGATTCTCTCTATTGCTCGGTGTTTCCCGATCTTTAAGCTGGACAAAATCTGAATTTATTTTACGACGCTCTTTCAAAAGATACCACACACACGACCCTCGGATATCCTCTAACGCTTTACATCTTTTTTGTCACTGGAGAAGTCTGATCCAATGTAGTACAGAATTGTAACATTATCTAGTTTACACAATTGGTGAAAATTTCAGAGCTCTAGCTAGTCTGGAAATGAGTTAAAATTTGATTGCCAGATTTGAAATAACTTTCAAATAAATAATTCAAAAGCCAGTAAAGTAAAGGCACTAAAAGTTGACAGGGCTCTAATAGTTGACACTTTAGACTTTTTTCTATTAAAATAAACAAAGTCTTGGATATATTTTGTCTGAATTGACCTAATTATAGTTGGGAAACTATCTTTTGTGAGGTGTGAAGAAACCAGCTTCTGATAATAACTTATTTTAAAATGGCGACATTTTTTTGTGTCCCATATCGTGATAATTGCTCATTTTTTGTTGCTTATGGATACGTAAGCAAGTAAGTAAATATTATATTGCAATATCTTTGGCGTGCACTATAATATATGGTGATTTTTAAAACAATACATCTTAAATAATGTTTTTTGTTCATATATGATACAAAACATGATTTGTTTCGTTGGAATGTGGGGTGTCAACTATTAAAGGGACTCCTCTTTTTTCAGGTGTTTGTGTCAACTATTAGGTCCCATTGCCTTAATTGCTAGCCGAAAGCTAGTCACGGAGTTGTTCAATTAATATCATCTTTAAGTATCAGAGTGGGGTGCTGTTTCTTCTGATGCACGGTCAGATTACTCATATAACTCGTGGAGTAAGAGCAAATAACGCACTTGTAAGGTTTAAAGCCCGTATGTCTCCGTTCGTGAACCCTAACAGATTGCTTAACGTGATGTTTGTAATCGCAATACGAACATTTATATATTTTCGATTTAATATGAGTATTCTTCCTGTGAACAAAAAGTTCTATAGAGGCGGAAAAAGCAGCTCCGCAAATCGAACACAAGTGCGGACGGATGTTGTCGTGTTTCATCTTGTGAGTTTTCAAAGTGTGCGGATATTTAGTTTTAAATTCGCACCTGTCACAATACACCAATCTAGGATCTCTGGTGTTGGAGGGTTCAATCATGAGGATCTCCCCATCAGCTCCGTGTGTCTTTTTATGTTTCATTAGTGCAGTAATACGATCAGTTTGAAATGGACACAATGTACAGTAATGTGTTAAACGTGGCATGTGGGATCTTTCATGCATATGCAAATTCCCCTTTGATTTGGATTTATAATCGCACTGACTACAACCAAACGGCGTAGGATTCTCATGATACAACATGTGTCTTTCGAGACGCGCCATTCTATTAGTTTGATATTTACAGTGTTCGCAATAAAGCGTCGGTTTCTTTCGTCTCATCCTCTCGTGAGTTATGGAATGTTCCGACATTTCCTTTAAGGAAACTGATTGGAACCCACAACGACGGCAAGAATGTTTCATCTTATGCCTCACCATATACACTTTTGCTGTAAATTCTTCATTGCAAATACTGCATTCGTACACTTGAGAGGAATGAAAGCGTTTTATGTGCCTTATAAGGAAGAGTTTCTTAGTGAATTTACGTGAACATTCATTACAAACAGCCTCTGGATTCTCTTCCTTGTCACATGTCTGTTTCCCGCATATTTTATTATTGGCGGTACAATGTTTGTCGTGTATGTGATTAGACACTCCGTGGCGTCTAGTGTATTGCAACTTACATACACCACACTGATATCTATTATTCAAATAAACGATAACAGTGTCTTCGTGTGATTTTAAATGTTCTTCCCAATAAGCTTTCTTGCAGCATCTTTTTCCGCACAGATGACAAACAAACGCATCTTTAACTTGAAGATCTTCCTTGCCGCAATTCTGTCTCCCGCATATTTTATTATCGGGGGTACAATGTTTGTCGTGTATGTGATGAGAAAGTTGATTCTCTCTAGCGTACTGCGTCTTACATACACCACACTCATATCTCTTATTATTCAAATAAACAATAACACTGTCTTCGTGTGTTTTTACATGTTCTTCCCAAAGAGATTTCTCGCTGCATTTTTTTCCGCACCGGTTACAAACATACTGTTTCTTGCATTCGTGTTCTCTAAATTGTTTTGGATACCAGGCTCTGAAATTACATTTCTTACACAAAAAAGACTTTCTGCGTTTGCGACTAGTTTTTTTGAGTACTTTCTTGTCATCCTCCATACAGTTTTCATCAGGCGTACCAAATGTAGTTGAATTATCGGGATCGTTTTCTATTTTCACAGTGCCCAACTCTTGCTTCACCTCCTTAGGGAAACTATCATCCTCTGGTTCCTGTTTAATAAATATTTCTTCCTTATACTCCTCACACACATCATTCCCATCATCGTAATCCCGATAATCATCATCTATATCGTTTGCCGCACAAAATTCATTAGATAGTCGTTCACTTATTTTCGTACTGTTTTCGTTAACATTTGCACTTTTTCTGTCTGGATCTTCAGGTATGATTTCAATTGTAAATGTTTTATTATCCAACGGAATATCCCAACCTTCGTCTTTAGTAAATGATTGTAAATTATCCGACTCCATTTCTGATTCACGTTTCGGTTGTTCATTGATTACCACTTTAGGTTTATTAAATTCTTTAACATTATTATCCTTGGAGGCTTTCTTTCTCTTTGTAGATCTCGTACGTGCATTACTCGTTTTAACATTTCGTACATTTTGCTTCTTGACAGTTTTCGGTTTCGATTTCAGTTCATTAATTACAACTTTAGGTTTATTAATCTCTTTAACACTATTACTATCCTTGGAGGCTCTATTTCTTTTCAAAGAAATCACAGGTACTTTACTAGTTTTTCCATTTCGTACATTTTGCTTCTTGACAGTTTTCTCTATGGTTTTGACCATGGATGATTTGTCAACCAACAACTTTTGAACCGCCTCTCGTATGACTACTTTCATTTCATCCGTGCATTCAATATCTTTCGCGTTTGTATTTTTTCTATGAGTTTTTATATGTTCATCTAAATCTATGTCCGTCTTACATTTGAAGTTACATATATAACAAAGTTTTAACTTTGTTATATATGTAGCGTTCATGTAACTGGAATAGGAATTCATACACTCGACTAAAAATTTGTTGTTTGCATGAGTCATGAAGTGAATTTTAAACATATTCAAATAATTTGTAGTGTAATCGCATTCATCGCAACTATATGTTGAAACTTCATTGATTATTTGCTTAAACTTATCCAAGTCCTCATCTTTGATGGTATAACCGTTTCGGTTGTCCTCTTTCCTTAACACAACACCTTTGTGACAAATTGGAGCTAAGGAACCTTCGGGTCCCGACAGAAAACTCTGTACAATCATTTTAGACCTTTGTTTTACATCATCTGAAGCCGGACCATCTTTTTTCGAATGTTTCGTCTTTTGGGTTTTCTTCACTGTTATATCATTTACCTTTTCAATTTCTTTTATAATATTCATCTTCTTAGCGACATTAGCTATAATTTCATCTTCCGATGTGTCTAAATCATCCATTCTGCTTGTATTGTCCCCATGGTGTGATGTATCTCCCACTACATCTTGCTCCAATACATTTTCGCTTTCGCCTTCAGTTTCCTCTATTTTCACATCGGATATTAAACTGGCTAAACTAGATTCTATATTATCAATCGCTGGAGGTTCAGCCTTAACAATTAGCTGACAATATTGTATGTTATCCATGTTCAACAGTAATTTAGTTCTATGTTACTTCAAAATATTTTAATCGTCTCTCACACTCGGGATTAAACACTCCACAAAGCGACCACATCGTCCATCGGTAAAATACAATGTCTGACCATAATTGGTAGTTATTATGAAATATTTTTTATAATTTTTATCACCAATTCGGATAACGAAGCACTCAAAACAAAATGAAACCAGCCAGAACGCTAAACTCGTCCCAGTTTCACAGATTCGACAACCATTAATTTTTGACAGAAGCAATAATAGACAATACAGACAATGTTGTCCGCATTAAAATTTTGTAGCAATTTTTTTTATATGTCGATGTTTCTAGTACCTAATAGGGTCCTTGCACGTTTTTTTTTTATTTCGGTTTTCGTCACCTGCATTAACTATTAATTAAGGATTTCCAAAAATTTGAGATTTTAACTTTGTGTCTTTGTGATATATTTATGAAATAATGTCTCATATTCGATTCCAGCGCAAAAACAGGTTTTTGACTGGCCGCCATATTGTGACGTCACGTTCCCCAACTCGTCCATACATAACTCACAAACAATCCAATTTCTGACTATGAATTTCGTGGGGTTATGACGTCACAATCACGTTAACCGATGAGCGCTCTTTTCAGAGCACCTGAGAAAAGTGGGTCAAATTAACATTTTCAATTAATTATTATAAATTAACGGTGAATTAAAATTATTTTTCATAATTTCATTTGTAATTCTGTAGAACATAGCTGGTAGTATCTCACAGGAGTGGCGAGTAAATAAAATGCAAACATACAAAAACATTACTTTAATTCACCATAAATAATACTAAGTAGTACAATCATACATTTCCTATCATAAAAAATACAATCTCGTAAATTTGTACCCAAACAAAAAATTTAATTCTACATACTATCGTTATGTATTGTGTTCTTATTATTTAGTAGTTCCTGATCATATAACCACCAAGTAAGTTTAATAAGAAACATAGCAGTATGCGGAGACTAGATTATCTCTATTGCTCGTTGTTTCCCGATGTTAAGCTGGACAAAATTTGAATTTCTTTTACGACGCCCATTCAAAAGATACCACACACACGTGACACGACCCTTGGATACCCTCTAACGCTTTAAGTACAATGTTCTTTGCTTTCCGGGCTATATGGCCGTGGTCTAAGGGGTTTCATTATTGTACCCGACGTTTCGCCACACGCTTTGGTGGGCATCTTCAGGGGGAATTCGGTGATGTTATTCCATGTTGTGTGTTTTGTGTCATCCTGATGCGGTGTGGTAGTGGGCGTAGAGTTCTTGTGTATTGCTGAGTGGTGTGTGTTGTAGGTATGATGTGTAGTGGCTCCGTCGCGGCTGTAGGCGAGCGCGGTTGTGATGACTGTGACGTGCGTTGTGTAGCAGTGCTGTGGTGAACTAGTGGGAGGTGTTCGCTGCGCGGCGTCTCGGCTGAGACTGAACGCGAACGCTGTTGCGTATGTGTATTTATAGTCTGAGTGTGTGTTGTAGCGGGCTATAGTGGAGGGGGGGGGGATGTGTGTTGTGTGGCGGCCCGTTCGCGACTGCTCGCGCGCGCGCCTGTGTGTCCGTATTTATAATCGTTGTAGAACTTGAATCGGCTGGGTTGGATGGTGTAAGTATACGTTTTTTGTGTAGCACTTGCGTCCATGTTTTGTTCAGTTTTAGACCTTCTTCTTTCTTATTGAAGTTGTTCGGATGCTTGTAGATTTCTATGGCCTCCATTTGTAGTCTAGCATGATAGTGTTTGTTGGTTGATAAGACTTTTGTGTTTTCAAAGCTCGGCTGGTGGTCTTCTTCACTATAAACATGTTCGGCTATCGCGGATTTTTCAATCTCTCCCCGCCGGCAGTTTCCTTTATGTTCTTTAATCCGTGTGTTGATTGAACGCTTCGTAGTTCCCACGTATACTTTTCCGCAGCAGCATGGTATTGAGTAAACGCCTGGATTACTTAGGGGGTCCCGCTTATCTTTAGCAGATCTCAGTGATTGAAATATTTTCTTTGTTGGGATGTGTATTGGTTTTATTTTGTGTTTTTCAAGCAGTTTTCCGATCCTGTCTGTGACTCCTTTTACAAAAGGGAGGAAAGCCTTTCCTGTGTACTTTGGCGGTTCGGGTGGCTGATCTTGACCTCTTCTTTTGTGTGTTGCTCTTCTGATTTCTTGTGTGGAATAACCGTTACTACGTAAAGCTTGTTCGAGATGTATGGTTTCTTCTTTTAGATGTTCTGGTTGACAAATCCGTTCAGCACGGTCGAACAGAGTCTTTATCACTCCTCGTTTCTGTCTAGGGTGGTGATTCGAATCGCTGTGTAGATAACGGTCTGTGTGGGTTGGTTTTCTGTATACCCGGTGTCCTAGTCTTCCGTTCCCCTGTTTTATAACACATCAATCAACACACGGATTAAAGAACATAAAGGAAACTGCCGGCGGGGAGAGATTGAAAAATCCGCGATAGCCGAACATGTTTATAGTGAAGAAGACCACCAGCCGAGCTTTGAAAACACAAAAGTCTTATCAACCAACAAACACTATCATGCTAGACTACAAATGGAGGCCATAGAAATCTACAAGCATCCGAACAACTTCAATAAGAAAGAAGAAGGTCTAAAACTGAACAAAACATGGACGCAAGTGCTACACAAAAAACGTATACTTACACCATCCAACCCAGCCGATTCAAGTTCTACAACGATTATAAATACGGACACACAGGCGCGCGCGCGAGCAGTCGCGAACGGGCCGCCACACAACACACATCCCCCCCCCCTCCACTATAGCCCGCTACAACACACACTCAGACTATAAATACACATACGCAACAGCGTTCGCGTTCAGTCTCAGCCGAGACGCCGCGCAGCGAACACCTCCCACTAGTTCACCACAGCACTGCTACACAACGCACGTCACAGTCATCACAACCGCGCTCGCCTACAGCCGCGACGGAGCCACTACACATCATACCTACAACACACACCACTCAGCAATACACAAGAACTCTACGCCCACTACCACACCGCATCAGGATGACACAAAACACACAACATGGAATAACATCACCGAATTCCCCCTGAAGATGCCCACCAAAGCGTGTGGCGAAACGTCGGGTACAATAATGAAACCCCTTAGACCACGGCCATATAGCCCGGAAAACAAAGAACATTGTGACTCCGGCCGTGAAAGCCTTCGAAGCTTTAAGTACATCTTTTTTGTCTTTGGAGAAGGCTGATCCAATGTAGTACAGAATTGTAACATTATCTAGTTTACACAACTGGTGAAAATTTCAGAGCTCTAGCTAGTCTGGATGTCTGGAAATTAGTTCAAATTGGATTGCAAGATTTGTAATGTAATAACTTTTAAACAATTCAAAAGGAATTAATTGTTAGCCAAAGGCTAGTTATTGAGTTGTTCAATTAATATCATCTTTAAGTAGGTATCAGAGTGGGGTGCTGTTTCTTCTGATGCACGGTCAGATTACTCATATAACTCGTGGAATAAGAGCAAATAACGCACTTGTACGGTTTAAAGCCCGTATGTCTCCGTTCGTGAACCCTAACAGATTGCTTAATGTGATGTTTATAATCGCAATATGAACATTTATATATTTTCGATTTAATGTGAGTATTCTTCCTGTGAACAAAAAGATCCACAGAGGCGGAAAAAGCAGCTCCGCAAATCGAACACAAGTGCGGACGGATGTTGTCGTGTTTCATCTTGTGAGTATTCAAAACGTGCGGATATTTAGTTTTAAATTCGCACCTGTCACAATAGACTAATCTAGGATCTCTGGTGTTGGAGGGTTCAATCATGAGGATCTCCCCATCAGCTCCGTGTGTCTTCTTATGTTTCATTAGTGCAGTAATACGATCAGTTTGAAATGGACACAATGTACAGTAATGTGTTAAACGTGGCATGTGGGATCTTTCATGCATATGTAAATTCCCCTTTGATTTGGTTTTATAATCGCACTGACTACAACCAAACGGCGTAGGATTCTCATGATACAACATGTGTCTTACGAGATGCGCCTTTTTAATAGTTTGATATTTACAATGTTCGCAATAAAGCGTCGGTTTCTTTCGTCCCATCCACTCGTGAGTTATAGAATATTTGGCACATATCCTTTTCCCGCATATTTTGTTATTGGGGGTACAATGATTTTCGTGTATGTGATCAACCACTCCGTGCCGTCTAGTGTATTGCACATTACACACACCACACTGAAATTTATTATTCGAATAAACGATAACAGTTTCTTCGTGTGATTTTACATGATCTTCCCAAAGAGATTTCTTGCCACATTTTTTTCCGCAGAGATGACAAATGTACGCATCGTTAACTTGGTGCTCTTCCTTGCCGCAATTCTGTCTCCCGCATATTTTATTATCGGGGGTACAATGTTTATCGTGTATATGATCAAGCACTCCGTTTCGTCTAGCGTATTGCAACTTACATACACCACACTGAAATTTATTATTCAAATAAACAATAACAGTTTCGTGTGATTTTAAGTGTTCTTCCCAAATAGATTTGATGCCACATTCTTTTCCGCAGACATAACAAACGTACGCATCGTTAACTTGGTGCTCTTCCTTGCCGCAATTCTGTCTCCCGCATATTTTATTATCGGGGGTACAATGTTTATCGTGTATATGATCAAGCACTCCGTTTCGTCTAGCGTATTGCAACTTACATACACCACACTGAAATTTATTATTCGAAAAAACGATAACAGTTTCTTCGTGTGATTTTACATGGTCTTCCCAAAGAGATTTCTTGCCACATTTTTTTCCGCAAAGATGACAAATGTACGCATCGTTAACTTGGTGCTCTTCCTTGCCGCAATTCTGTCTCCCGCATATTTTATTATCGGGGGTACAATGTTTATCGTGTATATGATCAAGCACTCCGTTTCGTCTAGCGTATTGCAACTTACATACACCACACTGAAATTTATTATTCGAAAAAACGATAACAGGTTCTTCATGTGATTTTACATGGTTAACTTGGTGCTCTTCCTTGTCGCATATCTGTTTCCCGCATATTTTATTATCGGCGGTACAATGTTTGTCGTGTATGTGAATAGACAATCCGTGCCGTCTAGTGTATTGCGACTTACATACACCACACTGATATCTATTATTCAAATAAACAATAACAGTTTCGTGTGATTTTAAGTGTTCTTCCCAAATAGATTTGATGCCACATTCTTTTCCGCAGACATAACAAACGTACGCATCGTTAACTTGGTGCTCTTCCTTGCCGCAATTCTGTCTCCCGCATATTTTATTATCGGGGGTACAATGTTTATCGTGTATATGATCAAGCACTCCGTTTCGTCTAGCGTATTGCAACTTACATACACCACACTGAAATTTATTATTTGAATAAACAATAACAGTTTCTTTGTGTGTTTTTACATGTTCTTCCCAAAGAGATTTCTCGCTGAATTTTTTTCCGCACCGATTACAAACATACTGGATCTTACAATCATGTTCTCCAAATTGTTTTGGATACCGGGCTTTGAAATTACATTTCTTACACAAAAAAGTCTTTCTGCGTTTGTGACTAGTATTTTTGAGTATTTTCTTGTCATCCTCCATACAGTTTTCATCAGGCGTACCAAATGTAGTTGGATTATCGGGATCGTTTTCTATTTTCACAGTGCACAACTTAACCTCCTTAGGGAAACAATCATCCTCTGGTTCCTGTTTAATAAATATTTCTTCGTTGTATTCCTCGAACACATCATTCCTATCATCGTAATCACGGTGATCATCATCATCTATATCGTTTGCCGTACAAAATTCATTAGATCGTCGTTCACTTATTTTCGTACTGTTTTCGTTAACACTTTTTCCGTCTAGTTCTTCAGGTATGATTTCAATTGTAAATGTTTTATTACCCAACGAAATATCCCAACCTTCGTCTTTAGTAAATGATTGTAAATTATCCGACTCCATTTCTGATTCACGTTTCGGTTGTTCGTTAATTACAACTTTAGGCTTATTAATCTCTTTAACATTATTATCCTTGGAGGTTTTTCTTCTTTTTGAAGATCTTGAAGGCGCATTACTTCTTTTTCTATTTTGTACGTTTTGCTTCTTGACAGTCTTCTCTATGGTTTTGCCCACGGATGATTTGTCAAGCAACAACTTTTGAATCGCCTCTCGTATGATTACTTTCATTTCATCCGTGCATTCAATATCTTCTGCATTTGTATTTTTTCTATGAGTTTTTATATGTTTATCTAAATCTATGTCCGTCTTACATTTGAAGTTACATATATAACAAAGTTTCAAATTTGTTACATACGAAACTTTCATGTAACTGGAACAGGAATTAATACACTCGAATAAAAATTTGTTGTTTGCATGAGTCATGAAGTGAATTTTAAACATATTCAAATAATCCGTAGTGTAATCGCAGTCATCGCAACTATATGTTGAAAATCCGTTGATTATGCGCTTAAACTTAGCCAAGTCCCCATCTTTGATGGTATAACCGTTTCGGTTGTCCTCTTTCCTTAACACAACACCTTTGTGACAAATTGGAGCTAACGAACCTTCGGGTCCCGACAGAAAACTCTGTACAATCATTTTAGACCTTTGTTTTAAATAATCTGAAGCCGGACCACCTTTTTTTGACTTTTTGGTTGTCTTCATTGTTTTATCATTTACCTTTTCAATTTCTTTAATAATATTCATCTTCTTAGCGACATTGGCTATAATTTCATCTTCCGATGTACCTAAATCATCCATTCTACTTGTATTGTCCCCATGGTGTGATGTATTTCCCACTACGTCTTGCTCCAATACATTTTCGCTTTCGCCTACAGTTTCCTCTATTTTCACATCGGATATCAAACTGGCTAAACTAGATTCTATATTATCAATCGCTGAAGGTTCAGCCTTAACAATTAGCTGACAATATTGTATGTTATCCATGTTCAACAGTAATTTAGTTCTATGTTACTTCAAAATATTTTAATCGTCTCTCACACTCGGGATTAAACACTCCACAAAGCGACCACATCGTCGATCGGTAAAATACGATGTCTGAACATAATTGGTAGTGATTATGAATTGTTTTATATAATTTTTATCACCAATTCGGATAACAAAGCACTCAAAACAAAATGAAAGCAGCCAAAACGCTAAACTCGTTTCAGTTTCACGGATTCGACATCCATTACTTTTTGACAGAAGCGATAATAGACAATTAATGTTGTCCGCACTGAAATTTTGTAGCAAATTTTTTTATGTCGATGGTTCTAGTAATTAATTACCTAATATGTAATGTCGTTGATCCCCGCGGCGCAATATTTTTGTTTTGGTGATGTATTTTTAGATATGAGGATTGACTACTAATAAGAAATACTAATACCGTACTGGTGAAACTTTTGTCTCTTTCTTGCTAAGGATTTTTAGTAGCAGTTGAAGGAAGATAGTACGAGTGCACTCTTCATAGCTTAGATGTGCTCACTCTAGCCTGCTTGTATTCCACTTTTTTTAGCATTTGTCATTTTTTCAATAGTGGAACGGCCTTTTAGGTTAGGTTTTCAATGTTGATTGTTGATTTTTTGTAAGGACAAGTGTTTATAGGTATAGGTTTTAAACAGTGGGAAATTAAATGTAAAAAGTAAAATGAACAGCAGACTTTCGCAAATGTCAGAAAGACCTTTCCCTTGCACCAGTTGTTGTAAGGCATTTAATAAAAAATACAACTTCAAACGTCACTTGGAATTGATGCACCATGTAAAAATGGAAAGGGTTGATAGAACAGTGGCTTGTCTGATTTGTGACCAAGTGTGTCCTAATAAGAGTTCACTTGATAAGCATAAAAAGTCACATCATCCCGAATTGTTCAACAAGAGAATATCTGCCTCCACAGAACAGAAATATTATGTGTTGGATGAGATGGATGTAGACCAGGAGAAGGAAGATGTAGACGCAGTTGACTCTTACATTTTACAGGTACATAATATGTTTTTACTACCAAATTAATATGTCTATTCCCTAGCCAGAATTCCGCTGTATTGTTAAATTCAAAATATGTAGTTTGAGAGTTCGGCCGTGTATTACTGATTCCTGGACATAGGAGATGTAATGCTTATCCAACCTTATTGAAGTATTATTGGTCATGATGATTCTGCAGTGTTTAGGTCCTATATGCTGTCATCCGGATTCGGCGCCCTGAATAATTGTTCTCAGCCAATACTGAGAGTATCGTCTTGAAACTGAAAACAGTGATAGATGAAAGTATGGACTACAGATTGGCTGTTTTAGAATTACAATATTTGGAAATTCCTTCTTCTTTTTCTTCAAACACCGGCGACGTTAGAACACAATATATTATCCCAAATGTTATTCTAATTTTTCACAGCAACCTCTCGGTAAATGCAGGAGTTATGCGATCACTTACAAAAAACTGACTTTATACAGATTAAAAAAAAAAAAAAAAACAAAGTTGTAGTTTGCAAATGATCTGAGACCATTTGTTTCTTGTCATTCGTCATATGTTAAACAATTGAAGTATATCATTGGTATTCATCTTTCAGGATCTCTTACCAAAAGGTTACGGTTATGAAATATTGGAGTTTGGGAATCTGGAGAAGGGCTTCATATGCAAAGTGAGTTTTCATATAGATGACTTGGAAGAGTCGAATAAGTTCGTGGAACAATTTAAATCAATACACAACACGAGGTACAGACTAGTAGCAAGCAGAAGAACTCAACACATATTATTAGAGGTACGTATAATCAAATACTTTATAACAATAGTAATACATGCAGCTTCTGACATTTTCCATACAAAGTAGCGATCATACTGTTACTAGAGCCATCTAGCGAACCGTAATGAAAGTAAACATCCCCCTCACAGATATTGTATGGACAGCTCGGGAAAATTAAACAGTTTTTAAATCCTCCCACAGCATTTAATCTGCATTTATGGTGTTATATCCTTCTAAAGATGAATAGAGGATTTATATTTCTCGTGTTTTATACTTCCAATTCTTTAAAATATGAACAAAATTCATTCGATTTTTTAATATTTTTAAAGTAATGATTTGTATGAAGTTTGTATTGAACGGCTGATCTCTTTCAAAAGCTTTCATCTCGCGCCGTATTTGTCCCGCGTTTGGCGCTAGTATCACAATTATAAAAATCGAACGAAGCTGCACGTATTACTATTGTTACAAAGTATTTGGTATAATCTCCAACGAACTGCGAGATTAAGGTTGGGAATGAATGCTTGGAGCAAGTTGATGAATACGTAGGGTTGCCAGAAATGTTGTGACTATAAGAGTACATGGTTGGCGCAGTTGGTTGAGGTGGCAGCCTCTCAAGCTGGAGGTGCCAGGTTCAAACCCCGGTGCTGGTGATGTATTCCACACTTCACGATACAGGCTTTTAGCCCAGTGCAAGGTGTGCGGGAAAGTATTTGGGTTTGTTTGATGCAAGCACAGATCCTTTCTTTTTAAAAAGATGAAAATGAACAAGTTAAAGATGGTTGGGACATGTAGAGAGGATGAATGACGAAAGGATAACGATAAAGGATAAAGCGGTAGCCTGGTTGGTAACGCGCTCGACTGTCAATTCAGTGGGCGCGGGTTCAATCCCCGACCTACTCCACTTCACAACACAAGCTTTTAAGCTTTCTGTGAAGTGTACAAAGATATATTTGGGTTTATTTCGATAAACCCAGATTCATTTTATTTAAAAAAATGAATAAAAAAAAAAAAAAACATGGTGTACCAAGAGGAGGTGCGGCTGTCCAAACTATTGGATTAACCACGTATACCAGATTGTCAAGGATGGGCGTGTTCTGAGTAAAAGGAATCGTAGAGTGTGTATAATTTATGTAATGGATATTTAGGTCATTACATGCAAGAGCTATTCTCCTATTTACATACATATAAAGAATAACAGTACATTTTATTTCATTGTTCCTTATTTTTCAGAAAAGGTTTTGCTGCCACCATCAGTCGCGAAAGCATATTCCTACCAAAAAGAACACAAATTGCCCTGCAGAATTAGTTCTGGTGATAAAGAGAACGTTAAGTAATAAGTAAGTATATTCTATTGCATCCCCTTACACCTCATCCCGTGCAGAGTTGGCAGAGAGAACATATCGTCAGATTTTACTATCCTTAAACACACTTTTTGCTTTGAAAAATACCACCCTCTCCCTTCAACAGTAAGAAATGCAACAATCGCTCTTCGTGGTGTAGCGGATATGATCCCTAATGTGAGAGATGAAGGTCTGGGTTTGAATCCCAGCCGGGGCGAACTGAAATGGCGAATGTTTCTCGAGTGTAAAGTGATCACTTAAGCCAGCCGAGGTCGGTCGTAATCCCGACAATGTTCATCCTTAATTCTTCTACACTGTTGTAGGAATACTACACTTTTTGCCTTCGTCACATTCATGCAATTCGTCATACACACTCTACGATTCCTTTTACTCGAAACGCCTCCATCTTTAAGCAACTGGCCGACACGGTCAAGCCACACGGTTCTTGGCAGTATGTAAGCTGTGTCAATTAGCGGTCAATATCTTCCAGCCAACCACTCGAGCGGATTTGTGCAATTTGTTCTTTTTCTCTCCACCTAATGTTCTGAACTCAGGGCGATTCTTATCTTACTCAATAAATACATTTGTGCTAGTTTTCCTTCCTTGCAACATACCTGGATAGCTTTAGCTGTTTCTAGCGAATTTCTCGTACTATTTTTTAATAGCACAATTTTTATTTTGTGAGAAACATTGGATTTTCTACATGTCGTAGTTGAAATAACAAGTAGTTATCTCAACGGATTTACAGCTGGAGATTTGAGTTCGAATCCCGGCCGCGGCAGATGGATGGACAGAAATTGGTGAATGTTACTTAAGTGTAAAGTGATAGCATTAAACTAGCCGATGATCAGTCATTAGCCTGATGGAAAGTCCATCCATTGCTGTACAGTCGTTGAGATCTACTTGAAATTTCTTCTGCTCATTTAAAAAAATATACATTTTGATTGCAGACTGTTGTGTACTGCGACAATTCATAACAAGCACAATCACGAGACAGACATTGCTGAAGCCCTCAAGACTTTAGATCCGAGCCCCGACGTTGTCAAAAAATACGAAAGCATGTTTGAAAGTGGCATGTCTCCGTCTATGGCCGCTGCAAAACACGAAGAAGACATGAAATTACTCTACGGAGAAGACTTCGATAAAATCCAGGCAAATAGAAGACTTTGTCCGTCACGACAGTGGGCGTTCAGCCATTATTACAAAGTATTAAAAAAAGCATACGAGAAACCAACTGCTAAAAGTTCAGAAATAGAATCGTTCAAAAACGCTATTGAAAACTTGTGCACGGAATCGAATAACCCCAAATGTGGGAGAGTAGTTATGAATGATGACGGTACATTTACAGCGTGTATTTCTACACTTCTGATGAAGAAAATATCCAGTGCAAGTCAGGCTGGAAATATTTGCTTATTCGACTCAACAGGTGGGTTCGTTGTTAAGGTCTTATATTATGCTGTCATTCGGCTTCGGCGCCCTGAATTGTTCTCATCCAATACTGAGAGAATCGTCTTGAAACTGAAGACAGTGATAGATGAAAGTATGGACTACAGATTGACTGTTTTATAATTACAATGTTTAAAAATTCCTTGAATAAAATAATATTCTGAAAGTACCCCTGAAATTTACGCGATCTAGGGATTTTTCGTTCAGTTTTTTAGATGTAAAAGTGTAATTTAGCCAAAATACTGGTAATTATAATCTAAATTTTTTTATTTGTTCCTAGGTTTCTTTTAAAATATGGTAAAATTCGCATTGTCGCTTACGTTATTCTTATTTCGCGCTAACATTCTCATACAAAATTTTAAAAAGTTGAAGCGAAAATAGAACGATTTTTGCTCAGTGCATATAAGCCATAAGAAATTACTTTTTTTTTAAAGTTTTTTTATTTGTTTGTTTCAGGTGGTTTGGACAAATTTGGATGCAGATTCACTGTCTCGTGTTTAAGTTCCGCTGAAGGATTACCAATCGGTAATTTTATTTTTTATATTACTATTACCAACACTATGACTGCCCTGAACTGAAGCTGATACTGTAATACTGCCTCAACCAAAATACTCATTTATAAGAGGTCACAGTTTGAAGCTAAACAAACACAGTTTCAGGCAGAATGTATGGAAGCATTTCTTATCCAATAGAGTTGTGTATGTATGGAGGATGGTATGGAGCTTGTTGTTGCACAGAGTGTGAATGTATTTAAACAATGGACTTGACAGACTGAATGAGTGAATACTGTTGTGAGATCAGACATATAACTCACACAATTAAAATTTGTTGTAGGTATAATCGTTACCACCGTAAAATCGGAAGAAGCCATCACTGATGGATTACAATTGTTTAGTTCACTGTTGGAAGATGATTCGTTCGGCGGTCGGGGCAGCCAGGGGCCGCAAGTGTTTCAGAATGACGGCAGCATTGCGGAAAGAAAGAGTCTGAAAAAAGTGTTTCCGCAGTGTACCTTCCTTTTACGAACATTTCACGTTTTACGTTCAATTCGGAGATGGCTACGCGATAAAAATAACAATGTTTCAATTCAAGATCAAACCGTATTGTTCATAATGGCGAAAAGAATACTGTACGCTAAAAACATTGGCGAGATGAACGCGATAATACAAGGATCATATACGATACACTTATACCCAAATTTTATACAATATTTTAATACGTGGTTAAGTAGACGGAATGAGTGGGTCCTTTGCTTGAGACCGAAACACTTGAGAGAACAAAACGCAAACAATTTATTGGAGGCGAATATGAGAGTTTTAAAAGAAAAATGTTTAGACGCGAATGGGACGTTTTCGCCAGTTCTGTTGGTAGATTTTCTGGTGAAAGATTTGCCTTTGTATTACAGGAGAAAATTAAACAATACAAATATTAAAAAAGAAATTACCGATGCATGTACGACTGATGATACGGACAGTGAATGCCATGGCAGTTTAGAAGATAATTCGGAAGAATTTTCAACCAAGGAAACGACGAGCATGTTGCCTGAAGCCGTCGATCATGTGACTATTTCGCAACGATCAACATCACCGACGTTAGGCACAGAGCTCTCCGATGCAGACAGCAGTCAACACCTGTTCAACGACATCAAAGATATTTTTTCAAACATTTGCAATCGCATGGAGAAAGATCTTCCGGCTTTTCAAGACGTGATGGCGATACTAAAAAGACAGTACAAGAAGATGTACACGGACGCGGCATTAATATCAGCGTTGCATTCCTTCGCACAGTTTAATAGTTTTGTAATTAGAAAAAGGAATGCTAATTCGTCAAAAATTGGAGGTCAGTCAAGAAAGACATCTTGTGATGGACGAACTACTTTACATCAGAAGTCACTAAAGAAAATTTAGGCGGGAAAATCGGTATATTTAAATTTGCTAGAGCACGCTAAACCAACTTTGAGAAAATCATCTGAATCTCGTAACACATATTTCATCTATTGAAAATTTTCATAATTAGAGTATAAACAAAATTACAGTTCTTTTATTTATAACATTGCCCTTTAAGATCCATCTGAGGAACATAAGATAGTTACAGAGTTTTGGCACCCAAAGGAACAGCATTGCTAAGAGTTATTACTTCATCTTTTTATCGGAACTTTTTGTAAAAAGGATCCGGGCATGCACGTGTATACCTACAAACCAAGTCCAGAATACATCGTCAGTGTTGAGATTCGAACCCAGGACCTCCAGCTTGATAGTGTTTGTTTGGTCAGGACATGCAAAATTGTTGTTCAAGACAATGTAAAATCCGTGGTGGAAGCCAGTAGAAGAATACCATTTAAATTGCATGACAGACTTAAACACCACAGACAGACCAAGCCAACGGAATGGGTAAGTTCGATGGTTGTGGTTGAGAAGCCAAACAAAACAGGGAGAACAATGCTCCAACCCTGTATTCATTAGAGTCTACAAATTGGTTCCGAAATTCAAAGGCTGGGTTTGTTGAATTAAAGACACTTTAAAAAATATACATCTTTATTGGTTAACAAACAAACACAATAATGTTGAAGGATGGACTTTTTATATTCGGAAATACCTTCCAAATGTCTTATCTATCTATAGCATCGTGCGTATTCCTTGCGGAAAAAGCAGAGAGGACAGAACGCCACACTTCTATCCTTAGATGCATTAGTAACATTCCTCTAACACTCTCTGGGACTTGCCCACTTAACACGCAACCGTTCTTAAGTATTTATTAAGTATCATCCTTTCAGACTTATTTTCATTATCATTCTATCCACATCTCGCTTGTCTTACATCACCTATCCCTCTAGTTACCTCATGTCTTACGACTGACTAATAGAAAAATAAGAAATCTCCAACTTGTTAAGATTCTAATTCATTATTAAAATACTGCAATCTTCATTCTTTTTCAACCATTTTACTAACGGCAGAACAAGAAGTCTTTCGACGTTTCCTAGCTCTTCCACTCCCGCTGAGATGCGTTCGTTCATGATTTTTTAATGAACTTCTAAAGTGACAACTATAGTCGCACAATGAACATTTGAAGACTTTGGCTTTCGTGTGAGAATTATCTTTGTGGATTAAGAGTGTCAAAGACGAAGGGAACCTAGCCCCGCAAGTCGAACATAAATACGGACGAAAATTGTTGTGTATGTTTTGATGATTTTTAAAAGAATGCGGAAATTTAGTTTTAAATTCGCATTTCTCACAATATAAAAATCTAGAATCTCTTGTACTAGGATCTTGGATCATTGGAATATCACCATCCGCTCCGTGGGTCTTTTTATGCTTCCTTAATTTCAAGAATCCATCAGTAGTGAACGTACACAATGTACAAGAAAATATTATTTGTGGAAT
Source organism: Ceraclea dissimilis (assembly GCA_963576895.1). Taxonomy (NCBI): domain Eukaryota; kingdom Metazoa; phylum Arthropoda; class Insecta; order Trichoptera; family Leptoceridae; genus Ceraclea; species Ceraclea dissimilis. The sequence continues at coordinate 4,673,518 of OY756379.1, read as the reverse complement.
GTGGGTTTTTTCGTGCATTTCTAAATTAGCTTTGTTTCTGCCTCTATAGTCACACTGACTGCAAGCAAACGGTTTCGGATTGTCATGATATAACATGTGTCTCCGAAAATGATCGGTTCTGTTAGTTACATACTCGCAAAGTTCACACTTTATCTTCGGTTTTAACTTAGGAATACGAATTTTCTTAATTCGCTTCGGTTTTAAATGCTTTGCCCTATGACTTTTCAATCGGCCCAGTGATAGCAGCTTTGCGTAACAAATATTACATTCAAATGAAGTACCGACGGAGTGCTTTGTTTCTATGTGTTCTCTGAGACCAGATCTAGTTCCGAATATTTGTGAACATTCATTACAAATAAAACCAATGTCCCAACCATCGAGGCATTGAGGTTTGCCGCAAATTCTATCATCTGCGGTACAATGCTTGAAATGTATGTGGTCTCTGAGGGTAGCTTTTTTCCGATGAACGGCTTTACACACACCACATTGAAATTTATCGCCCAGATAAATGATAACGGTTTCTCTGTGTGATTTCATATGATCGTCCAAAATGCATTTTCGAATACATTTTCTTCCGCACACGTGACATATATATACCTCACCCATACATTTATGATTTTTATATTGTCCTTGAGTTGTAGCTACGTAATTACATTTTCTACACAATAAAGGCGGTGAGGGTTTACTTGCAAGTGTGATCTTGTCATCGTTGGATATTTTGAAGGAGAATTCTCTATGTGAAGCGAGAGCAGTGTCGATGTTTGGGTCTCTTTCTATTTTCACAATGCAGGTCTCCTGCTTTACCTCCTTAGGGAAACTATCATCCTCTGGTTCCTGTTTAATTTCTTCCTTGTACTCCTCACACACATCATTCCCATCATCATAATCACAATAGTCATCTTCATACTCCATTTTTACTTTGGTTTCCACTATGTCTTCCGTGCAATATTCACTAGGTTGTATAATTGTCATTGTACCGTTTTCAACTACTTCTATTATACTCTCACCATTGTCTGCATCAGGTATGATTTCAATAGTAAATGTTTTATTATCAGTTGGTATCTCCCAACTCTCCTCTTTGGTAAATGATTGTATTTCTGATTCGCATTTCGATTGTTCACTAATTACATCTTTTGGTTCATTAATGTCTATGACATTTTTTACTTTCAATACCCCATTTCTTATTGAAGGTCTCCTAGGCCGATTGTTTGTTTTACCATTTTGTTTATTGACAGATGCGTCTATGGTTTCGTTCACAAATGCATTGTCGTCTTCTTCAACAGTTGCTTTTGAATCGTCTATGCATTCAATAACTCCAGATTTTGCTTTGTTTCTGTGAGTTTTCATAATATGTCTATCTAAATCCGAACGCTCTATACATTTAAAGTCACACATAAAACAAAGATACCCATCGTTGAAATGAGAATTCATACAATCTGATATAAATTTATTATTTGCATGAATCAAGAAATGCATTTTAAATACGGGTAAATGTTCCGTGGTGAAAATACAATCTTCACAGCAAAATTTTAAAACTCCATTGACATCTTGTTTAAACTTATCCATGTCTTCAGTTTTAACAACATACCCGCTCCTGTTGTCTCCTTTTGTTATAACGACTCCCTTATAACAAATAGGAACCAGAGAACCTTCAGGTCCCGATAGAAAACTTTGTACTATTGTTCTAGATTTCATTCGAAGTGTGACAACTTCAATTGTTTTTTTCCCGTCCCCTGCTTTCACAGAATGAACTTTTGAAGGTGGACCATTTTTTGTTGAATTTATTTTTCCTTTCTTCGTCTTTTTCTTAGTTTTCTTATTTATTTTCACTGTATTATCATTTTCTTTTTCAATTGCGTTTATAATATTCATCTTTTTAGCGACATTAGCTATAATTTCATCTTCCGATGTGTCTAAATCATCCATTCTACTTGTATTGTCCCCATGGAGTGATGTATCTCCCACTACATCTTGCTCCAATACATTTTCATCTTCGCCTTCAATTTCCTGTATTTTCGCATCGGATATCACATTACTGGCTAAATTAGATTTTATATTATCTATCGATAAAGGTTCAGCCTTAACAATTAGGTGGCAATATTGTATGTTATCCATGTTAAATATAATTATTATCGTATTATTTCACGAGATGCATTGACGGGTTGATCACCCTTCGCATTTGTAGTTAGCTTAGATCACACGAAAATAATTGTAGGTACTTGCAACTGCATGGGGTATCCACAAAAGTTGTGCAGTTATTATTTATAATATCTTCTACAATATTTACTCGTAATTTCACGCGAAGTATGGCCCAAAGCCTTTTGAATCACTTGTATTTGAAAAAACAATAACAAACGAAGTATCCGCGGGCCGCAAGAAAAACTCGTTTGTTTGACAGATTCTTCTTCTATGGTTGTCGGGAGTGTTGCTGTTTCAAAATTATCACTGTTGACCTTGACCAGAAAAAAATCGTCGAAACGTTTTCTCATCAAATATCGAAAATATGTTCTAAAATTAGAATGAAAATCCATTAAAATGCAACTGTGTCGTAGAAAATTTTGCCTGCGGCTCTAATTACCTATGCTTATTATCGTGTTACATATTCTTTAACAAGGAGAGTATCATCGACATAATATATTAAGTACTACGGAGAGTATATATGTTCTGTGTTCTTTAAGTAGGTGCCCATGTTTGTTTCACGAAAATAAACAAGATTTAAGTATATCGCAACCTTGTTTTGGTACATCTTCTGAAACAACATTCGCATGCGGCGCTATTTTTTGCCACATTTCCTATAGAAATCCTTAATATAATAAAAAATACTAGATTTTCAAAATGCCTCATGTAGTGTAGTATTAAAAATTCTAGAAACGGCAACACTGACAACCATAGAAATCTTCTTCGATGGCAGCATTTATTGAAATCCCACGTACGTAGGATTTTTGTGGGAGGAGCTTAATGAATTCCGCTCTCTGATTGGTCACCGTAGATGGAGCCGCTAAAGGCGGGAAAAATAAACTAAACGCTACCTACTATAGCTAATGAGGTCGTACAAATTTTGATTTCGCAAAGCACTGTGTGTATTAATTGCTTACTAATATTTTTTTAGTATTATTAACCGTTGCATACTAATTATTTTAGGCACCCTGTTGAGCCTAATCCTGTGATAACTGGATAGGTGAATTTTTCGCAGTATCAGGCTGATGTGTTTAAATACGTCAACATGAATGATAATATGTAGACTCTTCTGGCTGATAATACTGAGAAGTCGTGCCTCCGTATATAATAATAATATTTAACATGCAGATAGGTAAGATTGAATGTACTACATGTAGTTATTGCACACGTCATATGTTGAAAATCGTTTAGAAACACTACTCTTGAATGGTTTGCTACAAAAACGTTCTTGTTTCGCATTACAAAAATTGTGTAGGCAGTACCACTGTTAGGACTATTGTATTGTTCCAGTTAATAATTTTGTTAGATATATAGGTCTAATATCTATAATAACTTCATCTTATAGGTGTTGTACTCGTATTGGCGGTACATATACGATAGTTAGAAACAACTACATATAGCTGGTGGAATATTGTTAAAAAATATTATTATTACTTACCTGTCTTTATTTATTTATCTAATATCAATGTGTGTTATTAGCTAATGTGTGCATCGATACTTACGTAGGATGAGGGTAGAATTAATGCAGTGTTTAAGGATAGAATGACAACGAAAATATATTAGGCCTGAAAGAAAAAGGTGTGAGGAAGTGCTGTAGTCCAAGAGTTACCTGGAGAGCGCACATCTCGACTGCCAGTCTCGTTAGTTCTAGCACGGGGGACTACGAGTGATTAGTTATTTCGCCATCATTCCATCCCTCCCTGCATGCCACTGTCCTCTTTGCCTGTCCCATACGGGATGCAACATATATTATAAAAATATATTATGTAGATACATACACTGGGCGATGACGACATCACAAGAGATCGAAAAAAATGTATGGGAATAAATATCCTTTTTGAAGAACGCAACGCCAACAAAACGGGCAACCAGACACGAGGGACGCCAAACGAATAATGAATTGTAATGAATATGGCCGACGCCGGCGGGAACATAGAACCATCGTTCGTTGAGAATGTTGCGATCACGCCGCGAACCTAGAGAGACAGAGATGGACTATACGTCACGTGTTTACAAGCGACCAATCACAGACCTTCAAATATCCTACATATGTGGGATTTAAAAATTAGCTCGATGGCAGCATATATTGAAATCCTACATATGTAGGATTTTCGTGCAAGGAACTTTTGCTATTTTTGGAGATGTTTTATTTTAAAATGTATAAATTAAGGTTAAAATTAATAGAAAATTTCATTTTTTATATACTTAATTAAGAAATAGCATCAAAATTCGACGAAAAAGTTGTTTTAGAGCAAAGTAATTGGGAACGGAGAAATAGTATAAAATATTTTAGAACCCACATATAATTTCAATTTAAACAAGCTCAGACCTTTTTTTCTCTTAAAATATAATTATTCCATCTTATTTATTTGTATTTAAAGCTAATTGTAAGCAATTGGCGAACAGAAAACATTTTTGAGATTGATTTATGATTGCAAAGCTCTTGTCAAAAACACCCTACATATGTGGGATTTCAATATATGCGGACCGCAAGAAAAACTCGTTTGTTTGACAGATTCATCTTCTATGGTTGTCGTCAGTGTTGCCGTTTCAAAATTAGCAGATATACTAAGTTTTCTCGTAAAAATACTACCAGATAATTTTTTAATCGACCTTGACTAACAAAAATGGTCGACACGTTTTCTCATCATATCAAAAGTGTTGATGAAAATGCAATTGTTTCGTAGTAAATTTTGCCTGCGGCTGTAATTACATATTCTTTAAGTTAGTAGATGCCTGTGTTTTTTGTTTCACGAAAAATAAAATAAATTTATATCGCAACCTTTTTTAAGTACATTACTATTTTTTGCCACATTTTCAAAAGAAATCCATAATACCTAGGTACACTATAAAAATACTAGATTTTCAAAATGCCTCAAAATACTAGTGTATTAAAAATTCTAGAAACGGCAACACTGACAACCATAGAAAAAGAATCTGTCAGCTGTCTGAGCTGTCAAATGAGTTAATTGTTTTTTGGCAAAGTCTATTTCCACGAAGTTTTGTTTACAGAAAGCCAAAGACAAAATTATCTTTTTGTCTATGGTAGAAGACATTTTAACATCATAGACATTTATTGTTTATCATAGAGATAAATTGTGTATCATAGGCATTATAGGCATTAATATACACGCGCTCTATGTTGTATTAGTTCGATGTAACTCGGAAAAACGCATGCGCAAAAACATTGAGCGCACTGATTGGTTGAACCCAGTGTTGCCATATATACAGATTTATCTGTATTTATACAGATTTTAGGGTGCGGGATCGGACAAATACAGATGACAAACTTTACTCCATTTTATAGAGATTTTGGGATTGAAAATAGTCTTTGATAAATCAGAAGAATAAAAAGAAAAACACATCCGAGCACGATTGTCATATAAAAATAAGTAAATAGATGAAAATCCCATTCGTAAAATGACTAAAAACATCTAGGTACAAAAAGAAATTAATATATTTTATATGCCTACATTGCCTACCGTTATTTTCTCAAAAAGATTGGTTTTTCAATAAACTAGGTACTATATTTTATTGGTTTTAAAATTAGATTTATACTGATTTTATGCCTTTTTATACAGATTTTGACTTATTATAGTATCTCATACAGATTTCTAGACTTTGAGATACAGATTTTTATTTTTCGTTCATGGCAACACTTTGTTGAACTGGCTGTCAGATGAATATTTTGTCGAGGACTCGAGATGGCTGAAGTTTTGTTAACCAAAGTTTTTTTTTTCTTTAGTTCTGTGCTTGTGCATATTTAATTCCAATTTGGTGAACTTTTACACTATTATGTACACTAAAGCAATCGTTACCGTTACCTTACGATGGCGTTGAAGGACCCAAACCAAGTGTCAGTAAGTATACAAGTCTTGTAATTTTGGTACCTACAATTTTGTTTTCCATTGAAAAACTTACATCTCTGATTGAAATGCTTTACAGAAGGGGTGCCTGATATCTATGGAATGAGGAGGAGAACTTTTAGCAACATGGATGTATAATTAAGGTGCTGGACAGCCGACAGACACTTGGAAAAATACTCATAGCCCTTATAAATACAATCCAGCAGAGTTCAGTTTTCTCAGCAATTCAGGGGAACTGTTGATTATGGAATCTGATGCCCCGTGACAGTTGGCAAAAGCTCTGCTTGTACACTCGCACAAGTGTTGGTGCGCTGGAAGATCCTCTTTCACTCAAATCAGATATATAATATTATTCCGTAGGTATGCACTTGTATGTAAATGCTATAATATTTATTCCAGAATATTTCATGAATATAATAAAGTACATAGCCAGACAGGTGCAGGATATCGAGCACCTCCACACATGCCCGATGCCTCCCGGGCAGTGCACATGGGAACTCCATGGAGCGTGCCCCGTGAAAGATGGCACAGGAGAGATTGTGACTTTCTGGGAGTGGATGGGGATATAAATTAGTGCTGACTGCTGACCAACATAAAAAGATGAATATTGTATAATACCTTTAATTGTGTACCTTTACATAATATTTTATTGTACATTTATTATTATGCAATTTGCATTAAGACAAAATTGTTGGCTTACATGTTCATGAACTTATGAATTTATTGAGTACATTAAAATACCTTATTTTTAAATACCTTGTGTTTGCTAATGTTTTTGCTACGTCCTGAAGCTTCTCGTTTAAAATCCTATGACAAGATTATAATTGTCTGAACCATGCAATGTTAGAAGTTGAAAGACGATGAAAGATCTAATTTTAGTGTACAATCTGCATTGATCACTCTTAACTTCAAGGAATGGCTTTCTCTAATACTGTACCAGAAGTAGGAAATAAACTAGAGCTCGTTATTAATATTAATCCATCACAGGTAATTTTGAGGTTACGTGTGCACTTTGCATATTTGGTTAGCACTGCATTCTATTGAATATACTTATTATTATTTATTAACAAAAGTAAAATTATTATCGAAACAGATCAATTACATATGTACACAAACAACTACAATACAACAAACACCAACTTAAACTATGTAATACATAAATAGCGAAAATATAACTACATAATGTATCTGGAAGAAAAGCGACATTCTTTTGTATTTTCACGCGTATCGCGAAACATCCCGATTCTGCAAAAAAATACGGAGACTCGGTCCATTCCATTAATCAATAATCTGTCATGTTCTAAATTCCATAGAAATCCACAAAAATTACACTAAAAAAAGTTGTTTATGTTTGTCCCGTTGCCATTAGTAACGTTATCACAGTGCTCTGTGCGTTATCAAAAATTAACGACAGTTAACAACTTTTCGGATAATTTCTACGAGTTAACATTTATCGTTAACATATAGTTAACATATCATCGTAGAAATAGATTTAAAATTTGACAGTGACATTTCTGACAGCTCGTTGAAATAGTGTATACGTTGTTTTTTTTGCTTGGTTTAGGTCGTTTGTCGTTTAGGTTCGAAAGCAAGTAAATTAAAAAGCCTTTAGCCCATACTTCGCGTGAAATTACGAGTAAATATTGTAGAAGATATTATAAGTAATAACTGCAAAACTTTTGTGGATGCCCCATGCAGTTGCATGTACAATTATTTTCGTGTGACCAACCTAACGACAAATGAGAAGGGTGAACCCCTTAATGAATCTCGTGAAATAATACGATAATAATTATATTTAACATGGATAACATACAATATTGCCAGCTAATTGTTAAGGCTGAACCTCCAGCGATTGATAATATAGAATCTAGTTTAGTCAGTTCAATATCCGATGTGAAAATAGAGGAAACTGAAGGCGAAAGCGAAAGTGTATTGGAGCAAGATGTAGTGGGAGATACATCACACCATGGGGACAATACAAGCAGAATGGATGATTTAGACACATCGGAAGATGAAATTATAGCTAATGTCGCTAAAAAGATGAATATTATAAATGCAATTGAAAAAGAAAATGATAAAACAGTGAAAGTAAAGACAAAAACAAACAAAAGATCGACGAGAGAAAAAAGAAGGACGAAAAAAGTTGGTTCACGTTCAGAAATCCACTCTGAGAATGCGGGGGAAGAAAAAAGGGAAATTGAAATCAAAGGTCATGTAAGGAAACCCTTTTTAATGAAATCTAGAACAATAGTACAAAGTTTTCTATCAGGATCTGAAGGTTCTCTGGTTCCTATTTGTTATAAGGGAGTCGTTATAACAAAAGGAGACAACAGGAGCGGGTATGTTGTTAAAACTGAAGACATGGATAAGTTTAAACAAGATGTCAATGGAGTTTTAACATTTTGCTGTGAAGATTGTATTTTCACCACGGAACATTTACCCGTATTTAAAATTCACTTCATGGCTCATGCAAATAATAAATTTATAACTGAATGTATGAATTCTCATTTCGAAGAAGGGAATCTTTGTTATTTGTGTGATTTTAAATGTATAAAGCGAGCGGATTTGGATAGACATATTGTGAAAACTCACATAAACAAAGCAAACTCTGAAGTTTTTGAATGCATAGACGATTCAAAAGCAACTGTTCAAGAAGACGACAATGCATTTGTGAACGAAACCATAGACGCATCTGTCAATAAACCAAATGGTAAAACAAACAATCGGCTTACGAGACCATCAACAAGAAAGAAGGTATTGAAAGTAAAAAATGTCGAAGAGATTAATAAACCAAAAGATGTAATTAGTGAACAATCGAAATGCGAATCAGAAATACAATCATTTACCAAAGAGGAGAGTTGGGAGATACCAACTGATAATAAAACATTTACTATTGAAATCATACCTGATGCAGACAATGGTAAAAGTAAAATAGAAGGGGTTGAAAACGGTTCAATGACAATTATACAATCTAGTGAATATTGCACGGAAGACGTAAAAGACATTGTGGAAACGAAATATAACGAAGTAGAAATGGAGTATGAAGATGACTATCGTGATTACGATGATGGGAATGATGTGTGTGAGGAATACAAGGAAGAAATATTTATTAAACAGGAACCAGAGGATGATAGTTTCCCTAAGGAGGTAAAGCAGGAGACCTGCGCTGTGAAAACAGAAAGAGACCCGAAAATCGACACTGCTCTTCTTACGGATGGTGAAATCTCTTTTAAAATATCCAACAATGACAAGATCACACTTACAAGTAAACCCTCACCGCCTTTATTGTGTAGAAAATGTAATTTCGTAGCTACAACTCAAGAACAATACAAAAATCATAAATGTTTGGGTGGGATATGTATTTGTCACTTGTGCGGAACAAAATGTGTTCGAAAATCTCATTTAGACGATCATATGAAATCACACAGAGAAACTGTTATCATTTATCTGGCCGATCAATATCAGTGTGGCGTGTGTAAAGCCACTTACAAGCAAAGATATCCTCTCAGATGCCACATACATTTCAAGCATTGTACCGCAGATAATAGAATTTGCGGCAAACCTCAATGCCTCGATGGTGGGGACGTTGGTTTTATTTGCAACGAATGTTCGCTTAAATTCGAAAGAAAAGCTGCTCTCAGAGAACACATAGAAAAAAAGCATTCCGTAGGTGTTTCCTATGAATGCGATATTTGCAAGCAAAAGTTTAAATCGCGCACTCTTTTGAAATATCATAAGGCAAAGCATTTAAAACCAAATGAGCCAATCGTGCGAAAATATGAGTTAAAACCGATGGTACAGTGTGAACATTGCGAATTTGCAACTAACAGAACGGATCGGTTTCGGAAACACATGTTATATCATGACAATCCAAAACCGTTTGCTTGCAGTCAGTGTGACTATAGAGGCAGAACCAAAACTAATTTACAGTTTCACGAAAAGTCTCACATTCCACGAATAGCATATTCTTGTACATTGTGTCCGTTTACTACTGAGTACCTCGTTAAATTACAGAAGCATAAAAAGACTCACGGGGCCGATGGGGAGATCTTAATGATCGAAGATCCTAGTACAAGAGATCCTAGATATTTATATTGTGAGAAGTGCGAATTTAAAACTAAATTTCCGCATCCTTTTAAAACTCATCAAAACCTACACAACAATCTTCGTCCCTATTTATGTCCGACTTGCGGAGCTACGTTCATGTCGTCTTTGGCACTTCTAATGCACAAGAACTATTCTCACAAAAAAGCTAAAGTATTCAAATGTTCTTATTGCGACTATAAGTATCACATTAAAACTCAGGTTAGAAATCACGAACGAACGCACCTGAATGGAAGAGCTAGAAAACGTAAAGAGTCCCCTTTGTCTCCCATTATTATTGGACATTAGACTGTTTCACCTCCAACCACACGAGGTGACAATATTTTAATAATTGGAATCTTGACTGAGGTGGAAGATTCCTATATTTCTGGTAGTCAATTGTAAGAAATGATGTAACTAGAGAGATAAGTGGATGTAAGACGAGTGATGGGACTAGAATTAAATTGAGCAAGTGGAGATGTACAGGGCGTGTGGATAGAATGACAATATCTCAAGTCTGTAAGGGATGGTGTGAGAGAACATTCCTAGTCACCTGGAGTTTTATCAATAGGAGAGTTGTATGTAATGATATAAGTGTGTGGCGCCCTGTCCTCTCTGCTTTCCCCGCAAGGGATGGGGTGTAATGGGCTAGACAGTTGGGAGGTATTGCCGATTAAGATCATCCTTTGATATTATTGTATTTATTTGTGTTTGTTAATGAATAAAGATTAATATATTTTTTAAAGTTTCTTTAATTGAACACACCCAGCATTAGAGTTTCAGAACCAGTTTGTAGACTCCATTTAATTAATACAGGACTACCAAGCGGGAGGTGCCGGGTTCGAATCCCAGCGCTGATGGTGTATTCTGGACTTCATGATACAAGCTCTTAGCCTAGCTGTAAGGGTGCTGGAAAGTATTTGAGTTGTTAAAACATACATTTCCTAAGAAAAATATGAAGTAAAGAAAGGCCATTCCATTGTAATGGTCGTTAGAATTGTACATGTTTGATCTCTATTAATGTAGAATGTCCCGGAACCTGTGAAAAATAATTTCCTAAATTGACCCGGCAATGTATACGTTTTCTAGATTTCATACATTTCCGGTGGGACATGGGACATGGAACACCTGGAGCTTACTCCAGAAGACTGCCTCGATCGGGGAAAATGGAGAGGGAGTATCCGAGCCGCCGACCCCAAATAAATGGGATATGGTGTGGAGAAGAAGATACATTTCCGGTAAGTATATTTATTTATTTTAACTTTAGTATCAACAGTCGGCATTACAGCATAAAAAAACACCTTTGCGCCGGTCAATATGATGAGAATACATCACATTAGTATGTAACACAAAATAATTAGGTACTGCAGATGCATTAACACTATAAAAATAGTAGAAATACATGAATAAAAAAGTATTCCAAAAGTACCCCTGAAATTTATTGGATCTGAGGATTTTCCGTTCAGTTTTTCAGATATAAAAGTATAATTTAGCCAAATACTGATTGATAATCTTAACAAATTTGCCGTTTTAGATATTTTAATTTGTTCCCAGGCTCTTCTTAAGAAGGTAAAATTCACATTGTCGCTTGCGTTATTCTTATTTTGGGCTAACAAACTGATACAAAAGTTGAAGCGAAAATGGAACGATTTTTGCTCGATGCACATAAGCCCTTAATACTAAGGTGACCAACCGTCCTCCTTTTGGAAGGACAGTCCTGCTTTTCTAGGTTCTGTCCTCCCTCCAAAAGTGTCCTCCTTTTTTGCTTTTTAATATTTTAAAACTAATCTGTTAATCTCAAAACCACACGTTTTTTCATCATACCATGAATTAACTAGTACTATAATATAAAAATAAATTAAAATGCAATTGTTTCCTCAAAAATTTGCCTGCGGCGCTAATTACGTTTACCTTTTGTGTATATGTAATTTGGTATGTCTTATGACAAATTTTTCTCCTGCGGCGCTATTTTTTTAATACATCCTTTATGGAAAACATTTTCAAGAAAATAAATCAAACATAGCGACCTTCTTCACTGTCCCAAAAAAATTTCGCCTGCGGCGTTATTTACGCATTTTTGGTCCTCCTTTTTATTAGGTAGATTTCCATAAGGAACTCTACCTATTCGTTTCTCCCGTGATGTCGCAGAATTGAAAAATTTCTACCCAGTATCACTAATTAGGACCAGGAGAACCCGAATCCGACCTTGGTTTAAAAGTTTATATATATAAGCCATATATATATATGTCCCTTTTCTTGTGCGCACGTTTGCGGCCAATCTATGCGTCGCAGAAACGTGAAACTTGTGTGGTAGATTTTTGGTAAGGGGTAGATGAACTGATAGGAGATTGGGTGAAATCCATTAAGAGGAAGGTTCACTTTTTAAGGCTTTAAATTAAAAAACAATCATTCTGAGGGGATCCAATGATTGTGAGGGTCTGTGTCTGGTATCGCATGAAAGGGCATTAAATAAGGAATACAGATCAAAAGTTATATTTTGTCTAGCTCAATTCCTCGGACTACACTGATCGATCGAAAGATCTAGTAAGTAGTTACCGCATAGGTACTAGCGTGTTTGTTGTCTTAGAAAAGTGCTTCACGATACGAGTAGAACTCACATCTTTTTTCAAATTTCTAGTGCTTAGGTACCGGTACCAATCCATATTATATGTGGAATGCAAATAATTTGATTATTGGATTAGGTACTTCCTTTGATTATTGAAGTACTTAATCAAATATTTTTTCGTCATACGGTACTTCGATAATCAAAGAATAAACTACATCCATACTACTTCATCGCTTCGCTGGTTTATTTGCTGATAATATTGTGATTGTTTTTATTATATGTACAGATGTACTCTTAAAATTAATAAATCACTTGAAATCTACCTATGCCTGCGGCCTGCCAAAGGAATTTTTTTTAAAAATATGGTCACCTTATTAATACAGCCTTTCAACATGGATCTAGTTACTATTTGAATTTTCTAATGCACAGCAACCAACATCTATTGTAAACTTCGTAACATGTATATTTCACATGTTTCTTCCATCGATAATTTTTGTAACAAGATTTCATAAAGTATAAAAAAATCCAATTCTTTTTTTTAAATTAAACAAAGGATCTGGGCTTGCATACATAAACCCAAATACTTTCCTGCACACATTGCACTAGGTTAAAAGCCTGTATCGCAAAGTGTGGAATACATCGCCAGTGCCGGGGTTTGAACCTGGCACCTCTTATTTTTATAACTCAGCCACCTTTTATTATTATAACATTGTCTGATCCCTCTGAGTAATACATGGGAGATATAAGGCTTTGGCACTCAAAAAAGCAACATTGCTCAGAGTTATTACTTCATCTTATTATAGGGACTTTTTGTACTGAGGATCTGAGCTCCTGCATCAGTGACGTAACTACCACAGGGCATTTTGGGGGCCCATCAAATATCATGAAGATCTATTAAATCTATAGTTGTTTCATTTTAAAAAATTGCCTGCGGTGTTTATTAAGTATTTTGTTGTGTTGTATACCATTGTGTAATACCTACTTCAGTTGTTTTTTTTAAATTTCACCAAAAATATCTCGTGGAGAAGGTTGGAAGGACTGCTGAACCTTCTCATTCCAAGATGACAGACCGCCGTCATAAACAGCTCATAGGACCAAAGACAAGAAGAAAAAGATACCTACTAGATTTTCATAATGACCTTTTTCCAAAAGGACACACGTACCATACACATAGCAGTCTGTCTAAAAAAAATTTCGACCGCAGCTCTATATGTTGTTTTTCTAGAATCCATAGGTCGCTGGTTCATATCCGGCTCGAAGGACCATTTTGCAAAATGCGAGGTATGTGTTAATAAAAGAAAGTATAAGAGAACCAACCAAGACAAGTTTATTGCAACCACTGTCAAGCCAAGCCAAGCTGTCACGTTTTTTGTGTGAATGAGTAAAAACAAACGAAACGAAAGTGATTGTCTTGGATTGTATACATAACCAACGGTTAACGCCTTTTTACTCATTCACACAAAAAAACGTGACAGCTCAGCCAGCGTGTGGACGAGGCATTACAATCAAAAGTGCATTATTCTAATGTTGCCATATTGGGGAAAATATTCCCAGATATGGCCAACATATGTTTTTAACAACCGCATCTATACTAGAATATTCAGTCAATCCCATCCCATATTTGGTTATTAATAAAATAAATAATAAAAAATGACTGATCTTTTGAAGCGTTTTAAATAATATTGAAATATTAAATGCTTTTTGGATCATGGGGGTCTCCGAGGATAGTTTTGCCTGGGGCCTAGAAGTCCAGAATACATCATCAACACTGGGATTCGAACGTGGCACCTCCCACTTGGTAATCCTGTACTAATTAAATGGAGTCTATAGAATGGTTCTGAAACTCAAAGGCTGGGTGTGTTCAATTAAAGAAACTTTAAAAAATATATATCTTTATTGCTTAACAAACACAAATAAATACAATAATATTAAAGGATGAACTCAATTGGCAATACCTTCCAACTGTCTAACCCATTACACCCTATCCCTCACGGGGAAAGCAGAGCGGACAGGGCGCCACACACTTCTATCCTTACATACAACTCTCGCATTGATAAAGTTTGTCATACACGCTCTGTGATTTCTCCCGCTCAACACACATCCATTGGTAGAGTGTCTAGTCACTCCAGGTGACTAGGAATGTTCTCTCACACCATCCCTTACAGACTTGAGATATTGTCATTCTATCCACACGCCCTGTACATCTCCACTTGCTCAATGTAATTCTAGTCCCATCACTTGTCTTACATCCACTTATCTCTCTAGTTACATCATTTCTTACAATTGACTACCAGAAAAATAGGAATCTTCCACCTCAGTTAAGATTCCAATTATTAAAATATTGTCACCTTGTGCGGTTGGAAGTGAAACAGTCTAATGTCCAATAATAATGGGAGACAAAGGGGCCTTTTTACGTTTTCTAGCTCTTCCATTCAGATGCGTTCGTTCGTGAATTTTAACCTGATTCTTCATGTGATTACTATAGTCGCAGTAAGAACATTTGAATTGTCTAGATTTTGTGTGAGAATAGTTCTTATGCATTAAGAGCCCCAGTGACGATGTGAACGTGGCTCCGCAAGTCGGACATAAATAGGGACGAACATTGTTGTGTAGGTTTTGATGAGTTTTAAATAAATGGGGAAATTTAGTTTTAAATTCGCATTTCTCACAATATAAATATCTAGGATCTCTTGTACTAGGATCTTCGATCATTAGAATCTCCCCATCGGCTCCGTGAGTCTTTTTATGCTTCTTTAATCGAGTGAGGTACTCAGTAGTGAACGGACACAATGTACAAGAATATGCTATTCGTGGAATGTGAGTTATTTCATGCTGTTCTAAACTTGCTTTGGCCTTTCCTCTATAGTCACACTGACTGCAAGCGTACGGTTTTGGATTGTCATGATATAACATGTGTTTCTGAAGCGAATCCTTTCTCTTAGTTACAAATTCGCAAAGTTCACACTGTCTCATCGGTTGTAACGGATGTATACGCTTTGTCTTATTTGGCATTATGTTTGGAAATAAACACCTTCTCCTGTGATATTTCATATTACTGCGCGCTTTAAACTTTTTCTTGCAAATATCGCATTCATATGAAACACCTACGGAATGCATTTTTTCTATGTGTTCTCTGAGAGCAGCTTTTCTTATGAATTTATGAGAACATTCGTTACAAATAAAATCAACGTCTAAACCATTGAGGCATTGAGGTTTGCCGCATATTCTATTATCTGCGGTACAATGCTTGAAATGTATGTGGCATATGAGAGAACATTTTTGCATGTAAGTGGCTTTACACACACCACATTGAAATTTATCGCCCAGATAAATGATAGCTGTTTCTGTGTGAGACTTCATATGATCGTCCAAATAAGATTTTCGAATACATTTTGTTCCACACACGTGACATATATATATCTCACCGGTACATTTGTGATTTTTGCATAGCTCTAGAGTCGTGGCTACGTAATTACATTTTTTACATAATAAAGGGAGTAAGGGTTTACTTTTAAGTACGATCTTGTCATCGTTGGATATTTTGAAAGAGAATTCACCATGCGAAAGAAGAGCAGTGTCGATCTTTGGGTCTCTTTCTATTTTCACAATGCAGATCTCCTGCTTTACCTCCTTAAGAAAACTATCATCCTCTGGTTCCTGTTTAATTTCTTCCTTATTTTCCTCACACACATCATTCCCATTATCATAATCATGACAGTCATCTTCCCACTCCATTTCCGCTTCGTTATATTTAGTTTGCACAATGTCTTTTACGTCTTCCGTGCAATATTCACTAGGTTGTATAATTGTCATTGTACCGTTTTCAACTACTTCTATTATACTCTCACCATTGTCTGCATCAGGTATGATTTCAATAGTAAATGTTTTATTATCAGTTGGTATCTCCCAACTCTCCTCTTTGGTAAATGATTGTATTTCTGATTCGCATTTCGATTGTTCACTAATTACATCTTTTGGTTTATTAATCTTTTTGACTTTTTTTACTTTCAATACCTTCTTTCTTGTTGAAGGTCTCCTAGGCGGATTACTTGTTTTACCATTTTGTTTATTGACAGATGCGTCTATGGTTTCGTTCACAAATGCATTGTCGTCTTCTTCAACAGTTGCTTTTGAATCGTCTATGCATTCGATAACTTTAGATTTTGATTTGTTTCTGTGAGCTTTTACAATATGTCTTCTTAAATCTGCATACTCATTAGATCTAAACTCACACATGTAACAAAGATTCCGATTGCGAAAATACGAGTTCAAGAATTCTGTTATAAATTTATTATTTGCATGAATCAAGAAATGCATTTTAAATACAGGCAAATGTTCCGTGGTAAAAATACAATCTTCACAGCAAAATGTTAAAACTCCATTGACATCTTGTTTAAACTTATCCATGTCTTCAGTATTAACAACATACCCGCTCCTGTCGTCTCCTTTTGTTATAACGACTCCCTTATAACAAATAGGAACCAGAGAACCTTCAGGTCCTGATAGAAAACTTTGTACCATTGGTTTAGATTCCTTTTTTGTATAACGTGGTTTTTTAACTTTAATTCCTATATTTTCTTCCCCCGCATTCTCAGAATGGATTTCTGGATGTGGACCAACTTTTTTTGTACTTTTTTTTACTCTTGTCGATCTTGTGGTTGTTTTTTTCTTTATTTTCACTGTTTTATCATTTTCTTTTTCAATTGCTTTTATAATATTCATCCTTTTGGCGGCATTAGCTCTAATTTCATCTTCCGGTGTGTCTGAATCATTCGTTCTGCTTGTATTGTCCCCGTGGTGTGATGTATCTCCCACTATGTCTTGCTCCAATACATTTTCGCTATCGCCTTCAATTTCCTCTATTTTCACATCAGATACTTCAGTGGAAAAACTCGATTCTGTTCTATTAATCCCTTGAGGTTCAGCTTTAACAATTAGCTGACAATATTGTATGTTATCCATGTTTAATAGTAATTATTGTATTATTTTGCGAGATTCATTGACGCGTTGGCTAACAATCACCAATGGGGTTAGAAATACAGAGAGAACACATCACACGAAAATAATTGTACTTGCAATTGTATAGCACGTCCATTGAAGGTTTGTAGTTATTATTTTAAATATCTTGAACAATATTTTATCATATTTATAAGCGAAACTTTCATCGCTCTCACGGAACCAAGCAAAAGCGACAACTCGTTTGTTTGACAGTTGTGACACTTTTCTTTTGACAGATTCTTCTTCTATGGTTGTAATAAACAATTAAAATGTCTATGGAATATTTTGACACTTCAATAAATTGACATCTTCAATTTCTTTACATAACCTAACTATCGCTAACTTAACTATTCGATCGGGTAAAGTAATAATTCATTCGGCGAGATGCTGAAGAATTTCGCTAACGTTTTTATTACTCAAACGCGTAATTATGCATTTAAAAGTAAACTAAAAATCAAATGGACCCGTCCTGAAAAGTTAAAGTCGTCAAATCCGCGCAAAAGCGGCGACACAGAACCACTTAACGAGATCACCGATTCTACACCTGGATTCTTCTTTAGCAAAACGGAAGGAATTAAAGAGTTAGTCTTTGTTAAATATATTACAAGTTTAAGTAACTGTTTTGTATATCTATTTCTTCATATTCAGTGAAGTAATGTGCATTTGTTTTGCAGTGCTGACGAGAATGTCAGGAAGCTGTGTTCTGTGGGACATTTGGGCAAAGATGAGGCTAAGATGGTAATGCGATGGCAACTTATGGAAAAAGTGAAGAGGCACCAGTATGATCAAACCTCCAGGGAAGTCAACGGTGAAGAAATATTGTATTAGATTTAGTTGTTTATCGTCCTTAGACCCTGTATGTGGCACTGTCTTGTCAGTTTTACATAATTAGATATGTAATAATTTAAGTAATAGTAATAATGCACAATATCAATGCTAAAGAGTGTAAAGGGTTCTGTCGGCTTTTCGACAGTGACATAGTATGAAGCAAGATAATTATATAATGAAAGCACAATAAACAATTTATGATATAGTCAGTACAATGCTGGAGTGAATGTAAATGGTTCGTTCCAGCATTTCGTCGACAAAGTAAAACGATTTATCAACGAGGTACGTTTTCACTACTTCCCCAAATTTACTATCACTCAGAGACTTCATTTCTTCAGGCAACTTGTTGAACAGGCGCACACTGAGGCAATCAAAACTTTTAGACAGCTTTGCCAGTCTGTGTTTCACGGGTCGGATTCTTCCCTTGGAGCGAGTGTTGTAGTCGTGATAATCTGAGTTAAGAGGGATGTTGGGCATATTCTTGTGTCCAAAGAGCAAGCATTCGTAGATGTCTTTAAATATAAAAGTCTCGGTAATGTTGTAATTGTATTTTATTTTATTTCAGTCGCTAATTTAACAGCACGCATCAGAATACTTCAAGACAGACTGGCTAACCATCCGTATGATCATGTCTCTATGGTAATTATATTAATAGATATCACAATACAATTAAAATTTATTAAGTATTATCAGCTACAGGTATAATACCAAAATCGCTAATAAACAATTTTAAAAAATTAGATTTACCGGAAAATTTATACATAAAAATGCAAAAATCGGTCATTATTAATACTTGCAATATTGTAAGGCGATTCCTAAATACTGATATTTCAGGCACAATGCTTGTATTTTAGGCCCCGCGCATCTGAGCCTAATCCTGTGATATCTGGATTGGTGAATTTTTCCCAGTATTAGGCCGATGAGTTTATATGTGAATCATGAATGATAATATGTAGACTCTTCTGGCTGATAATACTGAGAAGTGTGTTGGCAAAGTCATGCCTCCGCGTTAAAAAAAAATAATATCACTAATTTAATTGACATCGCTGTACCAAATACATTTTATGTTCAAAGAGGTCTACAGACAAAATGATCAACTAATTATGCTGTCCGTACATTGTTTTTGTTATCACTCTACGATTAATTGAGTCGACTACTGCAATCAATTGTAAATTATGAACAATTTTGATTATTGCGACTGTAAAAATATGACACAATCATAGTAATTATTGTGTTATTACTTACTTACTTTACGTGTCCGGGTAGGTCATACCCTGCCACTCCAATATGCGGCGACATACATCGCCTTGTCGTTCCCTAGAATCAGGTCCCCAGGGGTGCAGCTCTCTCCCATCAGGGGACATATTAGACTAAGAGTGGGTGTTACGCGCTGTAAAACGAATCTCCAACGTTGGGGGTACCTGCCTGATGACAACATCCTCTGTGACTGCGGAGCGACCCAGGACGACAGCCACCTTCTAATATAATATTATCTTATTTACAGCAAGTGTGTAAGGAGTTGGTGGACAAGAGACGGAAGCTATTGAAATACATCAGAAGATGGGACTACAAGAGGTTTGAGTGGCTGATCGAGAAACTGGGGCTCGTCTTCAAGAATTTGCCAGTGTAAGTAATCAGTCTATTATTACTAGAGACTGGATTATATGCATCATAAATGCCCGAAATATACAACAAGGTCACCAAAAACTACCAAAATATGCAACATGAATTTAAATAAATACTACAAAATAACGTTATTATAAGATTGAGTACATGGTTGGCGCAGTTGGTTGAGGCGGCAGTCTCTCAAATGGGTGATGCCAGGTTCGAACCCCGGCGCTGGCGATGTATTCCACACGTTGCAATACAGGCTTTTAGCCTAGTGCAAAGTGTGCAGGAAAGTATTTGGGTTTGTGTATGCAAGCCCAGATTCCCCGAAATTGTGGTATAAACAAACATTTATTTAACAACTCTGCGTGTATATTAGCTTGTTGTCAAATAAATAAATATATTTATGCTTGTGTTCACAGGTCATACAACAGAATAACAAGAAAGGAATCGTTGGTCAAATTAACCAACTTACACTGTGACGATCTCAAGGCTAAGAAGTTTGCAGAATACCGAGAGGAACTCCTCAAACAGAGACAACAGCTTCTCCAAGAGTTCGGGATGGACGACAAGGACAGGAAGCCCTACAGACCCGAGTGGTGCCCCACAGACATTGCGTCGCAGTTGGCGGAGTTTAAAGAGATACCCGACCCCGAAACTAAACCAACTACGTCGGCTAAGTGATATGTAGAGTATTTGTTATATTATAATTGTAAGTAAGTTTATATAGTTATTAAAAATTGTTTTATTTGCAAACACAATGAATTTTTTTTATTCTTAATTTATTTTTTGTGAGAATATTGGTTTTTCTATAATTGTACATTTGATAGATTTGCAGTAAAGGATCGACTTCCTTCAGGATTAGGACTGATCGTTGACTGGTTCAATGTGATCAATTTACACTTAGTAACATTCACCGATTCCAGTCCATCCGTCTGCCACGGCTGTATGACACAGCGGATAGAATATCAGTGTGTAAGGCTGGATGTCAGAGTTCAATTCCCGGCTGCAGCACACGGATGGTCTGGAATCAAACGTTGAAAAATTGAAGAAAAAAGGATATGGTTTAGAGCCACACATTTGGGCATTTATTATAAGTGTTTATTACATCACATAATTGTAATAATTCCACCATATTGTTAACTAAATTCGCTACGAAATAAAAGATCGCACTATCATCGCTAAATTCTGACGTCAATTTCTCGCAGAGATGTAACGCATCTACATTCCTTCGCATACGAATCCCCAATTCGTCTACATCGATATTCAGCAAACTGCGTATATTATATTCGCATTCTGATAAATACTTCGATGTATCTCTCAGACCGATACAGTCGTTGCGTTCGTCATGTTCACATAACGTTTCACACAGTAAAACGTAATCTACGAAATCTTGAAACGTCGTTGTAATGTTTGCGTTGCTATCTCTTTGTTCTTGACTCGATATGAGGCATAAGTTGTCCAAATCGTTAATGTTTTCAATCATCTCGTTTACGTTGTAACTGTCACCGTAGCTGCTGTTTTTGATCGCCATGTAACACGTTTGCATCAGTTCTGGGGAATTAGACGGTGGACACACGTTTACAGTAATTCCTTCTTCGTTTTCACTTTCTTCTTGTGCATCTATTACACCTGTCAAAACAATAAAGAAATTTTATAATTCTGAAATCCAACTAATATGTATGTACCTTCAAAGATGGGGAATGGCTCCTGGGCGGTGCACATGGGAGAGTCTCCCAGATCTCTCCCCCTTGGAAGATGTCGCAGGAGAGATTGTGGCTTTCTGGGAGCAGATGGGGATATAGTGAGTGCCGACCTACACGATAAGAAGAATAACAGTGGGCATTAGAGTGTTGTCCTTGCAACAAATATCGGAATACATGAGCTGTCAAAATTTGCGTATTAATCAGTAGTTTCAGACTGCATATTTAGTTTTTAATTATGGTACAACTTTAAGACCACTACCAGGTCATAAAGAGATGGAAATCTGTATAGAAAACATCATTTTACAAATCTTTAGGGCCTGGTAGAGGTCTAAAAGTAGTATTATCATTATAAACTAAATTTTGAATCCTCTTGCATTCCAATATTTGTAGGAAATTCTAATGGGCATTCTTATTGTTCTGTCTTGTGGCAATTTTTTCAACAAACTACAACATTGGTGGTGATAAAATAAAAAAATTATTTAGTGTATACCGAAACGAACGCCTCCTCCCCCTTAACACAAGTTTTACTTTATAAGGGGGGGTAAAACGTTATAATATGTAGTTTAAGATCTATATCCTCAAATGTAAAATTAATCTGTCAACTTATTGTAATTACACATGTTTTAAATAAATAATAAAAAAATATCTCAGAAACTAGATATGGTACACACTTGAGATTTGGCATATGCAGTATAGATTCATACATACATACATACATCTTCTTCCCCGTCTATCCTTGATTGGGTCGGGGGCCCAAAGCATCTGCATATCTTCGCCAGAGGCCCCTGTCACTCGCAGCTTCCAGGACCTCTGGCCACTCCAACCACAGTCTCTCCTCGCACAACTTTGTCACCTGCTTCTGCCAACTATTTCTGGGGCGGCCCACCGGTCTTCTGCCTGCACCCTCGGCTTCCAGAGCTTTTAACGGAAGCCGCTCCTCTGGCATCCGAATGACGTGCCCGAGCCATCTTAGCTGAGACCTCTCTATGAAGAGGAGTGTGGGTTCCACCTCGAGAGCCTCCCGAACATACTCGTTCCTTATACGGTCTCTCAGGGTTACTCCTGCCACTCCTCTGAGGTACCTCATCTCAGCTGCCTGTACTCTTGACCTTACATTCTCGTGAAGCATCCATATCTGGTGACCAAAGGTGAGTATTGGTCGTAGATTCTCCTATCGAAATTAGTCATGGGGTGTTTGGCTGTTTTTATAAAACTTAATTAAAAAGGACAGTTTTAAAAATGTAATATTTATACTTACAAATATTTTGAATGCTAGACAATATGACAGCCATAAGAATCGCTCGTTTGTTGTCGATCATATTGATGGCATAAATGTAACAAATTTATTATTATTTCAAAGTGCAGACATGTACGAGCACTCTTCACTTCAACTTACGAATGTTGAATCACATTCTTTGTGTCTCCCGTCGTCTTTATATACCAGAGATTCTACATTTTATTAAGTTATTGAATCTTTCTTCTGTTGTACAAGAGAGACGTATGATATAGTACGCACCTGTAAGGGTTTGTTTAAATCCAATACGATATTTATTATCTATCTATTTATCTATACCCTCACGCTGCATCCCTTGCATGGCAGGCAGAGAGGACAGAGCCCCAGACAGCCCTATCCTTACACACACTCCTAGTCTCCGTCACATTCATGCAATTTGTCATACACGCTCTCCGATTCCAGGGAGGTGCCAGGTTTGAACCCCAGCACTGGCAATGTATTCCACACTTGCGATACAAGGTTTTAGCCTTGTGCAAAGTGTGCAAGAAAGTATTTGTTTATGTATGCAATCCCAGATCTTTTTTTTTTTTTAAAAACATTATTTTGAATCGAGTTACAATCCAAAAAGATGTATGTATTTCCATGTCGGCTACACAAATTAATATATCCAAAATGTATCGGCAGTTAACATGTGAAATAATAACATCCATAGTTCTGGTTACTGCAATCTATTTAATAGATTTATTAAATTATTTTACATAATATACAATAATAATGTCTTATTTTAATACAATAAATTATTTTTGAGATCTTATCAACAGTGATACCATATAATATAATACATAACATAATTTTGAAGTCTTTTTTAGTTAGTGGCAACAGTTAAGTTAGTTTTTCACTTCTAGATTACAAAATAACATTACGGTTGTAGCAGATAGTGAAATATGTCAGCTGTCTATTTAATTAAGTATTTGACTACGTGTTTGACAGCGTACTAACCTTATATGACACAACCTAACCTATCATGACATAAACTAACTTATCATGCCAACAACTTTGTGTTTTATGATAATTTTGAATATATAACTTGAGAGCAATAGAAAATAGATCATTTAAGAAGGATTTACAAGATCTTTTGAATGCATTTCCGTATAATGTATCAGAAATAAGAATAAATAGTATTATTAACTATAATTAAAGCATAATCGTTATGACATATTAATATCAATTCAGTTGTGTATAAACCAAATAGTTTTGTTGATGTGTTTTTCTTGGACCAAAACTATTTGGTTAATTAGCCAAGTTCAGTCGGGGGCCAGGGGTATGAAAAGCTAATAGTATTGTCATCTTAATTTCCGAGAAGGTTGAATCCAAGAGAACGTCTTCTCCTTTGTGCAGGGGCGCCGCCTTCGGGCTGTGAAGCACCACCCTCTGGGGCTCCGCCACCGGATGGTGCACCACCTTGATCTGGTTGGGATGCGCCACCTTGATCGGGCTGTGAAGCGCCACCCTGATCGGGCTGTGAAGCCCCACCTTGATCGGGCTGTGAAGCGCCACCTTGATCGGGCTGTGAAGCGCCACCTTCGGGTGCTCCGCCACCGGATGGGGCACCACCTTGATCAGGCTGGGATGCGCCACCTTGATCGGGCTGGGATGCGCCACCTTGATCGGGCTGTGAAGCGCCACCTTCAGGTGCTCCGCCACCAGATGGGGCGCCACCTTGATCGGGTTGGGATGCGCCACCTTGATCGGGTTGTGATGCTCCGCCCTCTGGTGCCCCTCCAGCTGGGGCACCACCTTCGGCAGGTGGTCCACCACCAGGAGCTTGTGCTAATACTGAATCTGGAAAAGTTTACAAAAACACTTATACATAATACCTACTAGATACTTTTAATTCACCAAGGTAGTTCGATTCGATATTATCGATACTCAAAATTATTTTTTTATTGTCACATCACTAGATAAAACCCCCCCTGCTCTGTAATATTTTCGGCATTAAATAATAAATAAATAAATCTTTATTGGCCAACATAAAATATGCATACCTAATTACAAAAACAAGACAATCGTAGTGTGCCAAAAGGCGGACTTATTGCAAACGCATTATCTTACAGGCATTGTAGGTTACTTGTAAAATATACAATGTGAGAATATTACGGATCTTTGACAGCTCTCAAGACAAGATTCGATAATCAGGGCTACCAACAATACAATCTTACAACTGCACTTGCAGCTAACATCCGCAGGCCGCCAAGATATAAAAAACAAATAATCTTGTAGGCTTTCGCAGCGTGATCCATTTCCATGTTGTTCGTTCTTCGGGTTTCACTGCGGGTCGAGTGGTTGAGTGATCGAGCTTTTGGCAGCGATACTACTGTCATCTTTAGGATGAAGTGATCGCTGCCGAAAGCTTGGTTACTCAACCACTCGACCCACAGTGAAACCCGAAGAACCAACAACATGAGAATGGATAAAAAACACACCATAGATATGGAATACATAGATAAATTACCTTTATGGATGGAGGCGACCAAAATAAGCATCACGACAAATAGTTCCTTCATCTTACTGCTTTAATATTACAAAAGTAAACCAAATCTAAAATACCACACGACAATGATACATTCGTTCAACAAGCTACGACTTATATAGTAGACATAAATATTAAAATAATTATTCACAAACAATTAAGTAACTACGGACAAATAATTATATTTGATATTTTTAATTGTTAATAATAGTTTTCATACGTATTATCTCTTGTAAGTTTTTTGCTCAATTCACTTTACAATACCTACGGCTTTTATTAAACTGTGTCATGAAATGGCGTTCGTTTTGTACGAGTGCTTTTTATTTTATTCAATAGATGTCAGTAGGTCACTAGTGCCCAGTGACATTCAAGAAATAAATTCTATTTATTCCTATCCCCTTAAGCCGCATCCCTTGAGGGGTTGACAGAGAACAGATCGCCAGACTTTTCTAACTTCATATCCTTACTTACATACACTTCGGGCTTCCGTCACATTCAAACAATTTCTCATACACATTCTACAAAGGTGTTCGGAAGCCCGGTTGGTAACGCGCTAGACTGTTAATTCACTGGGCGCGGGTTCAATCCCTGATGCCAACCTACTCCACTTCACGACCCAAGCTTTTCAAGTTTACTGTGAAGTGTACGAAGGTGTATTTGGGTTTCTTTCGATAAACCCAAATTAATTTAAAAAAAAATATCCTTTTACTCTTCTTTCTCCCAGGTGTATTTTCTTTGTTATCCTTTCATAATTCATCCTCTCTATATGTCCCAACCATCTCAACTTTTCAGTTTAATTCATATCAAAATATTAACTAAAATCATTCATGTATCTGGTTTCTAGAAATAGGTCCCCACTCATTTTTGTCATTTTTTCGAGTGGCCTGTTTGTAAAATTCGGCAATGAGGTTTGCCACCTATTGAGAATGTCATAGAAATGTTTGTTGCTGCAAAATTAACGCTGCACAGGTAGGCAGAACAACACAAACTACCTATCCTTACACACAATCCTTGATTCTTTCACATTCATTAAATTTGTCTCTACGATTCCTTTTACTCAAAACGCGTCTATCCTCGAACATCCCTATTGACATAATAGATCAGTCAGTCTCAAACACCTACAATTCTTCACACCTTTTTCGTTAATCATCCCATCATCATTCATTCTTTCAACATGACCAAACCATCTAAGTTTATTCACTTTCACTCTAGTCACTCATTTTTCTACTAATAACCTCATTCCTTATCCTATCTCTCCACACATTCTTCTCAATGACCTCACTTCCACTGCATTCAACCCTGAAGTATTTGTTTCTTATCTGAATATTCCATGTATTTGTGTCAATAATTATCACATTAGCCATTGATATTGTTGGAATTTTCCAATTGTTTGCAAATATTATAATTTCTTATTAGATTACAAGTAATGTTTAAACGTTAATTGTCAGACAGGATGTGACCTAAATATTTCAAAGTATAATTTATTCTGAATATACTTAAATTTCTGCATTACATAAACTTAGTAAGGACTGCCATTTTTCTATAGAGTTTTATGAATCTTTACAAACATGGGAAATGGACCCCCCCCATTGATGAATTTTTTTTTTGGATGTATGTTTATCTTTAGCGCTCTAATTTTTTTATCCAATTAAAAATGCATACATTTTCCCTAAACAAAATATAATAAACATATGTACTTACCTAAGTACATACATAGTTCAAAACAGTGTTTACTGAGTATAGATGAATTTTATTTTATGAAAAAAATGCTACCTATTTAAATACTCGAGTTTTAAAGGATTAAATTCCCCTGAGGGACTTTATGAAAAATAGGTAACTAACTGATAAAGCTTGATCGTGTTGAAATTCTTGACGTCCGATTGAAAAAACCGGACATTCCTTTGTCCGGTTTTCCAAGATTTTTACGACCAGACAGATGTAAGAAAAACTGGACTGTCCGCTCCAAAATTGAACATCTTGCAACCCTAGCTGTATTTGAAACCAAGTGACTTTTTATACTAAATATTTATACTTATGGGTTATGGCTGCTTTTGTTGCCATGTTAATATCTTACAATGTGTAGTTCTACAATAGGAACATGCACCACATTCTTAACTCAAAAAGAAAACAGTCCACACCTGTTTTATAGTTTACTTGTGCTAACTTTGACAATAAGGCGTCATAAAGCATTCGAATTTGTCGTGAATCGAGTTGCCAGCTCGCAAAATGACTGAAATATCATTAAAAAAATATGTTTTCTTTATACTTATGGTATCATTTGTATCGTTTGCACAATTAAAACCTTTGTACAACGATGAAAGCGGTTCTGAGAGTTCAGAAAGTGTGGAGAACATTGATGAAAATGATGACAGTAACGAAGAATTCTTCAAAGACAAGATTATAACCTTAAAGGACATCAGAATGAAGAATAATTATCAGGAATCCAATGTCAAATACGACAGAAGCTCCAAGCCTAAAGGGACCATGTTGAAAGTTGATACGGATTACAAGCAAAAGATGACGCATGTACAATTTGGACTCGATAAAACAACTTCGACAGAGCGTTATAATCAAGATGATTATAGAATGTCTGCGTATGATCAGTAATTAGTTTAGTAAGTCTTCAAATAATTGTCAGTTGAGAATGAAATATATTATGCTGTGAAAATTCATGTCTTTTTTTTTTAAAAAAAAAGGAGAATGCTACTTTATTGTGTAAAAAAAACCAGGCCCCGTGCAAACGAAACGTAACTTAAATGATAGGTAAAAATGAGTAATTATATACTGCATAGGGGGCATCATCAAAATCAATGGCAGATTTTTTTTGTAATTTTAAGTCGTGTCCCGTAAAATTCAGGTGTGTGCAAAAGTTTCATCTTATCAACGATGAGACTCACCACCCATTCTGAGAGTCATGGATGTTTGTGCAATATATCTATGTAATTTTATGCACACAGCATTCACTAGTTACTCCACTCGGGATATATCATGAGTAAAACTGGCTGGCTAACATCAAACTCATCAGGGCTAAAAGTCCTGCTTCTACGAGAGAGCCTTCAGCGTAGCCGGTCCTGTCAGATGGAACCAGCTTCCGGTGGATTTGCGCAGTGACCAGACCATCACTACATTCAGGAGCAAACTGTGGACGTCCCTCTTCAAAGCCAGTTTCCCGCGCCCTTGAGATGGATGATCCATGAAACGGCGCTCAAAATCATCCGATAATAATAATAAAAAAATAATAAAACGGATATAAAAAAAAGTCCTCATATAAACTCCATTTAAATTTATTTATCTCGAGTCTTATTAGGTAATCTTGATTGCGATTATCCAGGATTTCTCATAAATGGTCAACGACATAATATATTGAGTACTACCTAGACGGCGTACTCAATACTAGAAGTGCAAGTAAACTGGTGCCCACAAACTGTCAAATCGTATGGAAAATTTTGATATATAATGTCTTTGTAAATGGTAGACTTGGATAGTACCAAGGAACGATGTATCTTTACTATTGGAGTTGTTCATGTACGTCAGAATGACTGGTGGAAAGTCACTCAAACCAGAAAATGAATCGCTGTCACGATTTTGCGATAGTCTGAAAAAAAACATTAATTTTTATTAGTTTTTACCTTCAAAAGAATTGACAGGTATCTACAACATTCACACGATGCAGCATTATGTGAACTCCCTTGGGGAGGATCTAGGATGGGTGTTCCAACACTTACGACTCGGCAATGGCTGGCTTAAGTGATCATTTTGTGCCCAGGGAAACGTTCAACCATTCCGCCACATCCTGCTGTCAAATGTGTAATTTTTGAAAGTTGTAAAATATAACATAACATAATATAGGTTTGTGCATGTTGAGAGAATGAAGGATGACAGGATGATAAGAGAGATATATATGAGCGAACGAAGTGGTGTGAGGAAACACGGCTGCCCGAGACTGGCCTGGTTAGATCATGTCGACCAGATCCTCAAGGATGGTCACGTTTTGAGTAAAAGGAATCAGAGAGCTTATATGGTAAATTGCATGAATGTGACTGAAGCTAAGAGTGTGTGTAAGGATAGAAACAATTTTTTTTATCTCCACCACAAAAAATATTTAAAAAATAAGAATTATTTATTGTACATACTTGCCAGTCTTTTTAATCTCTCTCTCTCTGTCTTTACTCTCACAGTTCAGGAACCACTGATGTGTCAATGTAACATTTCCTCTTTAATGTCCACTATACTCCCGTTAAAGAACGGTCTCTTTATGTCATCCAGTAATTCCTTCAATTCCATCACACCCCTATCCAACAGCTGTTCGTCCATAATCAGATTAGATATTGTCGCAATGTCCTGCGCCAGAGATTTCAACCATTCTTGTTTCATTAAAAGAATTTGTACCGTACTTGAGTCATCCCTTGGTTCTATTTTTACGCAGCTGTTGTCAGAGTCCTCTTCCATGTTGTGATTTTCGTCCGTCGAATCACCACAATGTCTAGTGTTGCCAGTCGAAGGTTTATTGACTGAAAAATGATTTAGAAGTCATTTAAGTATCTTATTAGTAAATACAATGCTCTTCCACTATTCCAGCAAAAAGACACAGAAAAAACGACGAAATCAATTTTGTTTTATTCTATAAAATAAAATTTTAAGAACCACTAATGCAAAACTTTGTTTTCTACATATAGTTCCTTACTTTACATAAACTGTCAAAAATACCACAAAATGATAAAAATCCTAAGAATATACCAACATTTCCGAAAACTGGGACATTTAGGCATCCCGAAAGGTTTGTTCGGGACACGAGGCGTAAAACCGAGGACGTCTGGCAGCCCTGATTATAATTTAAAAAATCATGTTATTTCGAAAAAGCATTTTGAAAATACCCATTTCGCATTTTCTATTTCAAATTCCTTTCTGAAACCATTTTACATCTTATATCTTCAAATGCATTTTAAAAAAGCATTTTGTATCTTCTATTTCAAATGGATTTTGTACCCATTTTGCACATCTCTGAGTCTTAGGATGATACCTTTAGTATTAGCTGAGTAATCTTCATTTTCCCCCAGCAATTTATGGCACGTTCAGTACTATGGACCTTTAAAGTGTAAATTATCTATAACCTCACGCCACGTCCCTTGCAGGGTGGCAGAGAGGACAGAGCTCCAGACAGCCCTATCCTTACACACACTCCTAGCTTCCATCACATTCATGCAATTAATCATACACGCTCTCTGATTCCTTTTACTCAAAACGCGTCCATCCTTGACGATCTGGTCGACATGATCGGACTAGGTAAGTCTTGGGTGGCCGTACTTCGTCACCCCTCCTCCCTCACTCAAATATATCTTTTTTGTCACCCTGTCATCTTTCATTCTCTCAAAATACCCAAAACATCTTAGTTTGTTCACTTTCATTCTTGTCACAACACCAGTCTTGCAGTCATTCATTTCCCTAATAACCTTGTTTCTTATGTTATCTCTAAGTGTTTTCCCACACATTCTTCTTAACGACCTCATTTCCACTGCATTCAACCCTGATTCGTCCTTCTTCATCCACGTCCAAATCTCACTAGCATACATTAGGGTCGGCACAAAGACAGTGTACACACATAGACATATTACCTTCTCTTTTACACATTTTGTGAGCTTCCTTAGGGTTCAGTAACGGTTCATGTGTGTGAATGTTATCCTTTGATACACTAATGTAGACTCTCTCACAGAACTGTATGACACAGTTTGGATTCAACATGTCGTCCTTCAAGCGAGACATCACCTGAAATATAATACATGTAATTATACACATATTTTATTTATTTATTAACTTTTGTGCCCAACAGGCCTGCGCCTCGATTATAGTTTAGATGTAACCGCTATTGCATACATGTTGTTTTGTAATTAAAGTCATTTTTCTCTTTAAGGGCGTATGAGCAAAAATCGTTTTATTTTCGCTTCACCTTTTTCAAATTTTGTATGAGAATGTTAGCGCAAAATAATAATAACGTAAGCGACAATGTGAATTATACTTTTTTTAAAAGAAACCTCCATGGGAAGAAATTTAAAAATCTAAAACAGCCAATTTGTTACGAATACAATTACCAGTATTTTGGCTAAACTATACTTTTATATCCGAAAAACTGAATGAAAATCTTTAGACCCCGTAAATTTTAGGGGTAGTTTAGGAATATTTTTTTATTCAAGGAATTTCCAAATATTGTAATTCTAAAACAGCCAATCTGTAGTCCATACTTTCATCTAGCACTGTCTTCAGTTTCAAGACGATTCTCTCAGTATTGGCTGAGAATAATTCAGGGCGTCGAAGCCGAATGACAGCATTTAGGACCTTAAAGTAATTTTTCTCTTTAACCGTGGTAGATATTTCACTTTTTAATAGCCCATATCCTACCTAGGATTCTGCTCTACTGAAACTTAAAATATCTAAGTCCGAGAGTTCTCCTGTGTGAAACTGATTCCTGGACAAAAGGCGATGTAGTTCCTAAGCAACCTTGATGCACGGATTTTGCGTGGATTCCTTACCTTTTTAGCTTTGTAATTAGTCGAGGGTTTGATTCCATATTGGGGAAAGTATTTGATTATTTTAATGCACAGCTTCGCAGGACAGCCTATCTTCTTGTCCACTAAATTACTGGAAGCATTGACCTTTGCACACCTCAATGGACCCTTAAGGCACTCCATGAAGAAGGACCTGGTGATGATGAAAGGTGGACCAAACATTTGAATTGCCACACTGTTGCCAAGACTGGAGAATGTGAGACGCGGCTTAGCTAAAACAACAGAAAAATCTTTGTGAGACCATGGGAATTTTCTACATGTCGTAGTTAATTATAACAAGTAGTTGTATCTCAACAGATACACAGCAAAGGATGGACCTTACATCAAGCTTATGACTGATCGTCGACTGGCTTAACCCACCAGCGCCGGCTGATACATATATGTAACGGAAAACAGGGTAAAAATATTTAGGGTTACCTTCGCATCCGGTTTTCCGGGAAATTTAAATGTGTTGTTTTTTTGCAATAAAAGGACCGTTCTTTCGTATTGATCAAACGTTTGACCAGTGGGTGCCCTCGTTTTCGAAAGAAAGTGTCACAAAAATGCTCAAAGTTCAACAGCGAGAAATTTTGAGGGCTTATTGCCTATTATTGTTATTTGTATCCATTCAGCGTGATATTTTTTTACTGCCTTCTCTGAATCTCTAAGTTGAATGTTACCTTTAACGAACGGTATACAACATTTTGGTCTCACTTGTATTTTATATACCTAAAACGATACCTAAACATGAGCGTTACATATATGTATGCCTCGGCGCTCCCACTGCTATGAAGTGTTGATGTATCCGTCTGTATATCTACATCTATATTATCTACTATTTGTTATGTAGGAACGTTTTTTTGTTACGTGTATATAGGTAACTATCTATTCTACCTATATTACACAATAACCTTTCAGTTTTGAAATAATAATAATAAGAATAATAAGGGAACATGCGGTATTAATGTGATTTTTGGAAAGTTTTATCATTTAGTATAAAAATCATATACCTAGCCCAATAACTAGGGGAGTGCAGCTGCCCCCCCCCCCTCCAGACGACGCCCATGGGGTAGCAGATTATATGGATATTTTTTTTTTATATCCTACCTACCTATCTACCTATATCTACATCATCGAAAATTTCTGTAGTAGGTATAGTGTCATCTGGAACTACATCTAACTATGCAATTTTCCAATTTTCATTCGTGAGGCCTTCGTTCATCGGGTGACGGGTCGCACATATTTTGTGCTCAACTATCGTGTTATTATCGTGCTGTACTATAGTAGGTGTATAATATTTTTTATCAATACCTACAAATTATCGAAACCGAACGCTGACTTTTGCTTAGGTGACCCACAACAAAATGGGTGAATTCAGTGAGAACAGTGTGCATAAAATGTAATGTAGGATTATGTGTTGAGTGATTTGTGTCATACCATACAATACAATTTTAAGTTTTTATGTTTTCAGTATTTTTTTATAATTATATTCAATAAAAACTGACACGATTTCATATACGATAGTTCTACTATGTTCTTCCTAGAAAAAAAAAAACACATTAGTGGGAACGCCGAGGCATACATATATGTAACGGTCTCTCTGGTGACCCCGGTGACCTTGACATTTAAAATTTTATTTTTGGCAGTCCATTTAGGACTTAAGTATTCTGTTTATACTAAAAAAATTGGAAAAATTGAAAAAAAATAGTTTTCGGCGTTGGAGGGTTAATGTGACCTCTACACACGTAAGTAACATTCACCAATTCCAGTCCATCCATATGCCGCGGCCGGGAATCGAACCAAGACCTCCAACCTGACAAGCCGGTAGTCTACCGCTATGCGATGACGGCTGGTAGCTGAGTCGAGGTGAAATGTGTATATGTTGTACACGGCCCTCTGTTGAGATTATTTCTTTTGACTGGTCTTATGGAAGGTCCATCCTTTACTGTGTATTAGGGTGGTTCGTTTTCCATTTTTGGGGATATTCATTTCGGGCTAGTGCGGAAAAGATGCCTCTGAGGAACAGAAAGAAAAGAGTATTTTTAATTTTTCAAAAAAAATAATTTTTGTACTGCCCCGACGGCCTTGAAATTTTTGATAATGTCAATTATTGGCTTCTTTTGTAGGGGGCTTAAGTATGATAAAAAAACAATAAAATTGTTTTATATAATTTTATTATTGTTTATAAGTATTGAAAGTATTGAATATGATAAAAAAATATAACACACAAACTGTAAAAATATGTAAAAAATAATATACAAGTATAGTAAAATTATAGAAATTGCAGATTACATGAGGCGAAAATTTTTTTTGCTGATGAAAGTTGGCATGCATTTCCGGGACTCTATCCTTGTTTTTATAAATCCGTCTCGTCTTGTAGGACCACAAACAGCAACCGAAGCCTCTGTGCCCATTTTTACACACCATTCTGTTGCTTGCGTATGACACGGAAAACTTTTAATTTTTGATAAAATTAGATCGTCTAGCATCTTCGGATTTTCGATTCAATCTAAAATTACATCTTCGCTGAAGTATTATGTTGATGGTGGCTCGGACAATGTCACCTCACTCCAGGTTATAATATCTAAATAGCCAACTGCATCAAAATTATATTTTGGAAGCACATGATTTCGTATACGGCTAGAAGTATTGGTCTGACGTGCTTTCAATGTTCTTTGCAGAGGCAATCCTCTTAATGTCTCTCTTTCATTGGCTAACATGGTTATCTAAATGTTTTCTGGATGTCCGAAGAACACATTTCTTTGAATTATGGGATCAATATTTATTTTTAAGTCATCCGGCATATAGCTCATGCTTTTATGTAAGTGCTTCGCACCGTAAATGCACGATGGTTTGGTTTTTATCGCAAACCACATAGGAGCATACACTTTAATTATGAAGTTGACCAATATTAATAATTTTTCAGGCGGCTCACAAGATGAAACGTATGTATAATCTGAGAATTCGCACAATCGCTGCCCCAGCTCTGTCAGACACACAAAATCTGTCCAAAGTTTTGGCAACGGCACTTAAATGGGTAACTTTAATATTTATTGTCACATTCGCCTCTCGAGTGACATCAGAAATCATTGATGAATTACATTTAGAAGGAATATCCTGAGTTTTCGACCTTTTTGTCACAACAAATTTGGTATTATGTTTTTCTTGTAATGCATTCCGCACCTCCGATTTGAATTTTTTGAGTATGTGATAATTGAGTGTCTTAGTTACATTCAAGTCAACATTACCAATTGCCATATTTCGTTTAGTTTGTTGATCAATTAGAAACTGCCTTCCTCTGTTAGGAACCCTTGCTGTTTTTTACACTAACAAAAAACTAAATCTGCACACTTACATGCTGCTATGTCGAAAAGAGACTTCGCTTTTTTCTTGAATAAATTAATCCTGTCTTTGCATGTTTCAATATTTTTTCTTGTCGTGTAGGATTTTAATAGGTTTTGGGTTATCATGATAAGCTTTATGATAAGTTTTTTTTACCACGGTACGATTAGTTATAGTTGGTATTGACGCCAGTTCCCATAGTTTAATCACTTTTGTAGTAACTTCATTACATGTGTCTGTAACTAAATTTTGATATTGTTTTTTTTTTTGTTTCGACTGATCCACAAATAACACAATAATACATCCTCGTAAGTTGGTAAAAGGGTATGTGATATGGCCGAATATAGGTCATATTAAAGAACTTCGCAATGTTCAACGAGAGTTACCTCGGCACTAAGGAGTAAGAACTAAGAACACTGCACTCTGCACTACTCTCCAGCCCTCAAAAAATCGCCGAAAAAGCGCGGTTCATTATAAATTTATTGAAAAAAAAACGTCCAGGATTAAGATATTATAATAGTATTGATTTGTTTTGAATACAATCCTGTGATGTCTTCATATGTATTGTAATAAATTGCACATAGCTATTTTTTCGTTCTAGGTGAAACTTCAAGTGACTCGGGGCAGTACAAAATAGTACTTTTTTTTAGATTTTTTTATATATTCAGAACACGAATTTGATGTAGCATCTTTCCCGCACTAGCCCATTTCGATTTGAAGAAGTTTTTTTTTTTTCATACATTGACCGAACCAGCCTACTGTGTATCTGTTGAGATATAACTACTTGTTAGAGAAACATCTTTGATTTATTATTTACTACACTCTGACAACTTTCTAGAGGGCTCAGATGTCATTCTTGTCACAAGTTTTTATTGTTTTACCACAAACAACATCCAACAAGTTTATGTTCGCAGATGACATAGCACTTACATTCCAAAGCAAAACTTTCACAGCATGCGAAACACAACTTACAAGTGATCTTAAGATCATGGAAAGCTATTTCTACAGGTGGAGACTGAAGCCAAATGCTGACAAGACCGAGGTTACCTGCTTTCATCTTGGCAACAAATGTGCCGAAACCAAGCTTAATGTCACCTTCATGGGAAAACAGCTGAAGCACAATTTCAACCCCAAATACCTGGGTATCACCCTTGATAGGTCTCTTACATACAAAGAACATCTAACTGGGACAGCTGCCAAGGTGAGGACACGCAATAACATCATACAGAAACTAGTGGGAACATCCTGGGGAGCAGATGCCCAGACGCTAAAGACGTCCTCCATGGCCTTGGTGTACTCTACTGCTGAGTACTGCTGCCCGGTCTGGCTTAATAGTGCCCATGTTGACAAAGTGGACAAGGAGCTAAATAACACCATGCGTATCATAAGCGGCACAGTCCAATCAACACCTGTAAACTGGCTGCCAACACTCTCAAACATAGCTCCCCCTGAATGCCGAAGACGCAGGGCCTTACAGAAGATATGGCTGACTGTTGCCAACAACAATGAGCTCCCAATAATGGAGCATGTGAGGGACCCAGCCCCGGCTCGATTGCGATCCCGTAAAGCCCCATGGAGACAGGCAGCGCAGTACCAGGTACTGGGGTACGATTTACAAGATGAATGGAGCAACAATTATAGGCCCGAGCAATCCGTCATACCCGTCACAAACCATACATCTCAACAGCCTGGTTTCCACCTGCCTCGCAGGCAGTGGACCGCACTCAATAGGCTAAGGACGGGTCATGGCTGCTGCGGTGACATGCTCCATAAGTGGGGAATGAGGGATGATCCACAGTGCGACTGTGGACACCCGAAGCAAACCATGCAGCACATCTTGCGTGATTGCCCCATACGTGCTTACCCCGGTACCATTGACAGTGCTGCTAGCCTGTCCCCTGAATTCCTCCAGTGGCTGGAGGCGCTGGATGTCAGACTTTAACGATGTGACAATACTTCGACGTTGCCAAACGATAAGTAAGTATTGTTTTCAAAAGTCACCAATAACTGTATTTTTACGCTCGACTGCGGGCGGGTTTAGGCGCACGCGCGCAATATCCAATCCGCATCTGAGCCGAGCGAAAAGATACCGCTTTTAGCGCTTTTTTAAAAGAAAATAAGCTTGACCCTGAAAGGGGCCGCGCTACTACAATAGTTTCAGAAGGGTAAAATCTCTTTACATACTTTTTGAACCTATATGTTTGTTAACACTAGTCCTCACTGTGAACTGATATCCCAGGGACTGGAGACGTTTGAGGAAACTATTGCATCTTTCAATTCCTCCATCTGCGTACCCTTTGTACCACGAAGCACTTTCTGTAAACTCCTTCAACTCATTCCTCAAGACAGTTCCTAAATCGGCGCTCTTCAACGCGTATTCGTGTTCTGGTAAATTATTATTGACGATGTTTTGGTTTTCCTCACATTCAGACTTCATTTCGGGTTTATATTAAAGTAAATATTATGAAAATTAGTTAAAATTAAGCGAAAACGATAAACTTCCCCAAAACAAACCACCACTTTTTGACATTTCGTTTTCACAACAATGAAATGTTGCCATTAAAACAATATTTGCGCCACATATTTTTCTCTATGGTCAATCAGTGATGTTGCCAGAAAATAAAAAACGTTATGTCAATGTCAAATTCGATGATTTTTGTTTGTAAACAAATTCCCCAGGCTTTTATTTGCCCTTATCGGAAATAGGTAATTGATTAAAATTTACGATCCAAATCAAAATTATTTCGATTATCGTCCGACTTTACAAGATACTCAGTTATGGCGGAAGACTCATTTCCCAACTGTAGAGAATCTGAAAGAGCATTGATGTGATGAAATATTTTTTATTTCTTTTGCTCCAAACACATTCGTCCTCAAGGATCTTCCTGACACGATCGCTCCAAGTCATTCCACATTCGCAGTCGGAAGAATGCAGCCATCCGCATTTAAAAAAGAAATCGGCACATCTGCCATGGCCAGTGCGGATTCTTTTCAGTGCTGTCCATAATCTTCAGGGCTGGTCGAAGGCAGGCGGTTTGCTCGTGATACAAGGCAAACAGTGAGCCTGAATGGTATAAACAAATTATGGGTAAAATATAATTGAAAACCATTTTGTAGGGTATTTGATTTATTTTATTATGGTAATATTATAAAATTATGGCAATAATTCATTTAAATAATACACGATTATATATAATAATATTCTGATTAAATTCAAACTGATTTGCATCACAATGCATAGATAATTCTTAATATTGAATCTGATATTTTATAATTACATAGCTCAACAATGTTGCAAGAACACGTAAATCAATCTTTTGATCAATCAATCAAAAATCGCACATCTGTCACTGGTTACCCACATTCTGGTGCTACAGATGCATGCTCAAGATTCACTGGACAGATCACAAACAGCGAGGTGTTCAGTAAGACCGGAGAGACAAGACAAATCTTGAATAAGATTGCTAAACAGAGAGTGCGATGTATAGGCCACAACATCAGGCACCCCAGCCTGCTCATCACCATAGCAGAAGGAATGGTAGAGGGCAGTAATGTGAGAGGTCGCCCAACAAGCAATTATATGGACCAGACTATTGAGAGCGTGCACTGTAACACCTACACGGAAGTGAAGAGATTGGCGAGTGACAGGACGGCGTGGAAAGAAAGAACGAATATTATGCTTAGTCACTGCCACCTAGAGTCTTTCTCTAGCCATGCTGTAGAAATTTGAGACCACTTCGTTTTGCAGCGTTGCCATCACCGTCGCTAAGGAAATGTATGACTTAACAACGAGTATGATGGACCATGTATTATATTCTCTTATGAGATTTGACAGGAGTGGTGGTCCTATGTGATCATTATGGTATGTTGCCAACTGTTACAGCACGGCTAGAGTACCCTGTTACCACATCATCATATGTATAAAAATGTTAACTTATCAATTACAACACATTATTATGAAAAATACTTAGAGTTATAGTTATCATTACATACATAAGAACACATTAGCATGATTTGGTGCGCTGTTTTGTGATGAGCGCTTATAATACTTAACTACATTTATTATATTTACGTATTATACCTACATAACATAATAACTACTGAAGCTAATTTATACCCCAGTGACCAAATTTTTGCTGTTTTTGGTTTATTAAAGATGTACCTATGTAAGGATAGTTGTCGGAAATGAGGTAACTAGAGATGTTTGTCGAGACTAGGACTAAAGTGAACTAGTTGACATGTACGGGACATGTGGAGGGAATGTCTGAGGATGCAACGGCAATGACAATATATAAGTCTGAAACAGAGGGTGTGAGAAAATGCGCTCGTTCATGAATCACCTGGAGTGAACGTATTGACCAAATACTCAAGAACAGGTGCGTGTCAAGTGGGAGAAATCGCACACCAGAGATTGATTGAAAATTGGTCAATATTATTGGTCGCTGAGGTAAAAATCAGCCATTTTGTATATGTATTTGGTATATCATGATAACTCCCAACAACTTAATATTGCTTATGAATTCTCAGTTTTTTAATATTTTAAATGTGTGTTTTCTCAAAAGAATCAGTCTTTTTATCATTTACGGAATAAAAATGGGTGAATTTCCTGCGTGCGTGTTAATAGAATAAAGTAGAAAGGTTGACAATACGGGTGTAAAGTAAAAGATTTGTTATCAATTAATAATAAAAATCACTTGACATATATCAAGGCATAAAAATCGGATTTATACCAATGATATATGTTGCGAGACTCCAGGACCAAAGATGGACAAAGAGGGTAGTGGAATGGAGACCTCGCGAAGATAAAAGAAGTAGAGGGAGACCCCCCACGCGATGGTCAGACGACATAAAACGAGTTGCTTGTGATTGGATGCAGAGGGCGCAGGATAGAGATACTATATGGAGGAGTACAGGGGAGGCCTATGTTCAGCAGTGGACGGAGATGGCTGGATAAGTAAGTAAGTATATATCGGCAAACCCTGGCATTTAGTATGGAAAAACGCTGTCAAATTTGACATCAGTTGGACCATATTTCGCGAGTGACGTCACACTTTACACCCGCACATGATAAACTTCGGACTTTGTATATCAGGTAGGCTATATTATGAAATCATTGGTGTATAATATAATATGATATAATGTAGGTATAGGTGTATAAGGTATTCATTTAGCTAAGGTCCCCATTGGGTCCCAAGCGGGCAGCACCACAGGTTCTGTGTTGAACACATCCAGCACCTCCTTTGATAAATACTTCTTATCACATACAACCTGGAACAAGACAAGCAGATAATAAGAATGACGTAAGCGACAAAATTGATTTTGGCTTACTGAATAAAAAGGGGACTGAATATCAAAAAAATATCCACTAGTCACTGTGTCTTACCTTAAACATTTTATCAACAAAATTATAGTACTACAGTGAAACTCGGATTTTAAGTTCCCGCATTTTACGTTTTCCCGGATTTAAAGTTTTTTTTTGTCGGACCCGTTTCACCGCCATACATTCCAGAACAAAAATTTCCCAAATTTTACGTCAGGCGCCGAAACAATTCCCGGATTTAACGTTTTTTTCTCGGCTGTAAAGTTGTATGAAATATCTAAACACGTAAAATTTAATTGTTTGTCAAAAAGTTGGACAAAAAATATTACGCAAAGAAAGTGTGTAAAGTCACATTGCTACCTTTTTACTTAATGCCAACTGATGCCAACACATTCCACGTGGTGGGCGGTGTTATCTTATCTCCCCCTCATAACACCTCAGTACATCGCTACGTCTTGATGCGTGGGGTGATTTACAGAGAATGTCAACATGTGCAGCGCATAGTAACATGTTAATTTTAATCGCCGGAAGTGTTTTGTATAACTTCAAAGTTTCAGTTTTTTATCCAGTTCATTGTAGTGCAACATACACATTACTCGTTTTATTTAGGTATTTAATATATACCTACCTACACGTGCGTATTATTCCAAACAGTGCTTTGTGATTTACTTCTCGCGAAATTTTTGGGCACCAATTTTGTTGAATTTGAAAAAAAAAAGATTCCTTTTTAATTTACATTAAGTTTGGTTGTTATTCCAATTTATATTTCCACAAATACAAATGTGTATTGTCAGCCTTAATAGGTGTTCAGAAGAAACTCGGAAAGGGCCCGACACACCATTTGATATTTGCAAAAGTTTTAACTAGGTCATTGGACATGTACCTAATGATAAACTCGTGTCAAAATAAAAAATAAAAACAACTAAAGTAAGTGACTTTTTGAAATCTAAAAGTAATAAATAGTTGTTTCAATGTTTACTCCGATATGAATTGTGTTGTGTACGAAGTGCTATAATTAGGTATTAGGTAATGTGAAATGCGCGGACCTACGTCATGTCGTGCGCATTAAATTACCTACTTATCCGGAGAATCAAATTTGTGACAAATATTCGACATCCACGTGGGTTGCTTCCGAAAAATCGCAAGTTTTCCTTATAAAATTATTCAATTTATTTTAAAATTAAAAATTGGCGCGAAATTCAAATGTTTTCAGTTCCTTGGAATTTGAATTAACGGACTTTTATTGTATAAGGTATTTTCTGAAAATTCAATTCCTTCAATTTAGTTTTTTAGTGATATAATTCACTTTTGTTTCTTGTAACATAATTACTGTCAAGAAATCACTCCTACCACATGACAATGAAGTTAACAGTGAAAAGTAACTACGTTTTTATAGGACATACTAAAATATCATTTCCCACATTTTAAGTTTTCCCCTATTTTACGTTTTTTTCGGGTGGTCCCCAGAAAAACGTAAAATCCGAGTTTCACTGTATATCTAACAAACTACGGGAATAATCTCAAGTTTCATTAAATTTCAGTTAACTTTGAAATGATTTTTTATCGAGAAAATTTACAACTACATACTAGTACAAAATTTCTACCCACTAGAGTCACTAAAACATATTCTCATTTATCCATGTGTTAAGTCTTAGGATGATATCTTTAGTATTAGCTGAGTAATCTTACTTTTCCTGATGCAATTTTTTGCATGTTTCGCCCCCCGATTAGTAATTATTATTAGAACAGTATGGATTAAGTACTCACCTCAAAGACGAATTCATCGAACCATTTGTCGGTGAGAATCAGGTATCCCTTCTCTCCCTTGTCTTCACCCCACGAGTTCTCCACACGATATTTAGTCGGCAAACTCGAGTCATCCTGCAAATATACATCAACGTCATTAAATGCTATATATAGGCAGCTATGGTGATATGTCTGATCTCACAACAGTATTCACTCATTCAGTCTGTCAAGTCCATTGTTTAAATACATTCACACTTTGTGCAACAACAAGCTCCATACCATCCTCCATACATACACAACTCTATTGGATAAGAAATGTTATCAGCCAGGCAGCTATGGTGATATGTCTGATCTCACAACAGTATTCACTCATTCAGTCTGTCAAGTCCATTGTTTAAATACATTCACACTTTGTGCAACAACAAGCTCCATACCATCCTCCATACATACACAACTCTATTGGATAAGAAATGTTATCAGCCAGGCAGCTATGGTGATATGTCTGATCTCACAACAGTATTCACTCATTCAGTCTGTCAAGTCCATTGTTTAAATACATTCACACTTTGTGCAACAACAAGCTCCATACCATCCTCCATACATACACAACTCTATTGGATAAGAAATGTTATCAGCCAGGCAGCTATGGTGATATGTCTGATCTCACAACAGTATTCACTCATTCAGTCTGTCAAGTCCATTGTTTAAATACATTCACACTTTGTGCAACAACAAGCTCCATACCATCCTCCATACATACACAACTCTATTGGATAAGAAATGTTATCAGCCAGGCAGCTATGGTGATATGTCTGATCTCACAACAGTATTCACTCATTCAGTCTGTCAAGTCCATTGTTTAAATACATTCACACTTTGTGCAACAACAAGCTCCATACCATCCTCCATACATACACAACTCTATTGGATAAGAAATGTTATCAGCCAGGCAGCTATGGTGATATGTCTGATCTCACAACAGTATTCACTCATTCAGTCTGTCAAGTCCATTGTTTAAATACATTCACACTTTGTGCAACAACAAGCTCCATACCATCCTCCATACATACACAACTCTATTGGATAAGAAATGTTATCAGCCAGGCAGCTATGGTGATATGTCTGATCTCACAACAGTATTCACTCATTCAGTCTGTCAAGTCCATTGTTTAAATACATTCACACTTTGTGCAACAACAAGCTCCATACCATCCTCCATACATACACAACTCTATTGGATAAGAAATGTTATCAGCCAGGCAGCTATGGTGATATGTCTGATCTCACAACAGTATTCACTCATTCAGTCTGTCAAGTCCATTGTTTAAATACATTCACACTTTGTGCAACAACAAGCTCCATACCATCCTCCATACATACACAACTCTATTGGATAAGAAATGCTTCCATACAATCTGCTTGAAACTGTGTTTGTTTAGCTTCACACTGTGACCTCTTATAAATGAGTATTTTGGTTGAGGCAGTATTACAGTATCAGCTTCAGTTCAGGGCAGTCATAGTGTTGGTTTAATATTTTATATGTTTCTATGAGGTCCTTATATTGTGTCACTGTTCGACTGAGTACCAAAATAGTCCTGTTTTTTCGGCAAATGTACTATTAGTTGCAATCTTACTCTATTCACCACCCATCATGTTGCGGAGACCGGGGGGAAGCGCAAAGAGGAGGGCAGAATGCCGGATTGGTGTGTGGAATATAAGAGGAGATATGGAAGGTAAGATGAATGCATTGCATGGTGTTTTGCAAAAGGAATCAGAGAGCGTGTATGACTGCATGCATGAATGTAACGATGGCTAGGAGTGTGTGTGTAAGGATAGGGCTGTCTGGCGCTCTGTCCTCTCTGCCTACCCTGCAAGGGACGTGGCGTGAGAGTGTAGATGGATAGACTTAATCTATTTGTGCCATCAATGCACTACACCACAATAATATAGTTTACACGAAGATGCATTGATAAGAGTGCATGTTTGCATTATCTATGATATTATCATAGATTACACCACAACATGTATGCATATTGCATATGCCCACAACATAACTGTCTTGTTGCATTACAGAGATAAACATGTGCACATAGTATCTATAATGATTGGTAAACCACATCGCGAACACATAGTTTTTTTGTAAAAAAACTTTGTACTACATGTTTACAATTGAAAGAACATGGATAGTATTCGAAACCAAGAAAAAGTCCTATAGCCACACATGCAGAGGTTTCGCTACGAAAACAACAGTATGGAGAGAGGAGATCACTATTTAGAATGAAAAATATAAGGGCTTGAAGGAGAGATGGGATCGTAAGATCCCACCGATCACATCTCTATAATATACCATCTCAGTAATGAAATATATGCGGTGTGTATGTATGAGCACTAGGTAGTCCTCAATCAAAAAACCTTTACGGTCATTCCCTAC
Organism: Ceraclea dissimilis; assembly: GCA_963576895.1. Lineage (NCBI taxonomy): Eukaryota > Metazoa > Arthropoda > Insecta > Trichoptera > Leptoceridae > Ceraclea > Ceraclea dissimilis. The sequence goes on along the minus strand of OY756379.1, from coordinate 4,628,543 downwards.
ATTTTAATGCATATTATCAATACAAAAAAAATCTCTGCTACTTTCGGGAAACGAGTTTCTATCCTTCGGAAAAAAGATCGGAGGTGTTTTCCACATTTTGTTTAAAGAAATCAATACAAGATATCAAAAAAAATTTGTGGTCATTCCCTAGATAAAGGTTCAATGTATCTACTATATTTTTTTCGAAAGCATATCTAGTAAGGTTGTCGAGATCTAAGGTCTCCCGTTTTCATAAATTTTTGAAATGTCAATATGCCTACTCTTAATGATTAACTTACATTCTGATGTACGGCAGTGAAGACCATAGCGTGCGTCATGCAGGAGTCTCCGTAGATGAGTCTATCCGCTTTGTTTAAAGTCACTTGGGCGTCCGTACCAAACACAAGCGAGAAGTCATATCTGAAATAACACAAAGAATACAGAATCTGGTCGACATGGTTAAGCCATGTTTCTCTCCACCTCTTGTTTCACCAGTGAGTATATTTTTTCTGCAGGTTTTTTCCTCAACAGAATTGAGAGGTATCAACATTCACATAATGCACGATTCTGTGAACTCCCTTGGAGAGAATGCTTGTTGTAACCATCGGAGCGCCCATCTAGCGTCTTCCCTAAGGGAGCTCACATAATGCTGCTTTGTGTGAATGTAGATACCTCTCAGTTATATGCAGCACCCACTGAAAACAGTCTCTTCCTTGACAAACTGTATGTCTCACAAAATTTCCTTTATTATGATTCATTATTCATCCTCTCTACATGTCCCAATCATCTCAGCTTGTTCTCTATCATTCTAGTCACAATTTTTAGGTTAATTTACAAATGAAATATGAATATTTCTTACATGTCGATGTCTTGAATGCCAAGTTTGTTGTGGAATCTCTTGCTCACTTCACAGCCAAACCACACGGCCTCCCCCTCCTTGATGCTCTGGGCCACGGCCTTGGCCAACACCGCAGGGTTCTGGTTGTTGTAGCGAGTGGCTCTGCCCCCCACCATGTTGCCCAGCCAGTCCACTGTGTAGAGGTGGCCAAAGGGGTTAGAGGGGCGGGGGTCTGTCACCAGACACACCTAGCAACAAATGAATAATATTTTTTTTATTTAAATGAAACTGGGTTTATCGAAATAAACCTAATTGTACACTTCACGACTACCTCTACGTACAACACAAACAGAATCACCCGAAGACCCTTTACAAATGAGGAGCAGTCTTGTCCAAAGTGTGACAGAGTGTGTTTGTCCGGATTCGGCCTCCATAGTCACCTTCAATGGCACTGTCGGCAGGACCAATAACAACGTGGCAGTGATTCTTCTGAGTTAAAGACATTCTCGGCAACGGGCTCTTGGCATTATTATTACTATACAGCAAAGGATGGTCTAACCATCAGGCATATGACGGATCGTAATTACCTTATCGTCAACATTGAATATGGGTTTGACATGTTCTTCGTAGAACTGCAGTGGAGTGATGGGGCCAACACTGTTGTACGTCTTATTCTTGGTGTAATATTCAAACATTATGGTCTTAGGAGGGGTACCTGGAAATATCAACATGAAATCCTATGAGAGAGCTAACCAAATGTCTTAAAGAGCCCACAGCCAATTTCAATGTTCGATACCTCTAGCTCTTTTACAAACATTTCTTGAATATTAATAAAGAATAACGAAGAAAATTTACCTGGGTGAAAGAAAAGGTTTAAGGAAACGCGGCCGTCCAAGAACCACATGGCTGGACCATGTTGACCAGATACTCAAGGATGGACGTGTTTTGAGTAAAAGTAATAGGAGAATATGTATGAGGAATTGCATGAATGTGATGGAAGCCCGAAGTGTGTGTCAGGATAGGAAAGTCTGGCGATCCGTTCTCTCTGCCTACCCCGCAAGGGAGGTGGCGTGAGGGTATAGAATAGAATATAGAATACAGTATGTATAAACAGTTGGAACAGACCTATATCCAGCAGTGGAGGGAAAGAGGCTGAAAAGAAGAAGAACAATATATGCACTCACCTAAGCAGACAGCCACAATTTTAAAGATAGTCTTCATCTGCTTGTCCACAGTTTGTTGGATGACTTCATCTGATGCCTTACTGCTCACCAGAACTCTCAATTCCTTGGCGAAACTTCTCAACTAAGGAAAACAACAATAATTCAAGATATCAGTAATACATCTTAGAAACATAATGTGTGGGAAAATGCTGAGAGATAGGATAAGGAATGAGTTAATTATAGAGACATTATTTATTTTATTTAGTTACAATATAACACAACGTTACAGCGTTAGCCTCTGTGCTGAGCTGTGTACACAAGAAGAGTGTTCAAAAACAACATTCAAAACATAAACAAAAAGGTAGAAAATCTACAAATACTATACTAATCTATAAATACACATCAACATGCGCGATGAACATTGAGTAAGTGACACCAAACATGTCAACATGTACTGCGAGCTCATTCAGGTAGCGGACTGCTCTTGCGATAGGAGAATTGTGTATTACATTTGTCCTCCCCCGTGGAGGGTAGAACAACATGTGCGTGCGTAACGTACAGTCTCAGTTCCTCTAGAATTGTAGGGTTTATAATTGTCCCGTGTATCAATTTATAGAAGTGACGACATATGTAGTCCTTGCTCCGTTTCTCAAGTGAAGAGAATCCTAGGCAACCCATTATGAACACCGAAGGGAACAAGTATGGATAATAACCCAATTCTATACGGTAAAGGTGTCTTAAGAATCGCCTTTGGACTCTCTCCACCATGAGTATGTACGTTGTCTCAGATGGTCCCCAGACTATAGAATCCGACTCCAGGATCGTTCGCACAAGCGTTTCATAGAGAAGGCGCAGGGTACTACCCCTTCGAAAATACGACGCGTTTCTCAGGACAAATCCAAGGACTCTGAAAGCTTTCTCGGTGAGTTCAACAATATGTGCCTTAAATGAGAGATCCGCTTCAAACCGCACCACAAGATCTTTAACCTCAGTTATGCGGTCCAACGCAACCCTCCTCATACTGTATGAGTACACAATTGGATTATGAGATCTCGTGTAAGACATGACATTGCATTTTGGTACACTGAACGCTAATTTATTTTTTTCTGACCATTGCACCACAGAATCAATATCCTTCTGTAACAGGGAAGCGTCGTCCTCAGAAGAGATACTACGAAAGATTTTTAAGTCGTCAGCGTACAGCAGGTATTTCGAATGTTTAATGGAATAACCTATGTCGTTAATAAATATTGTAAATAATAATGGCCCAAGATTTGAGCCCTGTGGAACCCCCGAGTTTGTAGAAAACGAAGCAGAGTTTTGCATGCGATAACTAACAAATTGCGTTCGATTCCTAAGGTAACTCGCCATGTAATTGAGTAGTCGAGGCGATAAGCCGAATTCATTTAATTTCTTTAATAAAATATCGTGGTCAACTTTGTCAAACGCCTTTTCCATATCATTATAGCTAACGTCACATGAGTGACTGTAAGACGGGTGCAGTGACTAGAATGAAAGTTAATATGCTTAGATGTACAGGGCATGTTGTGGAAAGAGGATGAATAACTAAATAAATATATCTTCTTCTTCTTCACTTTCGTTAGACTCAGGAGTCTGTTCTAGCAGAAGGAGTCTCCTCTTGGGATGCTGAGCTCCAGCTTTCCCTCCATCTCTTTGGGGGCCTTCCCGGCTAGCGTTGTCCATCTGGGATACCATGCAGTGCCTCATGTGATATCCGTGAGGCGTTCATTCTTTGGACAAGTTGGTACCAATACCGCCGCCTCTGTCGCCCCCATCTGACCATGTCATCAACCCCACAGATCTCTTGGATTGTGGTGTTCCGTACGCGATCTCGCAGAGTCCTACCAGCGATAGCCCGAAGCGTTCTCATCTCGCCAGTTCTAAGCATGCTCTTGGTTTTGATAGGCTGCACGCAGGTTTTATATAAGTAGTTTATAAATACGTATATATTGGTGTATTAAACTTACGGTAGTTCTGAGTACGGCATTCATGTGTTGCGACGCCTCTGAGCTGAATGATTCGGGGAAAGACTTCTTTGGCACCACACCGTATTTCTTGATGAGGTTCACCAACATATCCCACTGCCCACCGTCGCTAATGGGATCCTGGAATCAAACACACATATTACAGAACAGAAAAGAACCAATTAATCACTATGCCACTGAGGTAAAACACATTCAAGCTTAAACAACAAAGTATATGCACTTAAGAGTAATTAAATACTGCATAGGGAGCAACATCTAAATCAATGGCTAAATGTGTGAAAAATCTTTTACGGTCATTCCCTAGATAAAAGTTCAATGTATCTACTCTATTTTTTCCAAAGCATATTTAGGAACAGTTATGGAGATCTAAGGTCTCCAGTTTTTAGAATTTTTTGAAATGTCTATCTACTGTTTTCTATCTATACTCAATGTCTGTATGTGTGCTGGTGTGTAAATAAATAAATACACAAGGTATAATTACGTTTAAGAGAAATGAAACAAGTCTCCCGTTGACATCCTCGCCCCGCTTGGCAGTCTCCACGATGGTGTTCAGCCAGTAGTGGCATCTCTCTATCTTGTCCCAGAAGAACAGATACCTGGAACAATACAATCACCTATTTCATTGTTCCTCTTGACATTTTGTCTTTGAGACCATGAAAAAGCTGGAATTTTCAAAATGACCATGAAGAAAATCGGAGATAAAAAGTAGTCGAAATTACGTCAATAAGTTTGCTTGTTTTATCTTAACACAAATGCTTAATTAAGGCTCAGACCACAACCATGATATCACGGTCATTTCCTGCAGTGTTAAGGTTCAAAATCACATGAAAAAATGTTAAAAAATGTCAAGCAGTTATCTCAACAGATATACGGCAAAGACATGTATAACATGTAGAAAATTCCGATGTTCTCACAAAAACATAAATTGTGATTTTCAAAAATTATCTTGTTGAAAATTGTGTCATTTCAACTTTTTGGGGTTAAATTCGCTCCATTTAAAAAACTTTTACGGTCATTTATCAGATTTCAATGCATTTTATCAATACACAAAAAAAAAAACCACTTTCATCTAAAAAGAGTTTCTGTCTTTCGGAAAAAAGATCAAAGTTGTTTTTCACATTTTTTTTTTGAGAAATCTATACAAGATATAAAAAATCTTTTACGGTCATTCATTACAAAAAGGTTCAATGTATCTGCCCTATTTTTTCCAAAGCATATTTAGTAAGGTTGTCGAGATCTAAGGTCTCCCGTTTTTTGAATTTTTCAAAATGTCGATATGCTTAGCATTAAATCTTTTAGATAGATAGATAGACAGCAGATGTCCCATCCTTTAGTAGGTTAGGTTAGTATCATATCTTAATAACATAATAATACATGGAACTAGACCACTGATAAAGTTTATAACATATACCTAGTACTACATTAATCATCTGATAAATTACTTGTTATTACCTACAATAATTCCTTACGCTATTTATTCAATTATTGCGAAATATTATTTTATAAGATAAGAATGTGAGGAAGCGCGGCCCCCCGAGACTGGCCTGGTCCGATCATGTCGACCAGATTCTCAAGGATGGATGCGTTTTGAGTAAATGGAATCGGAGAGCGTGTATGACAAACTGTATAAGTGTGACGGAAGCTAAGAATGTGTATAAGGATAGGGCTGTCTGGCGCTCTGTCCTCTCTGCTTACCCTGCAAGGGACGTGGCGTGAGGGTATAGATAGATAGAATTATAGTTAGTGGCGGAGTGGATCTAAAATCAGGTTCCCATTAATAAAGCTGGGGCCTCGGTAGCTCTTGATATTTTCACAAAGCGTACCAAATTCAAGAAGAGCGACTAAAATTTTGATATTGATTGATTTGACTGTTGAAAATGTGGCCTGTTTTTTAATCGAAACGTGATTTAAATTAATGTTGTACAGGGCACGTTTAAATGCCTATCAAAATCTTGCCGGATCCCCCCCCCCCTGAACAGTGGCGTAGCGTAAGTTCTAAGCTTGGGGGAGCGCTTTTCAAGAACAGAGGGCTGTTATACCTTTATCAAATAAAATAACTAACTACTTTGTGGGTCTCAAAAACATAGGTACATAATAACGGATAACTATTACGATTATGTAGCATAAAAATAAGAATCCTATCTACTATTTGTAGAGAAGATCGATTCTCCTCTTTTTCATATTTACAATAATACTTCAATTATCATTCGGGAATTGTCTGTAAAAATTGATTCTCTATACTGAGCACCGACAGTGCTCCTGAGAAACGACTTTATCCTCTGTGTGGAAGTGGAAAAATACCTTTCACTCTCCACGGACGTCATTGGAATTGTACAAATGATTGTCAATAATCGTACCGTTTTAGAAAAGGATTCCAACAAATTGGTTCTTCTTAATTAACTGTAAATGTAACTAATAATTTAGTATTTAAATAATAATTTTATCCGGCGCGGCGAGAAACAATAATTATCTTATCATTATTATCAAACGGTCAAAACAATGCATTATTCAGAGCGAAACTAAAATTGTTGTTAATTTTGCATGTCATCTCGTCGACTCATCCTAGAGTAAGAAGAAGGTAAGTAAGAATTATGTCATGCGGGATGCATTGATACGTAGAGTTTGTTAATTAAGGACTTACAATCTTTGTCACTAGCCGTACACCCGCCCGCATACCGCAACCTGGCCCGCCCCCTGTCCCTCCCGCATCACACACAACGCACAGAATGTTCCCGCGGTGCAGCGCACAACGGAGTAGTAACATTTTGTATGGGATGAAAGAAATCCACGGAATACGTATGTTTGTTAAGAAATGTATGACAATTATCGCGTTTTGGCGGAGCGCTAATTGTCAGCGCACCGAATACGAAATGGTGTGCTAGCGTTTGCCTATTTAAAGGAGTCGAACGTTTTCGTTAAGGAATTACTAACATTTCTTGACATTATTGTTGGATTATTTATTTTAATTTTTATTTTATCACGTTGAGCTGAATTATTTGGGGGTGCGCCGTATCCTGCGCACTGTTGGAGTCTACGCCCCTGCCCCTGAATAGGTCCCCCAATATAAGAAATATACAAAAATAATCCTTACTAAATTGTATACAAAAAATAGTCCACACATTTTTTTTGGAACAAGGTTATTAGGGAAATGAGTGACTGCAAGACTGGTGTTGTGACAAGAATGAAAGTGAATAAACTAGGATGATTTGGGCATGTTGAGAGAATGAAAGATGACAGGGTGACCAAAAAGATATATTTGAGTGAGCGAAGAGGGGTGAGGAAACGCGGCCGCCCGTGACTGGCCTGGTCCGATCATGTCGACCTGATCCTAAAGGATGGATGCGTTTTGAGTAAAAAGAATTAGAGAGCGTGTATGACTGCACGCATGAATGTGACGGAGGCCAGGAGTGTGTGCAAGGATAGAACTGTCTGGCTCTCTGCCTACCCCGCAAGGGATGCGGCGTGAGGGTATAGATAGATAGTAATTTTTTTTCACAGGACTAGCAGTTTACCCGCAATGGCCGGTCAAAAAACCATGATAATCCTCTCTGTCTCCAGATGTTTCAAAAACTTAACAAATAGTTTGAGAAATGCTGTTTAAAATATGTAAAAGTGTTCGCTTACGATTGCGAGAACTCAAACTCCTCAATCTTGAGTTGATCCATGAATGGTATCCTCATGACGTTCAGACAGGCAAAGATCCAACATCTTCCCGAGCTCTTCTGGTTCGTTATGGGCTTGCCTTCAGGGACGCTGATCTGTTAACAAAAACATACTAAATATTAACACAATTAAGGCCTAAAAAACTGGCAGTTCAAACTTTGGGTTTCATCTGTATTTCTATCTCTTCATGCCAAGTTTCTTGCAGGATAGACAAAGTGAAAAGAATTCTAAACTGTCCTAAAAGCCTACACAAACTCTTTGCTTCGTCACAATTTGTCATGCACACTCTTTTACACCTATTCTTTCTCCCGTGTAATATATTTTTATAGACACTCTGTCATCATGCATTCTCTCAACATGATCAAATCATCTAAGTTTTAACATTCATTTTAGTCACCACACCCGTCTTAGTCACTTTCAACTAGTGATGGAAATTATTGCTATTTGGAAATATTATGAATAGAAAGTGCTATTGCACTATATATTTAATGATTGCTATTTTCAATGTGCTACAAAAAATCGCAAGCATCAAAAATAGCATTTACAAATAGCAACTCATAACGCTATTTTCAAATCATATGAATTTCATTATGCTATTGCTAATTATTCGTTCACTACCTTCCAACCCTATTTTACACCCCTTTAGGGGCGGAACTTCCAACAATCCTTCTTTAGTGGAAGGTTTTGTATTAAGTTGATGAGTGAGTAGGTCAGTCAATCAGTCAGGTCAATTTGCTTTATAGATAGAGATTTGTTTATTAATTTTACACCTTATGGATGAAAACATGTTGCGTATTTTAGGATATGGGTTGATGAGTGAGTCAGTCAGTCATTCAGTCAGGTCACTTTGCTTTATAGACAGAGTTTCGTATATTGTATACCTTATGGTTGAAAGTATGCTGTGTATTTTGCACCACTTTCCTCGACCTGCAGATGGTGAAGGGATCTGTCTCGCTACAAGCGTTGACGGCTAGAATGTTGTGAGGGTCGGCTTCAAACTCATCTTGGAAGGCAGACAGCTGACTGACGGAGATAGGTTCTGAGAATGATAATAATAATTATTATTATACATCGGCGTCTTCGATTCTTTTATTTGAATAGGGGCAATAAAACCTTTCCTATGAATGAGATTCCATAGACGGCTCCTGACCAAAAGTATTATTTCTCTTCGAATTTAAATTACGGGGTTTTCCATCTTTACCTGAAATCGATACAACCGTCAGTATCTATAGGGGAATACAACAATAGTGATTTGTAAACAACAAATTCCACGTAACTTGTATCTGTGTGCATTATGTAGGCAGTATTAACAAAATTTGCGAAGTAAATAAACTGAATAATATTTTTGTTCACTCTACGTCCCTGCACATCTCCTAGTCCCAGGTAAAAAAGAATCTGATCTGCCGATGTATAATTATTATACATCGGGAGATTGGGTGCTCTAGGTACCTGGGACTAGGAGAAGTGTAGGGACGTAGAGTGAACAAAAATATTACACAGTTTATTTACTTCTATAATACTATAGGGTGTTTCTTTTGAATAGGCACACTTTTAAAATGAAATTAAACGTATTAAAATCATGGTAATGTCCATAAAAATAGCTTCATTGGAAAGATGGGAGTTTACCATTTATGTTTTAATACGATTTCGGGCATATATGCACGGGTATTCCTTTCTAGGAGCCATTTCTGAGACGCCGGCAAATCCACAAAAACTCACTGTTTAGTGTGGAATCATTGTCCCATATTTCTTCAAAGATGCTGGCGGTCGGAAAGTTACAGTCAATGGAGAGCGCTTAGGTCCATGATTAAAGACTTTTTTGTTCCCTGATTAAATGGCATTAATGTGCAACAACTTTGGTTTCAATATGATGGCCAACAGCGACACAATCAGGTTATTACGGGAAACATTCGATCGGCGCATTATTTCACGTAATGGTTCGGTTAATTGGCCTCCACGATCGTATGATCTCACCCCTATGGATTATTTTCTGTGGGGATATGTGAAGTCTACTGGGGGGTCTACACAGATAAACCTGAGACATTGGATCACTTGGAAGCCAACATTCGCAGAGTTATTAGCGATATACGGCCTCAGCTGCTCGAGAAAGTCGTCGAAAATTGGACTTCCAGATTATGCTTCCTTCGAGCCAACCGCGGCGCATATATGCCCGAAATCATATTTAAGCATTAATGGTATAAAATAATCTTTTAAATAAAGCTATTTTTATGAACATTACCATGATTTTAATAGGTTTAATTTCATTTTAAAAGTGTGCCTATTCAAAAGAAACACCCTATACCTGCATAATGCACGCAGATACAAGTTACGTGGAATTTGTTGTTTACACTTCACATATTGTTTTACTGCTCTATAGATATTGATGGTTGTACAGAATTCAGGTAAAGATGGAAACCCCCGTAATTTAAATTCGAAGAGAAATAATACTTTTGGTCAGGAGCCGTCTATGGAATTAGGGGATTAGTGATGATTTATCGCACCTCGGCAATAAAACGGCAGACGAATTTCCTATGTATAATAATTAATTTGAGGTGATCGGTAGCCTGGTTGGTAACGCGCTAGACTTTTAATCCGGTGGGTGCGGTTTCAATCCCCAATGTCGACTTATTCCACTTCACGGCGCAAGCTTTTCAAGTGGAACTATTACACTATTGCGGCCCCACTCAAGGCCCAAATTATTCTGTTTTTAAAAAAACACTATAAACTTTTTAACAAGAGTGACATTTCAAGTCATCGTAAATTAACAAAATTCTTTTTAAAAAACATATTCTAACTTTCTGTGCGCTCCTCCGGCCCCACCCGCAGTCGAGCTGAGCGAAATAATACAGTTCTTAGCGCTTTTTTTGTAAAAAAAGTGGGGCAGCAATAGTATAATAGGTTTTTTTTATCGGTGTTTTTTTCTAACTATGGATTTGAGGCAACATAGATGCCAATGGTTCTATGAGAAATTTGACATTAATACCTCAAAATTAAATAAAAATTTTCGACTTCTGTCACTGTCCTTACAAACAAGCGATAATTTACGTTACAAAGCTTGGTTATTGCTACAATTAAATCACCACTATATTAAATTATTGCTACAAAACACCTTCGTTTCATCAAAAGCACAGCGCTACAAACGCGAAACATTCAGAATAGGGGGGACTCTTGATAGAAAAAGTGTTTTAAAGTAGGTACCTACATAAATATCAAAAAAAGTATTGAACTTTTATGACACAAACTTTTTTAAAGTATTCGTTTTTTTTCACGAAAGACGTCGTAAAACATTAATTAATGTTGTATTACGATTATCAAGCTTACATTTACAAACAAAACACTAATCAGCTGTTGTAGATAACGGTATATTACAGTTATTTCACATACAAATGTAATATTTAGGTTATTGGGATGACAAGCGGTATTCGCCGACTTCAAGGAATGAATACAGTTTTCTAGCGACAATATTACATTAAACACCCAATACTCACTTATAGACATCGTACGATAGATTGTAATTATTAAAATTAATCCAAAAAATTCACAATTCAGACGACAATCCACAACAAACACGAAATACGAAATGATTTTCAATGATATTCACAAAATGAAAATTGAAAAATCACCCGTCCTCTGCTAGCTGCCTTTCTGACAAACTTCAGACGACAAAGATGTAATTTAGTAAAAGGGCAATTCAGCAAAGTGATTATTCCGCTATCTTATAACTACGGTATAACTCTATAGAAAAATACAGGGTTTTTTTTATAAAGTGGGTAATTTTAATTGCTATTACGTAAATCGTCCACAGCGAGTGTGGCAATAGTAGAAAAATATTAATAAAATAAAGTACTATTCACATCTACCTAACTGAAATTATGGGACCTGGAATTTTATTTAGTTATAGAAAAATACCTTAGATAAATAATATGTCGGTACATAGACTCTATACAAACAATATGACACCAGACACTGTATGCCTATCTTGTCTTGTATTTTGAGTCAACATTGGTCAACAAGAAAGAAGTAGAAATTACCTACTTCCCTATACGGCTTACAAAATAATTAGGAGTCATCCCCAATGTGTCTCATTGTTATTAACTGTCACCATGGAAATATAGCTCTAGGTTCCCTAGCAACACTTAGCAACCAGTTTGTTGTTATTTTTTGTCTCTCAAACTCTTAACGTGCTAACGTGCTTTATGCTAAAAATTAAGTAAAAATATTTTTAAAAACGTGTGTAAATATATGTGTTTCGTTTTCTAAATCGACAAGTAAAATTATGGAATAAAGCTTTACACATATATATAAGATATTTCTTCATTTTACTTTACAATTCAAACAACAACAAACCGGTTGGTTATCGGTTGCTAAGATACCTAATACCATTTCCATAGTAACCTTTATTGTTTTATTGTTTTATTGTTCTCTATCGTCCGTAGGCCCATTCGGGCACTTGGATTCGTCAATTTTTACAATATGTATCATTATTCATAGCATATCATTAAACAAAGTAAGTATCATAAACAATATCATTATCAGATCAATGCCAATCAGAGTGTAAAGGGCTCTGATTGACATTTCGTCATACATCAAATCAATTTGTCAACATATCGTCAACGGAATAAAATTCTTTGTCAACGAGGTACTTCTTCACCCCTCCGCGGAAGGCCGTATCATCCAGTGATTTCAACTCCCCGGGAAGCGCGTTTAGCATCCGCACACTGAGACACACGAAGCTCTTCGATGTCTTCGCTAACCTATGCCTTATTGGTCTTATATTGTCTTTTGACCTGGTATTGTAGTTATGGTACTCTGAGTTCAGGGGAGTATTATGGATATTTTTGCGGGCAAAAAGTAAACACTCTAATATGAACATGCTGGGCATGGTGAGCACTCCGAGTTCCTTAAAGGAATCTCGACAGGAATCTCTCGGATTCATACCCAGCATGGTTCTCACTGCTCGTTTCTGCAATATAAAAACTCTATTCGCGTCAGACCCCTTCCCCCAGAATAGTATACCGTATGACATAACGCTGTGGAAGTATGCGTGATATACAGACTTTGCAGCATCAAGTCCACAGGTTTCGCGTATTTTTTTTATGGCAAATATAGCCGAATTTAATCTTTTACAAAGCATCTCAATGTGCGGAGACCACTGAAGCGTCCGATCAATTGTTATCCCGAGGAATTTATTTTTGTCAACTGTTTCTAAAGATTGACCAGAAAGTGTTTCCATCACCGGATCCCCCCCCAACGGTCGCTTAAGAGAGAAGTGAATAGCACTCGTTTTCGTCATATTTAGTGCGAGGCCATTGTCGCCAAACCACCCTCTCACCCCGTTCAGCAATGTTAAGGCCCTCATCGACGCATCCGTTTTGTTTTTGTTCTTTAGTAGCAGGGAGGTATCATCAGCAAACATTACAATAATATTATTCTCATCAACACTGTTAGGCAGATCATTGACATAAATAAGGAACAATAATGGACCCAATATTGACCCCTGCGGTACTCCAAATGCATTAGGAGCTGATGCAGATCTTACATTGTTAATTTCCATTAGTTGGGATCTACTATTAAGGTATGACTGAAAGAAGAGTTTTTCGTTGTCTCTTACCCCGTAGTAATCAAGTTTTTCTATAATAATTGAGTGATCTACACAGTCGAAGGCCTTAGAGAGGTCACATTGGATCCCGTAAGCATCCCAACCCCGGTCAAATGCCTCCAATACCTGTTCCAAGAGCGATGCAATGGCATCAGTGGTATTTTTCCCCCTTTGGAAACCGTATTGCTGAGGGTGTAAGATATTATTATGGACCAGGTGATGGTGTCTGTTTCAAACAGACAGGCAAATAATAGAGCTCATATTTTTCTTCATACGAATAGGGTACTTGCATTTTTTTTATCGTTCAAAAAATATATTAAATCGATAGTTCTACTTACTAGAATTACAAATAAAATAAAATTATGTAATTTTAATTTACCCTTAATTTATAATAATTAATTGAAAATGTTAATTTGACGAGTTTTTCTATGGTGCTCTGAAACGAGCGGCCATTGTTTAACGTGATTGTGACGTCACGACACGATGAAATTCATAGAAAGAAATTTGATTGTTTGTGGGTTATGTATGGAGGAATTGGGGAAAGTGACGTCACGATATGGCGGCCAGTCAAAAACCTGTTTTTGCGTTTGAATCGAATATGAGACTTTATTTTATAAATATATCCACAAAGACAGAGAATAAAAATCTCAAATTTTCGGAAAACCTTAATTTATAGTTAATGTACCGAAACCCAAAATAAAAAAAAAACGTGCAAGGACCCTATTGTCTGGGCTACTTATTTAAGTCTGTGTGCACAACTGAACATTACCTAGATTTTTTTTCTTTGTCTTTTGAGTGTTGACAGCGAACAAATATTTTTGACATTTACCGTGTGAACAGAGCTTTAGGATAATTTATCGGGAGAAAATGGAGAGGAGTCGCGCGTACTTTGAAACGTAAATAAGAAAACCTCTGAATTAATATCAATCGAAACGAATTAGGTTTTTTTAAAGTTGTCTAAATTATAAATTAATATCCGTATTATTCGTTTTTACACTGCAGTTTTAATATTGTCGAGGATTTCCATTGAATATTTTAATGAAACAAAACTGTGTCATGAAGCGTCAATCAATACATTGGACAATTTGGTGATGGCGATATCTTCTCGTTAGTTGAAACTTGGTGATTAAAAGTGCCGTACAGTTGTGTACACGATGGCTGAAGGATCGTATGAAGCCGCTTGCATGAGGGCAGAACTCCTGGGGCTTGAGAAACCTAGTGAAAGTGATTTTATTAGAACGCATCCGCAAGTCGAGAGAGAAAATTTGGAGGCAGCGCAATTTGAAGTAAATTATTTATTGTTTCTACTTGTTTATTATCTTGTACTAAATATGCATTTTCTAGCTTAATTTTTAAAAATAACTCGTTTGCTTTTGGGTATTTTGTATCCAATTCAATAATTATCCTTTACTGGGAGTCCATTTAGGTATGTATTTTTATTTTTCACTTGATTTTTTCTAACCCCCACCCCATTAAAAATAATTTCATTAGAAAGTCAATAGATGGAGTTTTTTCTTTTTAATTTCATTTAACCTTTCAATTAATCAGATATCTATTTTGCCTTAAGTTAAGACCCGGTTGGATAATTACAGTAGTGAGTCAAGAAAGAAATGGTCTCGGAGCTACAATTTTGTTTGCTGGCAATAACGATATTTCTATTGAAATACAAATAGCGCCCTCATCAGAAACCATCTCTCGCCAGTAGTGCATTTCCATTTTGTGTAGTAACTTCTGAAAGAATAACTGCATAGGCTGGCCACACACGTCCCGAAGTTCAGTTCCAGAATCGACCGTTTTGCAAAAAAGTTCCGATCAAAACCTCTCTCTGAATTCAGCGTCACCCCGATTTTAAATTTAGAAAGAGGTTTTGGTCGGAACCTTTTTGCAAAACGGTCGATTCCGGAACTGAACTTCGGGATGTTTGTGGCCAGCCTTATTGTCATGTTTTTTTTGCAGGAAATCTCGTTACAAAATGATGATTTGAAGAAAACCAGTGGCGGGCTCACGGAACTGAACACAATACTCTCCGGAACACAGAGGAGACTAAACAGATTAAAGGTACGACAACCTATCTACCTATTCTGCACACTTGAGGTTATAAAAGATGTACAGGGCATGTTGAGAGAATGAATGAGGACAGGATGACCAACAAGATATAAATGGGTGAACAAAGAGTCGTGATGAAGCGTGACTGTCGGAGAACAACCTGGACTGATCTTGTTAACCAGATCCTGAAGGATAGATGCGTTTTGAGTACAAGGAATTGCAGAAGTCTCCCACGCGAAATAGGTTCCGTGCAGGCACTCTCATCTCTCTAATAATCTCATTAACCTGTTGCCCGATGTTTTCCCACACATTCTTCATAACAATCTTATTTCCACTGCATTGAACCCTGATTGGTCCTTCTTCAGCCATGTCCTTGTCTCACTAGCATTAAGGTGACCATATTTTTAAAAATAAAAAGGAGGACAAAAAATGCGTAAATAGCGCGAATTTTTTTTGGGACAGTGAAGGAGATCGTTATGTTTGATTTATTTTCTTGAAAATGTTTTCCATAAAGGATGCATTAAAAAAATAGCGCCGCAGGTGATATATTTGTCATAAGACATACCAAATTACATATACACAAAAGGTAAAGGTAATTAGCGCCGCAGGCAATTTTTTTAGGAAACAATTGCATTTTAATGTATTTTTGTACTATAGTACTAGTTAATTCATGGTATGATTAAAAACGTGTGGTTTTGGGATTAACAGATTAGTTTTAAAATGTTAAAAAGTAAAAAAGGAGGACAAAAAGGAGGACACTTTTGAAGGGAGGACAGAACCTAGAAAAGGAGGACTGTCCTTCCAAAAGGAGGACGGTTGGTCACCTTACTAGCATACATGCAGGTTGGCACTATAATAAGACAGCATTGCTTTGGTAGCCACATTGCTACTACTAACAATTGGTCTGAGTGCACCATATGTCCTAGTACACAACAGCTTTCTTCTTTCAATGTCTCCATCACATCTCCATCAATGTCTCCATCTCTAGTAAACAAACTCCCCACATATACATACTCATACACTTACATTTCCACTGCATTCAACCCTAATTCCTTCATCCTTCTTCAGCCATGTCCTTGTCTCACTAGCATACCACTATACCTTGGCACTATAATAAGACAGCATTGCTTTGGTAATCCATTTGCTATGTTGTTCCAATACTGTTGTAATATTATGTAAATAAATAAATTTATATAATTATAGTTGAATTTGTATTTGCAGGGTGTATGCGGAAGCCTAACCGATATAATAAAGAACAAACTGGGAGGATCTAAGGGCGATCTATCGTATTCCACAGATCCCAGCTACATTCCAAACGATCATCAGGCGTCCGGTTCGGCTTCTTCTTCAGGAAGGGGCCACATCAACGACGCCCTGGATGACTTGAAGACCATGCAGGAGAACAGAGGAATGGGTCGGGACATCAACCAACAGATCGGTTCCCAAGTGGATAAGTTAGATTCCCTGCTCGCTAAGGCTGATAATGCACAGCACTCGTTGAATCATCAAAATAAGCAAATGAAAGGTTTTCTTAAATAATTTATTACAATATTTTTTAATATCACAACTCTCACTTTGTGACGAACGTCGGATTTTCTACATGTCGTAGTTGAAATAACAAGTAGTTATCTCAACAGATATACAGCAAAGGATGGAACCATGTGTCAACGGTTGCCGCTAGTACTTAATGTGTAGCGTTTCCTTCTCGCTTCGTTCATCGGCCTTCATCACACAACGGGTAGAGTACCGGCGTGTTAGGTTGGAGGTCTGGGTTCGAACCCCGACCGCGGCAGAGGGATGGACTGGAATTGGTGAATGTTACTCAAGTGTAACGTGATCACATTAAACTAGCCAACCATCAGTCATAAGCCTGATGGAAAGTCCATCCTTTGCTGTTCATCCGTTGAGATAACTACTTCATATTTATTATGTATAATATATAATCATCGTCATCAGCCCTCACTAGTCCACTGTTGGATATAGGCTTCCATTCCTGATTTACTTAACTCCTTGTCCATCCGTGCTGACGACACATTCTGAATGAGTGGCGAACGTATTCTCTCCTCAAAGTTTTACGAACAACTAACAGAGAACACTCGAAAAAAAAAACAGAAATGAATGGGGGCCTATTCTACAACCCAGGATCTCACTAAGATTAACTTGTCTATTTTATTCTTCCCTTTTTTGATACTCAGGCAAAGTTTTTTAATTTTTTACATACTTTGTTGAACTATACATAAATAAGTATACTTACATTATATTTTGAAATTATTGACATTATTATTCAAGATTAGGTAACTTTTATAGTTTTCTAATAGGTACCCAAGCAATTTTTATTTATTTATTTACACTTTAAGCGAAAAACTACAGAAATACTTATGTTAACATTCTAAGCAATATAGGCACTAGACTAGTTCTTATTTGGTCCAATTTTTTTTTAAACTTTCATGGGGCACCCTCTCATTTGCTTCTCTGACCTGAAAAAACTATTACAGATTTTTCATTTATGGTAGTTGTACGACCACTTGAAAAAATATCAAAAAAGAGTGGGGGCCAATTACACAAACCAGGGATCGCACTGGAAAATATAGTAACTCGCAAAATAAATAGTAATTTTAGTAATTTCTTATCCTTATTACTTATGAATTTTATGATACATACCTCCATACAAAACTTTGACCCCTGATAGCAACCCTTAAAACGGCTGTAATTTTTTTTATAAAAAACATGTTCATATTTTAGATGATAGAGCCAAATGTCAGAGTGCCCCGATACTTTTTGAAAGTTAATTTTTAAGGACCAGTCTAATAGGTACTACAACATTAGTTCACTAGGGCGAGCTCATCGCAGTGCTGCGATGTCTGCCAGCTATGTGCAAAGTTAATATTGATTGTACAAACTATTATTCTTATGATTATTTAAGGCACTTCAAACGAGCAGGCTTCATTGTGATTATTTTAAGTTCAGTGGTTGGGACTAATGACACATAGGCCTTGTTCGTATTAGGCCAGTAGTTTAGTCGAGTAGGTATTGAATTAGTAACAATGCCAGATATAAAAAAATAAATCTTTATTGGCCAGTAAATATGTATAGAAACAACAAAAACAAGACAATGCAGTGTGCCAAAAGGCGGACTTATTGCAAAAGCAATATCTTACAGTCAACCCGGGAGAAGAAGGAAAAACTTAAATGCACTCATATAGATAACAATGACCCAACCATAATCGGTGAAGAATTCTGCCGATATGCCGTACGAAAAGTAAAGGAAGTAACTCATATAGAATCTTAGTGTATATCTGGCATTGTTCGTAATTCACTACCTACTCGACTAAACTACTGGCCTAATGCGAACAAGGCATAAGTTTATGTAACTCAGTTGTAATGATTTTTAAAATGTTTTCCCAATGTACTTATTTCACATTTAGTCATAAAATATAGACTTTCTGTAATAAATTTTATATTCCAAAGAACCCTTTGTTGAATGTAATTAGTATTAATTATTATAGCTTTTATACACTTTGATCAAATTTCTGTAGTAATATGTTGTAGCGATATTTGAGGCATGCAGGTTGTATTTTGTATAGAGCAGTATATCTGAGCCTAATCGTGTGATATCCGTGATATCTGGATAGGTGAATGTTTCCCAGTATTAGGCTGATGAGTTTATATGTCAATCATGAATGATAATATGTAGACTCTTCTGGCTGATAATACTGAGAAATGTAGCTTTGTAGATTTTCACAGTCCTTGTTAATCTCTTCTCCATTCTTCTCCGGTGTACCGTGTGTAGGTTGTCGATGTTGTCGAGCTTTCGGCCTATTTGCTGAGCCCATCTTCATTACATTAGTCCTGAAGATGGCCTCAGCAAGTAGGCCGAAAGCTCGACAACATCGACAATCTACACACGAGAAGAATGGAGAAGAGACTGAGAAGTGCGTTGGCAAGTCTTGCCTCCATGTTAAAAATAATATATTAGATTCTCGACTTTGCGGAATTCATTTTTTTGTGGTATCACACGAATTTCACTTTTTCCTATGTACTAATATATACCAAAAATATATGTTAAACTGTTTTATATATTAATACCTAATATAATAATTAATGTTATATATGAATCGGATAATATCAAAAACATCAATCTGATCTCGCACTGATTCGGAGTAAATTGAAAAAAACGTTTTATCTAAATAGCTGTTGTTGCCTCTCATATATTGCAGATTGGTGTATTTGAAACCAAGTGACTTTTTATATGAAATATTTATATGGGTTATGGCTGCTTTTGTTGCCATGTTAATATCTTGCAATGTGTAGTTTTACAATAGGAACATTTCTACGTTCTTAAGGAACGACTATACACTGAGTTAAAATCTATAATATTTCATTTTATGTAAGAAAATGTAAAATTGTTTATGAGAGTGTAAGCGCAAAATAAGAGAGGAAATTGATTTTGGCTTATTGTGTAAAAAGGGGACAGAATATCAAAAAAATGTCCGCTAGAGTCACTGCGTCTTACCTTAAACATTTTATCAACCAAATTACAGCATTACGTCTAACAAACTACGGGAATAATCTCAAGTTTCGGTAAATTTCAAAGGTAACTTTGGAATTATTTTTTTATGGAGAAAATTTACAGAAATCTAATTTCTTTCCACTAGAGTGACTTGCAGCATATCTTACATTTATCCATGTGTTAAGTTTTAGGATGATATCTTTAGTATTAGCTGAGTAATCTTACTTTTCCAGTTTGATGTTTTTGATACTATAAGCAAGGCCACACACGTCCGGAAGTTCAGCTAACTGAATCGACCGTTTGCAAAAAAGCTCCAACCAAAACCTCTCTCTGAATTCAGTGTTACCCTGATTTTGAATTAAGAAAGAGGTTTTGATCTGAGCTTTTTTGCAAATGGTCGATTCCGTTAACTGAATTTCCGGACGTGTGTGGCCGCGCTAAGACTCACATTGTATAAAATAATGTACTTAGTGATTTGTTAGTAGTCGTGTACGCTTGTATTTGTGACAATAATGTTGTTTATCATAAAATTTCCTATCAAAATATTTATCCCTAACTATTATATTCACCTCTATATTATATTTCTCTACATTTTTACTGTAAAATATAATATGTAATTTCTCTGTATTAAATAAATGTATAACAACCTTTCACTTAACAAAAGTAATTGTAAAAAAAAATATCACTTCACATCCTAGAACTGTTTTTTGCGGTCTTCAAAACGATACCAAACTAGCCCTTCCGAGGTGCTTGGATTCCTTCATTCCAATATGGCGCCATACCAAAAATAATAAATAAATCTTTATTAGCCACAGACCAAATATAAATAACAAACAAATCTTATTAGACACAGTAGTATGCCAAAGGGCGGACTTATTGCAAAAGCAATACAGTCAACCCAAATAGAGAGAAAAAATAGACAGAATCAAAATTTGTAAAAAGATATGAGTTCTACTCGTGAAGCACTTTTGTGAGATATCAAACACTGCGTACTACGGTATGCGGTGGCTGGATCCTCACGATCGCTCAGTGTCTTCCAAGGCTTGAGCTGGACAAAATCTGACTTACGATGCGATTTTTTCCAACCCCCTTTCATAAGATACCACACATGACCCCATACAACCTTAGAATCGCTTCAAACGCTTTACATGTTTTTTGTCTCTGGAGAAAGCTGGTCCAATTTAGTATGGAATCGTAATGTCATCTAGTTTACGGTGAATGTTTCAGAGTTCTAGCTAGTCTGGAAATTATTCAAAATTTGAAGACAATGCCAAGTGAAGTTAAATAAATATAAGTGTTTAAAAGAGATATAGTTAGTATAATTTCAGGAGTATGTTGTGTGATTAAAGTTAGTACGAATTCACCCAAGGTGCTTTTACGTGACAATTTTTCGCGTACAAATCGTATTGATTAACATTATTTCGCAATATATAGCAATTATTTCGGCAATATTTAAAGCTAGACAAGGATGATGCCATAAATCACTCGTTGTCGGGTGGATTGCCTTTGATTGAAAAAAAAAAACAACGATATTGCGTGCAAACGAGAAAGAGATTTGACTAAAATGTCCAAACCGATTGGATATTCAGTAATTCGTGTCGCCGACATCACGTCAATTCTGTTTCTCGTTTGCACGCAATATCGTTGCCTCGCTTTAAATATTGCCGAAATAATTGCTAAATATTGCGAAATAATATTAATCAATAAGATTTGTACGAGTTGGCGCAATTATTGCTCGAAAATTGCTCGTGTAAGAGGACCTTATATTAATTGTAAAATTCGATTTTTTGACCGTCGGTACATGGTGGAAGTCCATTTTTAAGGATAATTGAAAACCTAAATATTTAAATTAAAATCCACAAAAATGACTTTAGATTACGCGACTAGAGTTCGAGGATTTGCACCCTCATCATCAGGCGATTGTGAATAAAGTATAGAAGTCTCGCGAGTTTAAGAGCCTTTTTTGTAGTGTTCGTAAAGGACGGATATACCTGCCTAACGCATCTGTGTGCATTCTTGTTCATTGTGCGCTCACTAGTACTACTATAACTGCGTGTGTACGGACTTGCGTGTAGTTACGCTGTCTCACACTCACACTACAAAAAAGGCTCTTATCCTCCCGCGACTAGTATACTTTACGTGGATTTTAATCCAAATATATTTAGTCTTTTATTTTACCTTATATTTGTATTTATGTACTTATTATATTTTTACATTATAACTATATACTATACTTAATCTGTGTTATGTTATGAATATGATAAAATCATTGTATTTACCTCGAGACAAAGCAATAAAATCATATGTTTAATTATTATAAATTATACAACAGTGTTTTATTTACCATCACCCTGACACCCCTCACGGGGTTAAAAGAGAGATAATACTGTCTAACCCACGGGTCGGAGTTTTACAAAATTTTAAAAGTCTGAAAAGTGCCGCAGGCGATATATTTCGTGGAACTGAGTGGAAAAAATGTCAACAAGAATATGTATGAAATACGAAAATTTGAAAAAATGTTAAATTACCGAGGTTTTATTTTATTAGATGGGGTGTATTATGTACTGCGACCTATAAGATCTATTGTACTCCACCTACTCTGCCCATCTGGTAACTACCCAGTTAGAGCAGCCCCTCTAGTCCTAGACATCTCACGAAGTTCAGCACTCGGAGTGGGTCTAGGGTGGGAAATGATTCCACCCAATGGCGGACTATCCATAAGGCAAAGTAGGCACGTGCCTAGGGGCGCGAGGTTACAAAGGGGCGCTCGAGCCGCGCAATGAAGTTTTTAAACAAAAATAAAAAAAATAGTTGTGTAAGTAAGTATGCACCTACTTACACAATATAAAAGATTATATAATTCTATAGAGATGTAGAGTTTCCGAAGCATGCTCCGCCTTCATGATTATTTCTACATCGCATGATTTTATAATAGAAGTTAGTAAGATTCTTCATGAGCAAAAAAATTACTAAACTGATTTTGATGAAACTTGGTATGTAGATTGGTGGAGACACAGATTTACACATTTTATCCCAAAATTCCCACGGGATGGGGCATCACGATGGGCTAAGCCGTGTGGCGCAGCATTAGTTATTATAGTATGCACGAGGGCGGATCAATAAATACCCGTGTTTGAAGAAATGTGGCTGTACTGAGGGAAAATGATATAATACCATCGTGTGGAACCATCCTTCAGACGACACCATACTGAATTTCGGACCGATTCGTGGATTAGTTATTTTTTGGTAGCCAGTTTAATGACCCCTGTTGAGTGTTTCTCGAAAAAATTTAATAATAACAAAATTGATCCGAATTTGGCTCCTCATTTTGGGGTCGAAAAACACGCGATGAAATAAAAGTGAAGTTTGATGCTGTCTATGAAGACCGTTCCCCATCTATTGTAAACAAACAATTTTGGTTCAACGAATTTAAAAGGGTCGTGCAACTGTTTTTAATGAGGAGCGGCCAGGTCGCCTGGCAGAAGGGGTTACCGAGGAAATCTTTGAAAAAGTCCACGCGATGATTCTTGCTGATCGCCGAACCAAAGTGTGTGAAGTAGTTGAGGCCATAGGCGTGCCGTACGAAACGGCAATTAATATTTTTCAGAACAAGTTAAGTGTGCAAAAGGTGTCGGCTCGATGGCTGCCACAATTGCTCTCTTTGAACAACGAGCGGATACAGGTGTCAAAGTCCAAGCAGTTTCTGGACCTTTTTAAGCAAGATTCGATGGAGTTTTTACGTCAAGCGTCACCGTTCATGAAATCTAGATACATAATTATACGACAGGGACCAAAAAATGGGCAAAAAAGTGTATTTTTCCGGGTGAATCTCCTTCAAAGGAGGAAAAGACGGTCCGATCGGCCGGAAAGGCCACCACCACGATTTTTTTGGGGTTCGAAGGGAATATCATCTCATCACGGTCTTTTTGCAAAAAGGCAGAACGATCATGAGACAGTATTACGGTGAATTATTTGAGCGATTCGATGAGAAATTGAAGGAAAATTGAAGGAGATATGGCCCTAGTTGGCTAAGAAAAAAGTGTTTTACCACAACGATAATGCACCAGCACATTCCTTCGGGGCTGTCGCGGCCAAATTGTATGAAATACGCCGCGACTTGCTGCCGCACCAATCATATTCTTCCAACCTGGCTTTCTGCGAATAATTTTTAGGTCCCCCATATGAAAACATGGCTCGGGGGGTAAAAATCGGTTCTAAGAAGGAGGTTTTTCCCGAGAAAGAGGTGTATTGTAAGGAGTTTGGCAGATCGCGTTTTTGGAGGGGTTAAATAAATGGCAGAGGTGTTGGGATAAGTGAATCGACCTAAAAGAAGATGACGTTGAAAAAAAGAAAAAAAAATGGAAAAAACTTTCATCTTCATACCTAACACGGGTACTTAATGAACCGCCCTCGTATAAGTGCTAGTTAAAATTTATAATATAATATGGACGCTAGAGGGGCGCCGATGAGGTGCTTGCCTAGGGGCGCTCTCAACACTTAATCCGCCCCTGTCCACCTCTATTTGGTGCTTGCCCAAAGTTCTCAACGTCATGTATCTTACAGCATCGCAGTCTGCCAGAAGATGGTGGGGAGTTTCCTCACAGAATCTGCAGGTGCCGTCCAATTACCGACGTTATCTAGGTATCTATTAATTTACACATATTTTTGGGGACGGCATTTTAGTACTTGCCGTAGGGCGGCATTATATCTATAATGCCGCATGTTTTAACATGTTACTAGCTGAATATACCCATTCTCATTAAGCGACCTTGACTCCCAAAGACCAGAACAAACTATTGTACTAATACTAACGAAATATACCTAGGCGTTTAATCTTAACAAATAATAATTATTATTTCCCACTATTTTCTATTCTAATAATGAAAAGAGACGATGTTTGTTTGTACCTAAGTTCACGTACATTTGTTTTCTATTCCGTTTGGAATGTGTTCCAGTAATGGATCTCTGGATTCTGTCACTTTGATTTTTATTTTTATTAGTTTTCAATCATATCTTTCAAAAGACGAAGTCGGTAATAATATTGAGGTCATGCAGAGCCGTCCGCAAGTTAGGCAAAGCCTAAGGGCGGCACTATGAAGGGGCGGCAATCTGAATGAATACTAATGTTTTGTATAAAAAAATTCGCCTGCGGCTCTAGTTACACCGGCATTTTTCTTGTACAATATAATTAGATACAAACATGTTCATCAGCACCCCCATTTAAAAAAAAAATGTAATTGTTTCAATGCCAAATCAATATTAAAATCTTATATGCTCTATTTCTTTATGTACTTAAAAACTACATATTACCGCGAGGTTATAGGTATCTATTAATATACACATGTTTTTGGGGGCGGCATTTTCGTACTTGCCAACATTTACTTCTTCTTTCTCAGCCGTTTTAATTCCAATGCTGGACATAGGCCTCCTCTTTGAATTTCCACAGATCTCTGTTCTGGGCATGCTGCATCCACTTGCTTCCTGCGATTCGTCTTAGGACGGCATTATATCTAGGGATACTACATCTCACTACTACACTACATGGTGCTACACACTAATAGTAGGAGGAGCCACACCTATATGACATCAGCTCCAGTACTATAGATTGAGATAAAACACAAATTTCTTCAAGTAGTCGCGCATTAATTGCGAATATTTTCACCAATAGGGTCCTTGCATGTTTTTTTTTTTATTTTGGTTTTCGGTACACTAACTATTAATTAGGGTTTTCCGAAAATTTGAGATTTTAATTCGCTGTGTTTGGGGATATATTTATAAAATAAAGTCCCATATTCGATTCTAGCGCAAAAAACAGGTTTTTGACTGGCCGCCATATTGTGACGTCACTTTCCCCAATTCCTCCATACATAGCCCACAAACAATCCAATTCTGACTATGAATTTCATGGCGTCGTGACGTCACAATCACGTTAAACAATGGCCGCTCGTTTCAGAGCACCTGAGAAAAACTCGTCAAATTAACATTTTCAATTAATTATTTTAAATTAACAGTGAATTAAAATTACATTTTATAATTTTATTTGTAATTCTAATAAGTAGAACTATCGATTTAATATATATTTTTCGAACCCTGTTGCGAATATTTCCACCAATTTAGCAGTCCTCCATTTGCTAGTACTAAAATAATTACAGCTCATTCATAGAGTTGCCACATGATTTAGATTATTCCTACTTACAATTTATTTCATGTGACAACATTTCTATCTTCATTCATTTATTATAATTATTTCTCAGTATTATAATTAATCCAAACATTTAGCAATGAGATAACAATTAACATTTAATTAATTCGTATTAAGTAAATTACTAACAAGGTTTATGACATACGCGACTCTCAGAACAATAAATAATTGTTTACTAGGTATCATGGTTGACTGTAAGATATTGGTTTTGCAATAAGTCCACCCAGAGGCGGATTAAGTGTTGAGAGCGCCCCTAGGCAAGCACCTCATCGGCGCCCCTCTAGCGTCCATATTATATTATAAATTTTAACTAGCACTTATACGAGGGCGGATCATTAAGTACCCGTGTTAGGTATAAAGATTAAAGTTTTTCCAATTTTTTTTTCTTTTTTTCAACGTCATCTTCATTTAGGTCGATTCACTTATCCCAACACCTCTGCCATTTATTTAACCCCTCCAAAAACGCGATCTGCCAAACTCCTTAAAATACACCTCTTTCTCAGGAAAAACCTCCTTCTTTGAGTTGATTTTTACCCCCCGAGCCATGTTATCATATGGGGGACCGAAAAATTATTCGCAGAAAGCCAGGTTGGAAGAATATGATTGGTGCGGCAGCAAGTCGCGGCGTATTTCATACAATTTGGCCGCGACAGCCCCGAAGGAATGTGCTGGTGCATTATCGTGGTGGTAAAACACTTTTTTCTTAGCCAACTAGGGCCATATCTCCTTCAATTTCTCATCGAATCGCTCAAATAATTCACCGTAATACTGTCTCATGATCGTTCTGCCTTTTTGCAAAAAGACCGTGATGATATTTCCTTCGAATCCCAAAAAAATCGTGGTGGTGGCCTTTCCGGCCGATCGGACCGTCTTTTCCTCCTTTAAGGGAGATTCATCCGGAAAAATACACTTTGTTGCCCATTTCTTGGTCCCTGTCGTATAATTATGTATCTAGATTTCATGAACGGTGACGCTTGACGTAAAACTCTATCGAATCTTGCTTAAAAAGGACCTGAAACTGCTTGGACTTTGACACCTGTATCCGCTTGTTGCTCAAAGAGAGCGATTGTGGCAGCCATCGGGCTGACACCTTTTGCACACTTAACTTGTTCTGAAAAATATTAATTGGTACGGCACGCCTATGGCCTCAGCTACTTCACACACTTTGGTTCGGCGATCAGCAAGAATCATCTCGTGGACTTTTTCAAAGATTTCCTCGGTAACCCCTTCTGCCAGGCGACCTGGCCGCTCCTCATTAAAAACAGTTGCACGACCCGTTTAAATTCGTTGAACCAAAATTGTATGTTTACAATAGATGGTGAACGGTCTCCATAGATAGCATCAAACTTCACTTTTATTTTACCGCGTGTTTTTCGACCCAAAAATGAGGAGCCAAATTCGGATCAATTTTGTTATTTTTAAATTTTTTCGAGAAACACTCAACAGGGGTCATTAAACTGGCTGCCAAAAAATAACTAATCCACGAATCGGTCCGAAATTCAGTATGGTGTCGTCTGAAGGATGGTTCCACACGATGGTAATATCATTTTCCCTCAGCGCAGCCACATTTCTTCAAACACGGGTATTTATTGATCCGCCCTCGTACATACTATAATAACTAATGCTGCGCCACATGGCTTCCCATCGTGATGCCCCATCCCGTGGGAATTTTGGGATAAAATGTGTAAATCTGTGTCTCCACCAATCTACATACCAAGTTTCATCAAAATCAGTTTAATAGTTTTTTTGCTCATGAAGAATCTTACTAACTTCTATGTATTATAAAATCATGCGATGTAGAAATAATGGAACATGCTTTGGAAACTCTACATCTCTATAGAATTATATAATCTTTTATATTGTGTAAGTAGGTGCATACTTACTTAGACAACTATTTTTTTTATTTTTTGGTTTTTGTTTAAAAACTTCATCGCGCGGTTCGCGCGCCCCTTCGTAACCTCGCGCCCCTAGGCACGTGCCTACTTTGCCTTATGGGTAATCCGCCACTGAGTCCACCTTTTGGCACACTATAATTGTCTTGTTTTTGTAACTATGCATATTTTCTCTGGCTAATAAAGATTTATTTATTTATCATGGGCGTCGTCAGAGGGAGGCAGCTGCCCCCCCCTTAAGATTGGAATAGAGGTATATTTTTTCATACTGAATGATAAAACCTTACAAAAAACACATTATTTCGACACATTTTCTCATCACGTCATATATTTTCTATAATTAGTATAAAAAATCCATCAAAATACAATTTTTTCGTAAAAAAAATGCCTGCGACGCTATTTTATTTATTACTTTTTATAAAAATCTATTTTCTTACCTACATATTACTGTGCAAATTATTATATACATTTTCAGATAAACCAAACCATATCAATACCTTCTTCACTATGTCTTACACATTTTTTGGCCCGGCGAGGCGCTATTTACGCGTTTTTCATATTATATCAATTTTTGAAATTTGTGTTGCCTTCTAGCTCCGAGACTGGCGACGCCCATGTTGTTTACTATCAATTAAAAAGTCACCAAACACGCCCGTCAAAGGTGCTTGGATTCCTTCATTCCAATGGCGCCTCCCATCAAGACTAGACAAAATCAAAATTTGTAAAAAGTGTGAGTTCTACTCGTGAAGCACTTTCGTGGGATACCAAACACAGCGGTATGCAGTGACTGGATCCTCTCGATCCCTCCGTATCTTCCAAGGCTTGAGCTGGACAATATCTGACTTACGATCTGGATTTCTTTTTCAACGCCCTTTCATACGGCACTTCATGACCCCACACGACCCTTGGATCCCTTTGAAATCCTCTACATCTTTTTTGTCTCTGGAGTAGGCTGATCCAAAGTGGTACAGAACTATATTGACACCGAGTATATGTACGTTTGCAAAGCTTCAGCTTTCTAAGTAGTCAGGAAGTGGTTGAAAAATCGAGTACCAAGTTTGCGCACAGACCAAAAAGAAATCTAGCAAAAACACTGCTTCTAAAAAGAAAATCCGATAAGTTTGTTAAAAAAACGTCAGTCTGAGGATTTGCAGCGGTCAGTGATCGGAGCAGCTTAACATTTTAAGTTCTTAAATCGTGAATGATAATGCTCGTATTTTGAAGAGTATTTTTTTGTATAATTCTTCACTGTTGACGACATTTTAAATTATGCGTCTATCATCTCAAGTCCACACGCCGCGACGGTATAAGTAGCTGTGCTATTTGAAATTATAATAATTGTTGCAAACGAAAGAAAAAATGAGAAAAATACAGCGTCTTCCATAGAAACCACAGTAGTTACACGTTACACTAGATCTTTTCTGCTATGATTTTTTTTCTATTTTATACACTTCAATTCTATAACTTTTTGAAATAAAAAATGTAGTTATTTTAAAGGAGAATGTTAAAAAACCAGGCCCAATTGTAACTCAAATGATAGGTAAAAATGAGTAATTAAATACTGCATAGGGGGTATCATCTAAATCAATGGCTTGATGTGTGAAATACCTATTCGAAATTCAGGAAACACAGCGATTGTATAAATTCAGGAATGAGTATGTTGCAACGATCTTTTAAAAATTATTATCTGATGAAGATGAAGACGGGCTACCTTTTTAAACCACAATTGTAACTGTTTAATGCTCCTTTTACTAATACATTCATGTGACCCCTGTAAACTTCTAATAGGTATTTCACACATTAAGCCATTGATTTAGATGATACCCCCTATGCAGTATTTAATTACTCATTTTTACCTATCATTTGAGTTATATTTCGTTTCCATCTATCACTGTCTTCAGTTTCAAGATGATGCTTTGAGTATTGGCTGAGTAAATGCCAAAGCCAAATGGCAGCAGAATATGGCTTCTTAATTTATTACAGAATAGACCCCATAGTATACATATTAGATCTATCTATCTATACCCTCACGCCACGTCCCTTGCAGGGTAGGCAGAGAGGACAGAGCGCCAGACAGCCCTATCCTTACACACACTCCTAGCTTCTGTCACATTCATGCAATTAGTCATATATCTAAGTTCCTCTAATGCAAAACATCACGCAATTCATTCATCTTACCTTCCATATCTCCCCTTACATTCCACACACCAATCCGGCATTCTGCCCTCCTCTTTGCGCCCTCCCTGGTCCTTGACGCGGCGTGATGGGTGGCGAGCCTCACCAATTCCATGCGTCGAGTACCACCACCTAATATATTACATCTTAGGACATATTAGATAGTATTAGAAATAAGTATGCAGGTATAAGTTTCAATTTGTTTCAATTTGAATCACAATTCTGTCTGAAAGCAGTGTTGCCACGTGTGAATTTGCATTTTGTATATTGTGTGCAACTTCAGATTAATATTATATTCTAGACAATAAAGTAAGCAAAAGCAATTTCATGCAACATTGTTCAGATACTTGAGAAGTTAGTAATGCGGCTATTAATAAAATTATATTTATTGTTTACTAACTTTAGCAGTCGAGATAGCTTGAGTAAAAACATGAACATACTTACTAATTAATCAATATCTGTTTATTTATCCATCCCATAATTCACTATCCCTTGCGGTGTAGGCAGAGATCTCTTCAATAATAATAATAATAATAATAATTTATTTCATTAAGTGTACACTTTAAGGATATAAATATTTCACTTGTCAAATATAGTTAAGTTCATTATGGTAATATGCGTGGTGCCTCACTGGACTTGCGTCTGTATTGAGGCTACCTTTTACATAGTTATAAGTATGTCACTATTATTGTCTTTATCTCCATAATTATCTATACCCAGCAATTTAATTGTACATCATATACCACACACACACACACACCTATACTAATATTTTTAACAACAGAGTCTCTGAATTAACTACCCCCACTTCGACCAGGTATTTGGCCAGATTCACTTTGTTTATTTTGCTGCCCCTCTCACCAAAAATTTTATTCACAGTATTAAATAGTCTGGGTCCCAGGAAGGTGTGGAACCTCTGGCAGAAGGCAGTGATTGTTGCTGGCACTACTAGGTTGTTCATTTGTCTTGTATACCGCGTGTGATCTACCCTTTCCATCAATTGAAATTCTCCAGCTATTCTCAAGATGAGCCTTGACATATATAGCTGTCGTGTACTTAGCAAATTTGCATCCTTAAATAGTTGTATTGTTGGGAATCTCCACTTGAGTTTGAGCATAATTTTGAGAATCATTTTTTGTGCTTTATATAGTGGATCCATTAAGGTTTTCGCCACACCTCCCCAGGCCAGGATTCCGTAGTTCAAAATTGATTGGCACAATGCAAAGTACACCGATTTGATATATTGTGGGTTAAGTATGTTTCTTAGGTTTCTAAAAATATATGCCAGTTTTCTGACCCGCCCCGTAAGGCAACTGATGTGGTCTTTCCAACTCAAGTTTTCATCTATCAGTATTCCCAAATATTTTATGTTTTTAGTTCTCTTAATTTCCTCTTGTGCGGTGGATGACCTCGCATCTCCTTCGATGTCGTCATTTGTGTGGTGGTATATTCTGTTTTCCTGTGGTGGACTTCCTCGTTTGTTTATCGAAAAACATACACACTTGGTTTTGGTTGCGTTAAGCGTGAGCAGGTTATTATTTAGCCAATTTGAGACTATATCAAAGCCCTGCTGACTTTTCTCAAAGGCTGCAGTCCAAGTCCTGTCCCTAAACAACAGGACTGTGTCGTCGGCAAATGTGACAATTTGTCCATTGATCAGTTTCATATTGCAAAGATCGTTAATGTATATTAGGAAGAGCACAGGTCCAAGGATGCTGCCCTGAGGTACACCATAGGAGACTATTTTTGGGTCACTTTTAGAGTTATTAGCTTGTAAGAATTGTTTTCTGTCTGTGAGATACTCTTTGAACCATTGCAAAGATATGCCCCTGATTCCAATCTGGTGTAGCTTTCTAAGTAAAAGTTCATGCTGCACTGTATCGAATGCCTTTGCCAAGTCCATAAATATTCCCAAGCACCTATCGCCAGCATCCAAACCACGCGACACAAACTCTGTCAACACGAGCACAGCATCCTCAGTATTCTTACCGCTACGGAAACCATATTGATTGTTCGATATTAATTTGTTCCTTTCAAGGAAGTTGATAAGTCGTTTTTTCATCAGTTTTTCCAAGATTTTTGAAAAGCTGGTCAGAAGGGATATTGGCCGATAATTAGACACTTCTCTAGGGTCACCCCCTTTCAAGATAGGACACAAAAGTGAGTGCTTCGCTGTATTAGGAAATTTCCCAGTAGTAATGCTTATGTTGAATATGTGTGACAATGGTTTAGCTATGTTTTGTTTAGTCAGGTCCAGTAGCTGCGCAGTAATTCCATCCACTCCCGGTGCTCCTCTCCTTTTTAGCGTAGATATCATTCCAACTACTTCCTGCGGATCCGTCGGTGCCACAAAGAATGAGTTAATTGGTCGGGCATGTATATTGACTCGATTTTTCAGGTTTTCGATGTTCGTGGACATAGCGTTCAATTTGGTCTCAGCCAGCTTCTCTCCAACAGTAGCAAAATATTCATTAATTTTGTTTAGATTTGTTTTCATTTCACTCGGATTATCTCCGTCAGTCAGATTGCTGATATTGGTCTTTTTATTCACGGTTGTATTCAAATACTCTCTTACTACTACTACTACTACGCCCTTTATGTCTCCATTCGGGAGCACAGGGAGGCTACCAGGCGTCTCCATTCAGAGCGATTTTGTGCGAGTGATATTACCTCTCTCCACGTCATTCCTAACGCTCTGATCTCGTTGTCATAGGAACGGTGCACTGTGAAAGAGGGTCTTCCGGGGCGTCGGGACCCCTGTGGGTGGAAAAACAGCGCTCTCTTTGGCCAGCTGTCGTTGGGCATTCGCAAAACATGGCCCAGCCACGACCAACGTCTTTCCTGTATTACTGACAGGATTGATCGTTGCTGGGAACGCCGTCGAACGTATTCGTTGGTTTTACGTTCTTGCCATGTGATACCCAGTATCCTCCTAAGACACTTATTCTCAAAACTAAGTATCTTACGCTCTTGAGCCTTGGTTAAGTGCCATGACTCGCAGCCGTAGAGGAGGACAGGGATCACACAGGCGTTGAATAGGCGGCGTTTTGTCTGGATACTAAACCCGGATGCCTTCCAGATCTTGTCCATGTTGTTGAATGCCCCACTGGCAGCTCCGATGCGAATGGGCAGTTCTGTCCGGAGGTCACCTGCCGGGGTGATGGTGGCGCCCAGGTATTTGAATTTGTTTACCTGGGAGATTTGATTGCCGTTGACAATCATAGCTGTGACCCTATCCGGACATGCATCGTTACAGATGTACTCAGTTTTGCCAGTGTTGACCTTGAGGCCAAGGCGTGTCGCGTTGTTGTAGAGCATTGTAGTGCTGTGCTGTAGTCCACCCACAGACGTGTCGAATAGGGCGAGATCATCCGCATATTCTAGATCGTGTAGAGTTCCCACGTTTGTTTCGTTGGCAGGTCTTTGCAATAACGGCACTCCCCCTGAGTTCCCCGTGGATTTTCTGAGAAGGTAGTCCATGACGGTAACAAAGATGAAAGGCGCCAGTACACATCCTTGTCGAACCCCAGTTGTGATCCTGAAGGTGTCAGTTGGACCACAGGAGGTTCTCACACTGCACTCCGAGTCCGTGTGCAGGGCTTCGATCATGGCTACCAGCCTCGTGGGAATACCGTAAAGGGCCAATATCTTCCAAATTGATTCTCTATGGGGGCTGTCAAAGGCTTTTTCGAAATCAATGAAGCAGCAAGCGACTGGCGAGTTATACTCTTGTGATTGTTGGAGGACACACCTGGCACAGAAAATTGGGTCCGAACAGGACCTGCCAGGCACAAAGCCACATTGCTGCTTCCTCAGTATGGCTAAGATTGGTTTCTGGATGCGGTTCAAGATGATCTGAGATAGGACCTTACCGGGTACGCTCAGTAGAGTAATTCCACGGTAATTTCCACATTCCTGAGGGTTCCCCTTTTTGAATAGTGTTATGATGGTTCCGTTCCTCCAGTCCTTTGGGCAGAGCCCCTCATTCCAGATCTTATTGAAGAGGTGGTAAAGCGGGTCAATGAGTGCGTTCATGCCGCATTTTATGAGCTCTGCATGGATACCATCATCTCCTGGAGCCTTGTTATTCTTGAGTTTCCTTACAGCAGACACAATCTCCCCGTGACTCGGAGGTCCTTCAACTATACCACTCGCTCGTGGTATGTTTAGGTCTCCCTCCTCCTCGCCAATGTTGAAGGGCGAGGAGGGGTCCGGTCGGTTTAGAATTGACTCAAAATGCTCTCTCCATCTCCCCCTAAGCAGGTCAGGCGAAGAGATCAGATTTCCGTTGCGGTCTCGCACCGCGTCCATTCTTCTTTTCTGACCCCTGCCGCCCAGCTCTCGGGAGATTTCGAAGAGAGTCCTCGAGTCATTCACGGCCGCTGCAGATTCTGCCCGCTGTATGGTGGCTTCGATGTTATGCCGTTTGTCGCGACGTACAGATTGCTTCACCTTGCGGTCAAGCTCTCTGTATTGAGTTCTCAAGGTCTCCAGCCTATTCGGGGATCTTTCGCCATCTCTGAGGACCTTTAACATTTGACGATCCTGAATGAGTCTCCATGATTCCGCTGACATCCAGCCTGGATTCTTCCTGTCCCTATATCCAATGATCGAAGCAGCTGACTCTTTAATTACCTCTCGGAGTCTCTCCCACGCAGCCTCCACTGAGGGTATGTCAGAGAGAAACCTCTCGGGTTCAAGTTTCCTGTGCAGCTCAGCCTCGTAACGAATACGCGACTGAGGGCACTCCAACCTACGTACATCAAGTATCCTAAAATACTCTCTTACAATGCGCCAAAACTCTTTGGGATTTTGCTGATTAAGGTCAATCTGGTTCTCGTAGTATTTAGCTCTAGTTATTTTGATCAATCTTGAACAAGTGTTTCTATATCTCTTATAATATTCCTGTAATTGGCTGTTTTGTGGGTCATTCCTACATTTTTGGTGTAGCTTGTCTCTCTTCCTTATAGATTCAATAATGTCTCTCTGCCATAGGTTTTTTGGACAAATGTCTTCAAGGATTCTCATTGCTTACTCAACAAATAAAAGACTCCCTGAAAATTTGGCAGTTCATAAGTTTTCTGCAAGTTTTGGGGACATTGGTTGTCAAAATTAACCCTTGTTTTTTATACTCTTTATTTTGCTACCCTCGTTGTCTCCAAATTTCCTGAAATCGAATTTTATCTAATCTGAAACATTCACCAATTGTGTAAACTAGATGACATTACGATTCTGTACCACATTATAGATCAGCCTGCTCCAAAGACAAAAAGGATGTAAAGCTTTTGAGGGAATCCAAGGGTTGTGTGGGATCATGTGTGGTATCGTATGAAAAGGCATTCTAAAAGAAATCCAGATTGTAAGTCAGATGTTGTCTAGCTCAAGCCTCGGAAGACACCGAGCTATCGAGAGGATCCAGTCACAGCATGCTGCTGTGTTTGGTATCACATGAAAGTGCTTCACAAGTAGAACTCATATCTTTTTACAAATTTTGATTCTGTCTATTCTTGGTGGGAGGCGCCATTGGAATGCAGGTATCCACGCATCTTTTTTTGTCAAAGGGTCTCATAGTTTTTAAATTTCCTTGTTATTTATGGTTTTGAATAAGGATCAGTTAAAGGAAAGATTGAATATAATTTTTAAAAGATTAATTTATTACAATTTTTTTATAAAGACAATTATTATATACACATATTTATACAAAATATTGTTAAGTATTGACAAACATAATAATACATAACATTTCCGTAGGTAGATTATGTAAAACGTGTAATTAATTAATAAAATTAATCATAATTAATATCTATTTACAATAATTTTATAATCTCTTACATAACTATCAGTCTTGCTGTGAAATAATTACAAAATAAATAGTTTATTTATATAAAAAATATAATTGATTTAAGAGAGAGTAGAAAATATCATGATTTTTTATTCTAACAATGCCCTCAATTAAAAAAATACTAAGAAACACAGTTTCAAACCAATCATTGATTTAATTTACTTCTCACAGATGGCTCCAAAATAACTACAGGCCATAAATAAATAAAAAAAATACAAATTAATAAATTATATTGGATTTAGAAATATTGGAGATCGAATATTCTTTGTCTTACTTTTAAATCTATTCTAAATATTCGAAATGTTTGAATTTTTAAATTTGTTCTATTTTTCTTTTAACTATACAGACTGTCAAGACTTAGTCCCCGTGTGCTGGCAACAATAACATTTCTATCGAAATTTTACGAGTGTTGCCACTACGGTTGCCAAAAGCTACATTCAGCGCCCCATCGAAAGCAATCGCTTTCTTGACAGATTGCATTTTAATTTAAAATTAAATACAGTCTGTCAAAAAAGAGTTGGTGTCGGATTAAATTGGAACTACAATTTTATTTGCTGGCAATGAGGCCGCTTGTATGGAAATTATACAAGTGTTGCGATCTATGGTAGCCAAAAACCTACATGTGGCGCCCTCATCTAAAACCAACTCTTTTTTGACAGATTGTAAATACTGGTAACTTAGTATGAATTTTAATATTTTTACTAACAATTTAAGTTATAAAATAAATATAATAAATAAATAAAATAGTAGAGCTGTTTTAAAAGGCAATTGAATTTTTTGTACTTTAAAGTATTAATTTGTGTTTAAAATAGAAAAAAAAAACAATTGAAATGCATCTAAAATGCACAGTTTGCAATTAGTAGCATAAATTTTTAATGGGTTGTTTGTTTTCTTTTTTTTCCGCTGGGGGCGTAATGATAAGTAGGATCTAATGTCAAAATATAATTCATAACCTCAACGTTTATGATTTAGTTTTCTGTTTAAGATTTCAAGCTATTTATTAGTTGCATGGATCACCGTGGATACGTGATTTTATAATAGAGCTACTAGTGATACAATCAAGTACCCAACTGCTAAGTTATACAAGAATCAAGTCAGTCTATGGTGTGTGTGATTTTTGACAATAGACCCTTACACGAGGGATGCCACCTGGTGGGCGTTCTTGGAAGCTGCTCACAAAACAACCCAATGCAATGAAATTATAAAATTGCTCGTGTATTGGGAAGATTTGCCTCCTGCTAGCTTTTATTAAAAACATAAAGTTTTATTTTCTACCACCGCCACCTTGACATTTCTCTCTTTCTCTAGCCATGACGTAGGATTAATACATAAAATGTTATATGCGAGGTTGCCGTCATATTCGCTAAGGAAAAGTATGGAATAACATTTCCTTAACAAGGAGTATGACAGACCACGTATTATATTCTGTTAGGTGATTTGACAGGAGTGGTGGCCCTGTTTGATCCTTATGCTATGTTGCCAACTGTTACAGCACGGCAAGAGTTTACCTACTCTAGGAGGCGGTGACTGTACGATAAAACATCATAAATAAAAAAAATTAAAAAAAAAAAATGGCGCGTTATGACCTCGCGCGATTGCAAAGTTCATTGACAAAATATCAGCAATTTGACAACAAGAATTAGGTATTTAAATATCCATTTTATACCAGTTTTTAAGTCTCTCTGGAATTAACTATTTATTTTATTTATTTATTTTTCCTCGTAAGGAAGTGATTCAAAAGATAAAAGGCGCATAAATTGGGTCAGGGGTTGTTGATATTTAACAAGTCGGGTAATTAAAATCATATATTAATTCATTAACAAATGGCGTCGAATTTTAATTTAATACACTGTCGGTGATTTGACGAAATCACTTAGGTGCAAAAAATAATTTAACTTATTTAATTGTGGGAGATATTGGTGGGCGCATGTGAGGAGAATGGAACCATCCAGGCTCCCTCACATTGTGCTCCATGGCCAACCCCAAAGTAGGTGATCCCTAGGTAGACCACCAAAGAGATGGATTAACAGCTGGGAGTCGACCTCGCAAGAGGCTAACCTCTCTTAAATAACAGGCCATCAAGATTAAGAAGAAGAATTTTTAATTTAATAATGACCAATAAAATTAAAATATAATAATGTAAAATTTCAGAACGGAGTATTTAAAAAAAAGTTTAATTTACAAGAAATACACAAATTTCATAAATAATACGTATAAAAAAGATGTCTATAATAAATAATAAAATAAAAAATCAATGTATAAAATAATTACAAAATATATTGTACTTCAAAATTGGCGTACAAAAGGTTTTCACAGAAGGTAAGCCCGATCTCACTATGGCATGCATTCAAATGACATTTATATATTAGGCATTACTCTTCATTTGTGAATAACGCGATACCAGAAAAATATCGAATTCTGACAGCTCATTGACACGATTTGACAGCCAGGTCTTCCAACAATACAATCCTGCATTAAGTCACTTGTAGATATCTTCAGAACTACCAAAGTATATGGGACTATCAGTACATTTTAATAATTATTGAGGAAGGACTTGTTTAAAGACAAAACTATCAATGTCAAATCTAGTTTTTTATTCGACAAAAAAAGCTAATAATAAAAGATTATAATTAATGAGGAAAAAAACCAGTGAACTTGAATAATATAGATGAGTTAAATAATAAAAAAGTCACACTTTAAATATCAAATCGATAATAATTACTGAATTAATCTTTGATAAAAAAAATATAATTATAAAGCGAAGGTAACGTAGAAAAATATTCATTTATTTAATAAATGCAATAATAATTTATTTTAATGCCTATACGAATAATAAAAATATGATTTCAACGGTTATTTGATAAAAATCATAGATTGATGATTGGCTAAAAAATTCAACTAAGTATATTCGACTTTGTAATTCCAAAACGTTCAAGTTTCGAATTGAAAAAAAATTCTGAACACAATTTAAATTTACGACTGCCGATTTAAATAAAAAATAATTACAACTATGACTAAAAACATAAAATAATTATGTATACAAAATTCAATTAATTAAAAAATAATATCACAGATATATTAAAAATTGAAGTAGATAGTTTATAATACATTTTAGAAGGATCTTAGTCACCGAACGGCTTTGGCGATTTCGACTCCATCTATATTGTCTTTGGAACAAATGACAATGTCTTCCAAACAGTTCTTGCTTGGAACACTGTCTAAAGAATTCCTCCTAAGCATTGCATCAGTTCTTATGATTGGTGGAGGCTCTTGAAAGAACTTACATTTCTTTGATTTCCTTCCCCACATCTTGGACTGCGCTCTGACCCTTTTCAAAATTGATTTACCCGGAGGGCATGTGAGTAAATCTGGCACATTTTGTTTAATGGTTTCGCTTTCAGCAGCGTATGCTCTGAAAATATTCCAATGCTGACTCGAAGAAGAATTTCTGCAAATTCTCCAACTCCTTTCAGTACTCAGAGACGAGGCTCTTCTCAAAGACTGAGAAAAAGTTGTCGCGTCATTCGATAGTCTCCTCCCGCACATTCTGTAAATCTCTTCTTGTATTCTGCTGTTGCGATAAGCGAATACGAAGGGAAATGTGGAGGAACCGACGAAGAGTAAATATATTGGAACCAGTCCGAAATCAGGTACGACCTGCAGCAAAGCTGCTGGAGTTTGGAAGCAGATAGTCAGAAATATAACAATGACGCTAATTCTCGTCGCTCGAGTCTCCTCTTTATATTTGAATAAGGAAGCGTTGGAGATTCTGCAACGGAGTGTAGTCATGTAGGATGAAGCGCATCGTGGAGGCGGCGTGGGTGGACTGCAGTCGTCTGTTGTGACGCCAAAATTGGGACTTGATCGTACAGTCTTGAGGCCGGTGTGTGTTGGTACAATCGTAGTGATTTTGTAAATATCATTATGAGAAAGGCGTTTCCTTTCGTCTTCGTGCGTCAATTTTAGACAGAACGGAACTGGATAAGGTTTGCTAATGTCATATAAGACGCTCCTTAAAGATCTGGCTAAATCAGGTTCATACATCTGCCCTGTTTCAACATGCTGTGACGTTTCATTGCTGTTACTATCACTCTCCATGGATTTCTTATCACAGTTCATCAACAGTCCTACACTTTCTTCTTTGTTATCTTCTTTCGTTGATTTATCTTCACCCAGTATGGCTGGAGGAGCTGTGGGAGGTTTGGCGCTCCTCCGCGCGGCTACTGAGATGCAGATGAACATCGAAAAGGTGACTATCAAAGAAATAATGAAGAACACTACGAACGTGGTGGCGTAGGCTATTCTGTATGTATCGAAGGAGGGATCCAAATCAACATCAACAACTTTACAAAAGTTCCAGACACTGGGTGTAATGTTTGGCAGAAAGGTGATGGAAATGGCGAATACGAGAGAGATACTCCATTGGATTACAATCATGATGGTGCATATGGCATTAGTCATCCTGGTGTTGTAGTGGAGGGGATCAGTGATGGCCATAAACTGGTCCGTAGCGATGAGCAGAACTGCCATAGCTGTGGCCATCGTGCAGAAAGCTGTACACCCTTCAGCTATTGCGCAGGGCACGCAGACTAGATGCGGTATGTGGTTGGATATGGCCACCAGTGGCCCAAGCAGCACACAGCATAGTAGATTGCACACCAGGAGGTTAATCACAAATCTGGGGACAAAAAAAACACAAAATACGTTAATAAAATTATCAACATTGATCATAAAGTGCATTCGAATGGAAATATATTTCTGTTAAGGAAAACATGCGGTTTAATGTTATTTCCTGTTCAATGTCATTAAGAGGACAAACATTAATGATTACGACTAAATTTATTGATAGAAAAAATGAAACGCGACAAAGTAGTATTTAATCTTTGGTACAATTAATTCTGTAACATTGTGTCTCCACAAGGACTGATGAACTCAAGTTGATCCGACAAAGTCAAGGTTGATTTGTGACAATAATAATTAATAACCATCACGCAATGTGACAATTTTGACAATAATTAGTTATTATTATTGCTTCATCCAATTTAAAGTGATATCATTATAACGTCATATCGGTTTTTGCCAGCATCAGGACATAAAACATTTCGCTAGAGTAAAAATAAACATTCTGTTCTATCGAATAGTACAGACACATTTTCGACAATGAATTATTTTCTGAGCAGTTCCAGCAATGCTCACCAGGTGTCAGCACACGTGTAAGGGTCTATTGTCAAAATTCACACATGGACAATGGCATTTGTGCTCCATTCTTATAACGTATTTTAGAAAAAAGTTAATGGATTCGTGTTGTTTTGAGTTTTTTTTAGAAATATTACATTATCGACTGTGGTTCTTTAAAAAACATAATTAAAATGAACATGGATCACAGCTTTAGTATGAACGTTGAGGTTATGTTAATTCTATTTTGACATTAAATTAATTTGACAATAGACCCTATTTGTCAGTGCGCCACTAGTGGTAAAAGAGGAAAACAAAAAACCCATTCCATATTTAAAATCTCAGATTAGAAAGACTGAATAAACATTGTGAATTGTGGAGGGAGGATGTTATTTGGCACCTATTGAAAGCGGATAGAATTAACGGATAAATAATATTAAGTATTGGGGTATATTCTCTTTTATACCACCTACGTAATTAATAATTATATTTGAACTTTTACAATACTTAATCCACACAATTCAAGGCTATTAAATTTCGGAAAGGTTAAGCCTGCATATCGTTGAGTTAATCCTTTCGTAAATGTAGGCTGATCCTTCTAATCATACCTGCTTGATAAAGTAATAATGAAGATCAATATTGGCATTATCCTTCATTAGGCTTATCCTGCTTAATCCTGCTGAAATGCAGAGATCAGTTTTAATTAAGCAACTGACATTTGATAAAATATAATGAACTAAAATTATTATCACGAAGCAATAACGCATAGGCCCTTGGAGGTGAAATTGCAAGCTTATCCAATGAAATGAACGATAACGAGATGAATTATTATTGTATCTATCAATAAAATAAAACA
This sequence comes from Ceraclea dissimilis, assembly GCA_963576895.1. NCBI lineage: Eukaryota > Metazoa > Arthropoda > Insecta > Trichoptera > Leptoceridae > Ceraclea > Ceraclea dissimilis. The sequence continues at coordinate 4,586,597 of OY756379.1, read as the reverse complement.
ATTTGACGCTAGATTGGTACCCGCTATAAACAATAATTATTTTATTTAGCCAGTTGACAACACTGAAATGTTAAAGAGATGGCAATGATGCATCGAAATTATTGTCAAAAGACGAAAAACTTAGGGACGAATAGTCGGTGATATGGCAATACAAAAAAAAAGATTTTTCTCTGATAAATATGGTTTGTGGTCCACATACACTGTGAAATTATGACCAAGCAAAACATAACTTTAACGCGGGATTTCATACAATCGCGATACATATTTTTCATTAAACATCCCATTAAAAATATTCTCATTTTTTTCTCCATGGAAACTTATTTAATTATTTGTTGGTAGATTTTTTTTTATAAAAAAGGATCTGGGCTTGCATACACAAACCCACATACTTTCCTGCTCAACTTGCACTAGGCTAAAAGCCTGTATCGCAAAGTGTGGAATACATTGCCAGCGCCGGGGTATGAACCTGGCACCTCCCGCTTGAGAGACTGCCGCCTCAACCAACTGCGCCAACCATGTATGTAATTAGGAATGCAATATTATTACAGTAGATAAAACGTGAACAACATTAGAAACCAAAGAAAAGTCCTGTGGCCACGCATACGTAGAGATGAAAAAATATCTGAACTTAAAACTGCACTCCATATGTAAATATTGTGGTCCCTTTCAAATCCATGAAATAATATTAATATTTGCTACCGGACGCAACAAACATCATCGATAAAAAAAATTGGGCGAATCGATGGGCAAAAATAAAACATCGATGAATCGATGTAGTGAATTAACGTCACTAATTATACTGTAATAATGAGAATGGGCGAATTTGGGAAAAAACATAGCGGGCGTTAAGAATATGGGAGTCGCTCACGCGAAGTTCATATCAGTTAAGGGCTTGGCACCAAGAATGACATCACAGTCTTTTCCCACGGCATTAAGGTTCAAAATCGCGTGACAATCGCATGATAAAATGGTAAAAATAGCGTTTTTTCCCATTTTTTGGGGTTAATTTTGCGTCTATCAAACAACTTTTACGGTTATTCCCTAGATTTTAACGCATATTATCAGTACAAAAAAAAATTACTCCGCGACTTTCTCGGGAAACGAGTTTCCGTCTTTCGGAAAAAAGATCAGAGGTGTTTTTCTAATTTTTTTTTGAGTAATCTATGCAAGATATAAAAAATCTTTTACGGTTATTCCCTAGATAAAGGTTCAATGCATCTACCCTATTTTGTTCCAAAGCATGTTTAGTAACGGTTGTCGAGATATAAGGTCTCCCGTTTTTTGAATTTTTTGAAATGTCGGTATGCCTACTCTTAAATCGTAATTCACCATCAATTATTATTACCGAATTGTCTTGGGAATTAGGAGTTGGAACTTGTTTGTTCCAAGAACTGATGAGCACATCAGTCACGTGGTGAACTGATTAGATAAATTATTATGGTTGGCGTTTAATTTAAATGGTCACCAAAATATTGGGAATATCATCAGCTGTAAACTGCAATCAATCAGCAACTAAAGTCAACAATATTTCTTTGCATATGCTTTTACTTTTAACACATGTTTTTTATTGACTGTACTACTTGTAATGATTTTTACATATTTTTTTATTGATTAATACAGATTTCTTTTTACATTATTGTAGATTGCATGAATAAATAAATAAAATAGATAAATAAATGTTTATTGGTCGGTAAATTTATATAAAAACGAAAAACAAGATAATGCAGTGTGCTAAAAGGTGGACTTATTGCAAAAGCAATATCCTAATAATACTAAGGGTCTAGTAAAATAATAGTGAAACGCACAGCAAAAACTGGATATTATTCTCACGCATTTATTTAACTTCATGTGTCGTTGTAGGTTTTGTCTGAGTCAACATTATCCTCTATAAATTTCAATAACCTCCCAATGTCCCAACCTTGAAATTTTGTACACATATTTGCTTCAGGGTACTGCTGTTTTATCGAAGCATGTTTCAACTGGTAAATTTTAATTAATTTAATGATGTTTCAGATTTGTATAATTAACTACGTATATAGGTACTCCTCGATAAAGAAGCCCTTTGCATGTAAACTTATATGTATTGTAATAAAGTTTTTATTTATTTACTCTTTGAATATAGGTAACATTTATTTATTGATTATTTATAACATTTATTGTTGTACCGGAACAAGAATGGAACTTTTGCTTGCTAAGGGTAATTGCACCTTTTTATTGCTGACCACTACGCGCTGTCGAAATGCTTTATTAGCTTAATTGTTCTGCTACGACGAATGTAAAATAGCGTCACATTCAATTGCTACTCATTAGATAATATTAAGGATACGTATTACTATCTTTATATCACTTACGTACTTTAGCCTTGACATTAAAACTTACACCCTTGATATTGTAAGGAGTCATGAATTGATGGAGTAATTAATACTTGAATGAGGTGGTCGGTAGCCTGGTTGGTAACGCGCTCGACTGTTAATCCAGTGGGCGCGGGTTCAATCCCCGACTTACTCCACTTCACGACACAAGCTTTTAAGCTTTCTGCGAAGTGTACAAAGATGTATTTGGGTTTATTTCGATAAACTCAGATTCATTTGTAAAAAAATAAAAATTGGTTTACAAATTATCCTTCTAAAGCGTTGGATTTTTCTACATTCTGTAGTATATACAATGTAGTATTCCTACAACAGTGTAGAAGAGTTAAGGAAGGACACTGTCGGGCTTACGAGCGACATCGGCTAGCTTAAGTGATCACTTTACACTCGAGAAACATTCGCCATTTCAGTTCATAAAGATATAGAATTGGACCCAATGACCACTGAAAGAATAAATAGATAAATAAATAAGGGCATAATTATTATTAATTTATATACCAACCGAATAATAAATTAATATTTCTCAGAAATACTATCAAATTATAAGTATATGTACTTACCTAAATATGGATGAAGTAATTTTACGACATTTCAATGTAAAATCTTTAATCAGAGCGAGCTTAAACTGGACTCGACTGATGTAACGCAGACTTTACTCTGAGATACCAGATAGTGAATGTAGGTATGAATTAAATAACATACTTTACGTACGAGGACATTGTCATTAGAATAATAACCTGTCGGCTAAATAATTAATATGTGACGTCTGAACTGGAAAATCCTGGTTCAAATTTCAGTGTCGAGCATGGTTCGGTGATAACTGCCTTAGAACCGACTTCTGTCTAATGAGCCCTTCATGTCAGTCTCGCATGCGGGGTAGGCAGAGAGAACAGAGCGTTAGACTTTCCTATCCTTACACTTCGGGCATGCAATTCCTTATACACACTATACGATTCCTTCCACTCAGAACACGTTCATCCTTGAGAATCTGATCACATGGTCTTCTTTCTCCCAGGTATGTTCTCTCTGTTATCCTTTCATCGTTCATTCTCTCTACATGTCCCAACCATCTCAACTTGTTCACTTTCATTTTAGTCACAACATCTGTTTTACATTCACTCGACTCTCAAATCACTTAATTTCTTATCCTATCTATTCTCAATGTTTTTCCACATATTCTTCTCAGCCATCTGGTTGGCTAATAAAGATTTATTTATACCTTGTACCTACATAATTCTCGGTTGACGCACTTGTATTGATTTCTACATAATAAGTTCTATTCCTATCTACATTAAAAACATATTTTCTACAAAAGGTAAGGCATATAAAAGGTCTAATTCTGTAATAATTCGAACAAAAATAGTAATTATGTTTGAAATATATTTTAGTTAGCCCCAACTATGACGTCACGGTCAAGTCAAAATCGCATGAACAATCGCACGATAAAACGTTAAAAATAACGTTTTTTTTTCTATTTCTTGGGATTAATTTCGCTTCAATCAAAAAACTTTTAAGGTCATTCCCTAGATTTTAATGCATATTAACAATACAAAGAAATCAACGCGACTTTCGGGAAACGAGTTGCTGTCTTTCGGAAAAAATATCAGGGGTGTTTTTCACTTTTTTTTTTGAGAAATCTTTACAAGATATAAAAAAATCTTTTACGTTCATTCCTAGATAAAGGTTCAATTTATCTACTCAATTTTTTCCAAAGCATATTTAATAAGGTAGTCGAAATCTAAGGTATCCCGTTTTAAAAAAAATTGAAATGTCAATATGCCTATTCTTAGTTAAGATACAGAATTGGACCTAATGCTAGCTTTGTTATTTCCATTCCAACATATTTGAATATTTTATCGTCTCCAATAAAAAAGCTGTAAATTAAGTCGCGTGCTGATTCGTCGTAAAGACTTTTGCAAGTTTACAACTGAAAGCTGAAACGCGCCCTTTCAGTAGATGTTATGTAGGATTATGAAATAAAAAAAGGTTATTGTACCCCTAGTAATTATAGAAACAATTACTCATAAAAGACAGGAGTAGAGAAAAAAAAGTTTTAAGGCCGTATATGCTGCCAGTCGGCTTCGGCGCCCTGAATTGTTCTCAGCCAATACAGAGAGAATCTTAAAAGTTTTCCATGAAATGCCTACAGATTTTACGTAAAATCTATCTATACCCTCACGCCACGTCTCTTGCAGGGTATGCAGAGAGGACAGAGCGCCAGACAGCCCGCGTCCATCCTTGAGAATCTGCTCGACATGATCGGACCAGGTCAGTCTTGGGCGGCCGCGTTTCCTCACATCTCTTCGCTCGCTCAAATATATATTTTTTGTCATCCTTCATTCTTTCAACATGCCCAAACCATCTTAGTTGCCCCGAACCATTAAACGGAATAAGTACTATTAATTTTCAATACTTATATCACTATTCTATTTGATTACATGGGTGATAAAATATAATTAACAAGTATCATAATCTTATATGAAAAACTGGAGTTCCAAGGACAAAGTCTATATAAAATATTACTATTTATTATGTCTAAAACTTTTCTTATAAGTTTATTTATGTTTTTCATACAAGTAATAATGTGAGTGGTACAATATGTGTGTTATAAAAACTATAACACAAGATAATAATTAGATTTAATCTCCTTAATAATTGTGGATTTTCGGCAGCGTTGAGTATTTGACAAAACGCCGTCAGGATCACATCAGAACGTTATTTTGAAACCTGTATATATACTGTTTACAAAAAACATTTCGCATTGCACCTAATTTAATTTTGTTTTAATTATATACGTATAATGCAAAAAGTAGATATTCGTATACGCCACTGACTTTGCACGAGATTGTATTGATATTTTGGATAAAAATATGTGCAACAAAGGGTATCATTGATTTATAATGATTTTTTATTTCATTTCTGATTTTATAAAACATCACTACCGCCATCTATGAATCATAAATGACTCGCGAAAGAATCTGAAAAAAATGACGATTCGCGTCCAGAGTAAACATTAATACCAGACGATTTTAGACATCCATCTATTAAATAAACTTACAAATGAAATCTTGGCTACAACATAGGCTATTAAAATATATGATTTGTATCGTGGTTTGGTAAAATTATCAATTTTCCCAAGATATTGAATTCTATCAAGTTAGTATGAAAATGAAAGAAGCCATTTAAAGTAGTCCCGTTAATATGGTTTTTAAATTTGTTCACGTCGTTACATAAACTAGAACTAGGATATACATCTAAGGATTATTTTTATACAATGTTTTTGCCCTACAAATACTTCTGTATGACTAAAAATGTGTCTATAATAATTAAAAAATAGTTTTGACATTTGCTCCGCGGCGCTTTCTGTCGTGATCTGTTTTGACTCGCGTGGTGTAGGGGCTAGCGTACTTAACTTAAATTGAGTGTTATGCGATGCGAGGGTACGAGTTCGATCCCACTCCATACCCAACACTTTTTTCTTCTTTTTTTTACTATCTTTTTGTGAAATTTGAATTGAGCAGAATCCTATATACATAAAAAAATAATTTTACTAGGTAACACAAATATATTCCTTCCTATATGCCAAAAATTTATTGCATTAGGTATTTAATTCTAAGACGATGTAACTTCACCACCCGTACACAATTTTAGCCGTTGCGAAGCACGGGAAATACAGCTAGTATGTAATATTATGGCTATATCCCACGGAAGGTGAATCCTGCTTCGTCCGTAGATTCGCATGCCGTGGGAAGGAGTGAGTCCGTGAATCTACAGACTTTTTCATAGCGATTTGTATGGCGGTACGTAATATCGCAGACGTGCACGGATCGTGGGAAATAGGTTGCCTGTGAATCCGCGGACACGCCTTGATGAATCCAGATGAATCCGTCTAATCCATAGCGTTTGGATAACTTGCAATACAAGTGTTGAATCCAATATACATATACGTAGATATTTCTTTAGGAAACATCCCAAACAGACAGTTTTTTTCATTTTATTTCTTCTTTTCTATTTTAAAATGTATTTTAATTAAAATTAAACTTTTTTTTCAATTATTTCAATGTTAATTTATAGTTTGATAATTACAAAATGTGTAATATAATTGTGTGTGTGTGTGTGTGTGTGTGTGTGTGTGTGTGTGTGTGTGTGTGTGTGTGTGTGTGAGGGTGTGTTTGTGTGTGTGTGTCTTGATTCTCACAAAATAAAAAACGTTTTATTAAAAAATATAATTATGTATATATTTATGTACCTATTAGCTTATTACGTTACTTCATTTTCTATAGTATAACTATTAAACGTAATACATATATATTCCATTTGTCGCCGCCCACAAGTTTTTTGTGTATATGAGTAAAAAGGCGTGTGGATGGAACGTTTGTCTTGGCTCGTTTACGTAACAGACCGTTGACGCCTTTTTACTCATGAACGCAAAAAACTCGTAGACGCTCGCAAGCGTGTGGCGGCGACATTAACTTTTACTTAAAGTATTATACCGAATTGGTAGGTATTTCCTATATAATTGGCACCAGGAATGACGTCACAGTCTTTTCCCACGGCATTAAGGTTCAAAATCGCGTGACAATCGCATGATAAAATGGTAAAAATAGCGTTTTTTTTATTTTTTTGAGGTTAATTTTGCGTCTATCAAAAAACTTTTACGGTTATTCCCTAGGTTTTAATGCATATTATCAGTACAAAAAAAAATTTTACTCAACGACTTTCAGGAAACGAGTTTCCGTCTTTCGGAAAAAAGATCAGAGGTGTTTTCCATTTTTTTTTGAGAAATCTATACAAGATATAAAAAATCTTTTACGGTTATATACGGTTATATAAAGGTGCAATGCATCTACCCTATTTTGTTCCAAAGCATAATTAATAACGGTTGTCGAGATAGAAGGTCTCCCGTTTTTAGAAATTTTTGGAATGTCGGTATGCATACTCTTAACATTACTTACTGTAAATTAATACTGATTCAAAAGTTATTCATAGGTACAAAAATACATAATACAAGATTATGATACTAAATTGATAACATGTAGCTACCTACATTAACTGAAAATAACGTGTTGTAATTTTTGCTAGTCGGGTAATTTGTATATTTTTGTAACAATTTTACAATAAAAATAATTATTATTCGATATATTTTCGGATATATATTCACTAACAACGAGGGTTGTCAACCGTACTAGAGTATAATAATAATATTGAAAGTGAGTTGCAAGAAATATATGGATCGCAAAATACTATATATATTTTTTTTTGGCAACAACTAAGAAAATATCAACCAAATCCGCTTCACTTGTAAAATTTAAACGTAGTTTAAGAATTATATCATTGCCTGCAGTTTTCGACTGACGAATGAGTGTGTAATTTACATTAATTTGAAAATTGAGAAAACCACACTTTTCTAGCAAATAAAAATATTATAAAATTCAAGCAGTTCATAAAATGACAGTTTTTATTTAAATAGATAAGTAGATATTTATTTATTTATTGCACATGGAACAGATACAGTCACAAAAACAAACATTGGCAGGTACATTAATACAAAAATATCAATACACAAGACCAATTACATCCGTTCACAATTAGCACACACGCAAAACAAATAGATTACATTACATAGTTAAAAATATATATCTTATATCTATAAAACATTTATGGTAGGGAAGGAGGAAGCATGGGAAGAGGAAGAAGAAGAGGAAGAAAGGAGGGGACAATGAAGGAAGCAACAAAAAAAGAGTTAAGAACTGATATCAAGAACAATAAGATAATGTGTATGTTTTCTTTTATTTTCATAAAATTATCGAATTACACCCTGATACATATTTGTACACTTCATAACAAGCTTAAAAGCTTGTGTCGTGAAGTGGGGTATGTCGGCATCGAGGATCGAGCGCGTTAGCAACCAGGCTTCCGATAACTTTTTAAAATTACTTATTGATGCAGATGGAATAATCAGCTGAAAAAATGTTGACAACCCTACTTACATGTTTCAGCGCGTGTATACACAACGGTTTCCGAAGAAAAACCCATAGGAGTATTTACGATGATGTAGTATGAACCCCAAAAAACACAAAAACCCTTCAGAAATATGACGTACTTAATGTAGTTCTGGACAATTTACATCCAGACCTGCATTAAATTGTACCACAAATGTGTTATAGTTTTGTATTGTCTATGTGTTAATTGCTTTCATTCTTTTTTGTTGTGTTTATTGATTTATTGCATTTGATTTTGTGTTTGTAAACCTGACGATTCCAAGTGCCTTAAATATGGTCTACACCAAGTGCCTTAAATATGGTCTACAGATGATTAAAAACCAATAAAAAATCCTCAAATAATAAAAGCTTAAACTTTTTAGTTGGATTTCAGTAGATGAATTATTTATAAAATGTTGAAATCATTGTCTATCCCATTTTAGATCCGCTTGCTTATTCGTATTTTTTAATCTATTCTAGTTCCTAATATAATTTACTCGAATACTAATCGATACAATTAATTTTATTTACAAAATTCAATTAAATTTGTGCTTTTATCCCTAAAAAAATCCTGTGTGGCTTTTGTACGACTTTTGTGGGGTTTATTTATTTTGAGCAATATGCTTATGGGTTTCGTACTGTTACAATATACAACGAGAGTGAGGGAGACAGACACACCCGCATAATTCGAAAAATAAAATCAAAATAAATAATGTATAAATTTAGATTCCCCAGTTGCCATAGAGTGGGGAACATTATATTTTCTTATTATTTATTGAATTAATTTTTCTGGAATTTTGTTACATCGAATTATAAGTCCATGTGGTGCATTTTATCAGTATGATGCCAATCTTTCAAATGTCTCCCTTCAAAAATTATGTACCTAATCTATTAGTCTAAATCAGTGGTCCCCAACCTTTTTGTCGCCGCGGACCGGTCAGCGTTTGATAATTTCACCGCGGCCCACTGAGGGTAGGGGGGTTACATTGGGGGGGGGGGATACACTACACAAAAAACCAGTAAAAGCGCCGCAGGCGAAATTTTTTAGTGAAGGTGCACTCAGAAAGGTTGAGTTTTTGGTTGGCATTATAATTGATGGGTTAAAAATGCAACAAAAAAGAAGCGCCGCAGGCGAAATTTTTTTGAAAAACGGGTGAAGTGATGAACCTGGGATCATTCTATAGCAGATGGCACATCATCGTTTGACATTTCACTGATAGATATATTACAGTTTAATTGGAGCAATGTGCATCGGCTACATAACACAGGGAAGGAAAGGTTTTAAACGCGAGAAAGTAGGTACCGGCAGGCGGCGCGGCCCAGTACCATTTGCTCCACGGCCCAGTACTGGGCCGCGGACCATAGGTTGGGGACCACTGGTCTAAATAACACACGAATGATAAAGAAATTATAATTTTATTTAAAATGAAAAAAAGTTTAAGGTACCAATCATTATATTTTTCTAATACCACGGACCTGAAACAGCACAATTTTTGCACTGCTACTGGGCCGGTATTCTTTTATTCTGATAATATCGACATTAATAATATTAAAAATAAATAAATAAATTAATTAATGGGTTCTCTAATTTCCAGTTATGGCAGACATTTTTTCCCGTACAAAATAAATATAATGTACACCCCGACACATAATGCGCCCGCTACACGCTCGCGAGTCACCGCGACCTTTTGGTGTTCATGAGTAAAAAGGGGTGCGGATGGATCGTTTATCTTGACATGTACGTAACCGACCGTTGACGCCTTTTTACTCATGAACACCAAAAGGTCGTGGTGACTCCCGAGCGTGTAGCGGGCCCATAACGGGACTGAAAGAGATTAGCAGCTAATTTGAGAAAAACCGGTGTTGAAAAATAACGCGTGATACAAGATACAAAAACTCCGTGTGACAAACTTTAAAAAATATCACCCACAAACAAGTTTAATTAATGCCGCAGGCAATGCTTTCTTTTATTTTTTTTTACTAAATTACAATTAATATTGGTGTAAAGACAATAATTTATTCTCGTACCTGATCGATCTAATTTTTAAACACAAAAACAGAATTAGTATATATTCAACAGTATGACAGAGATAATTATTATTATCTATTTATTATATTATATATTTATTTATTTATTGCTTCAACGGACTCAAGATATTTTCAAAATTTACAACGTTAAAGTTAAAAAGTTAAAAATATTAATACAATGAATTATTATATTATTATAAAAATAGGGAACTATTTCCCCATACCCCGTGCACGAAATCATCCATCCGGAAGGGATTAATCCAGATTCGCGTACGAATCCGGATTCACTTGTCGTGGGAAGGCACCCTTATACGTCATTGTACCAGTCTATTACTACCCGAGACAATACCTGGCTGCAGATATACTATGTAAGTAGGTACAACACTATCTATCTTTTCTTCCTTCAGCCATCTCTCCACTGCTGGATATAGGCCTCTTCCATTTTCCTCTATCTTGAGATTTGCGAGTCCATCTTCTACCCGCTACTGGGATAATATCGTCAGCCCATCTTTTCTGTGGCCGACCTACTCCTCTCTTTTTGTCCCTCGGTCTCCATCTTAGAACTCTTGGAGTCCATCGCTCTGTCCCCTGTCTGGCAACATGACCCACCCACTGCCATTTTTGTTTAGCAACCCGGTCCATGATGTCTACAACTTTAGTTCTGCGCCTTATTTCCTCATTCCTTATTTTATCTTTCAGGCACACGCCTAACATTTGTCTTTCCATGGACCTCTGTGCACATTTTAGTTTGTGTATTGTATTGGCAGTGCTGGTAAATTTTAATTTACTTAATTTTTATATGGAGAAATATAACCGCGGATCTAAAACAACATTTTTTTGCGATTATTTATATATACTTCATGACACAATTACCTATGGTAATACGGTTAAATATTTCTACGCAAGTTTGCAAAAAAACGATACTTAATAATATACGGTGACGACACCACACTGCAAAGTGACAAGACCATACGCACGTTCGATTGTTTTTACACTGTAATAATGTAAATGAGTTCTGGTTACGCGGGTAACAACACTATTGTAATATTTACGTCATATTCACATCACTAGCGACAGGTTGTAATAAGTTACAGAAAATAATCTCTGGTCTTATAGTCCGAGAGCCCGCTGCTTAATTTATGACGTATCTGTTTTTTGATCGAAATGTGGTATAAATGATAGCTTACCAATAGGGTATTACATCGCACTAGGGTTGCCTATCAAAATCTTGCCGCAACCCCCCCTGCCCCCCCCGAAAAGGTCCCTCTTCGCGGTTTTTCGCATTTTATAGGAATATGGTAAGAGATAGGAGAAAGTAGTCAATGACAAAAATAATCCTTGCTAAATTCTCTACAAAAATTGTTAAGTCAATTTTTTCGTAGAACTAGCAGTTTACCCGCAATGGCCGGTCCAAAACCGAAATTCATTTAAAATACTAAAAAAATGTATTTAAACTAAATTGGTTGAAAATTGATAAGAGCTACAGGAAAACAGTCAGAGAACGAATTAATTATCATAGTCTTAGCTACAAAACGAGCTATAACTTATATTCATGCATCTAATAATTTCGGAGTTATTACAATAAAACTCAGTGAAGAAAATTCTTAAAATTTAGTTTTTCTTAAAATAACCAGTGATATAGCGCCGCAGGCCAAATTTTTTTTCCATAAAATGTTAGTAATAATGGGTGGAAGAATGTGAAAGAAAAAAAATCAAACTTTTTTTTTTATTTTTTCTAAAAATATCCTGTTTTTTGACCGTCCATTACGGGTAAACTACTAGTCCTATGAAAAAATTGACTTTTCGTTTTTTGTAGAGAATTTAGCAAGGATTATTTTTGTCGTTGACTACTTTCTCCTATCTCTTACCATATTCCTATAAAATGCGAAAAACCGCGAAGAGGGACCTTTTCGGGGGGGGCAGGGGGGGTTGCGGCAAGATTTTGATAGGCAACCCTAGTGCGATGTAATACCCTATTGGTAAGCTATCATTTATACCACATTTCGATCAAAAAACAGATACGTCATAAATTAAGCAGCGGGCTCTTGGACTATTACGTCATGGATATGGATGGATGGTATGAGTCACCAATTAGTATTTGCAGGTTGTCAGCCTACAATGACCTGAGAACTTCAAAATGGTGATATCTAATTTAGATTAGGGAAACCGGTTTAGGAATATAATGAACTTTGGACTTATTTATGTACGTTTATCATTATAGCCAATTATAATTCGCTGCCTATGCGACTGTGGAGAACCAATACAGACTATCCAGCACATCGTGGAGACGTGCCCTCTGAGAGCGTTCTCTGGCACATATACTGACATACATAACGCCACTACAAACGCCTTGCAATGGCTTGATGATTTGGATGTTGCTCTCTAGTGTCTCCTGGATGTAACAGCGAAAAATCTTTGACTCTCTTATCTTCTGACGACGCCACCTCTCAGTGGCTGATGCCATTAATTATTAACCTAGTTATCGCGTCATTAGCGAAGTAGGCAGAGAGGACAGACAATCACTGCTTCGATTATATTCAGACAGTGTGTCAAGCACGCTCTCTGATTTCTTTTACTCAAATGTCGTCTGTCATAAGAGTAATAATATAATTATAATTAGTTTATTCAGAAAATATGTACAAATTACAAAACAATGGTAACAATATACTAAATAAAATACACATTAAGGTGACGGGTCCCCATACAGCTTTAAGCTGGTATGAGGGGACCAATATACTCCACAATTAGCAATACAATGTCAGAACATAATATGTTCTGACATTAATCAAAATTAAAAACGAAATATCATCAAATACGAAATAATAAAAAAACATAAAGATAAATTAGTAAAAATCAAAATAAATAAGTAATAAATTCACCGACAATAATGAAGCATATACGTGAATATTAAGAACAAATATGATTTAAGATGGTACTTAAATAAAAGCATGAATAGTAAGCATATTGATATTTCAAAAATTTCTAAAAACGATTAGATCTCGATAACTTTACTAAATATGCTTTGGGAAAAATAGAGTAGATACATCGAACAGTACGAGTAGGTATTCAAATGTTCAGAGAAAAGATGTTCGAGATGAGAGTTCCAGAGAGTTCCAAGATGAGAAATGATTTCTCAAATGTTCAGACAAAAGATGGCTTAGAGATACAATTTTCAGGAGCCCAAAAGTGAGAATCTTATGGCAATCAGAAGTGAGAAAGTTAAACCACAATACATTGAGTAGTTTTAAGCCTACAGGCGCAAGGCCAGTAAGTTAAAATGAATTAATCATACATATATAGTTTTAACACTTGAAAACGGTAAGTTATATACCAGAATGTTTATATAATATTGTTTATGTACATTTCTTGATGGTGGATGAAGGTCGCCTACTGCCTACTATCGTCATACACACAAGCCCTCTTGATTGTTAAAGCGGGCATACCTATTATAGGGATATTTCTATAGAAAGGAAAATGCTAAAAAAAAGTAGGCCCGCGCAAAAGAAATGTAACTCAAATGATAGATAAAAATGAATAATTAAATGCTGCAAAGGGGGCATCATCGAAATCAAATGAAATACCTATTCGAAGTTTACAGAGGACACACGAATGTATAAAAAAGGAACACTAAATAGTTACAATTGCGGTTTAAAAGCGTATAATATGATAAGTATAAGGTAGCCCGTCTTCATCAGCCTTGGTCTCTCTAACTAAGAAATAATATTTTTGAAAAGATCGTTGCAGATATGAACTACTGAATCGATACAATCGCTATGTCTCCTGAATTTCGAATAGGTATTTCACACATTAGGCAATTGATTTCAATGATGCCCCCTATGCAGTATTTAATTACTGATTTTTACCTATCATTTCAGTTACATTTCGTTTGCGCGGGGCCTTGGTTTTTTCATAATAAATGAGAATTCACCTTTGGTGCTAGTTTTTTTTATAGATAAAGTGAGAAATGAAGTGGCTTTAAAGTGGATCCAATAAATGAAAAACTGAAAGAATCTGAAATGAGATGGTACGGCCACATAATGAGTCGAGTTAAAGTTGCCGGAAGAAAAGAGAGGCAGAGGAAGGAAGAAAGAACCATGTAGATATATACTTTCGTTGTTCTTTTACTACGTATTTCTTAAGCAAATACTCAACAAGTGCGAATCACCCTGCGGGCTCCTAGTACACTATACAAAGAATTAATTATTTACCTGTATATTCGAGTATATAAATAATCTTAATATGTATTATGTATTATATAATTTACTCTCAGACAAAGGTTATCAACTATGTATTATGTAATCCTATATACTCACTGTACCTCTTAACTGTCAATGGCGATCCTACTACAAATATAAAATATTTCAGTTTTTACAAATTTTTCAATAGATGGCGATAGCATAGAAAATTGGTGCAATGTGAAAGTGTTTTTTGTTGAATTTAGCAATGACATTAAAAAAACGCACTTAAAATGTGAGGACATACTGATTCTATGTAACTATCCAAATACGTTCTCAACTTATTAAATTTTAAATGTAGAATCTCTTAGCCTTATATTATGTGCCTGTAATGTTTTTTATTAAAATTTCCTGCTTGACTCAATGATTTTGTATTGATATCTTACAATCATGTCTAATTTGTTTTTGTCACAATTTTTTTCAAGATCTTTTATTTTTTCTGGTATTGTTTTTTTTATGTTTTTTGTTTATATTTATTTCTTTCTTGACTTTTTTCTTTTTGATTTTCATATGAATATTTTACAGTCATATTTTGTTTTTATTGTATAGTTTTGTCCATATTAAGTAATATTTTTTTTACGATTGTTATAAATTCTTCCTAATGTAAATTTAAATGTTCCATTTACTCCATGTACTGCATTCGCTTATACTACCAATTGTGAGAAATTTTTATTGTTTTTGATTATATTTTGTATTTTTCAAAGGCCGTATGGCCGTTTATGTTATAATAAATAAATAATACTCTTAAAGTTTATTCTAACAATACAAAAATTGGCCATTTTTTTGCTAAAACAGTTCTGAAATGTAATTTGAAAGTAACGTAAAAATTTAACCATATCTTATTATCACACCAAGCAACACTACACCAAGTCTGAAAAAAAAACGGACAATGGCTCTCCACATACGTCTGGAAGTTCAGTTAACTGAATCGACCGTTTCCAAAAAAGCTCCGACCGAAACCTTTTTCTACATTCAGTGTTACCCTGATCAGAGAGAGGTTTTAGTCGGAGCTCTTTTGCAAAACGGTCGATTCAGTCAACTGAACTTCCGGACGAGTTTGGAGAGCCTATAGGTACAATTAGTTTGCAATTTCGAAATTTAGAACCTATAAAACTTCGACGTGTTTTCATTTTAATTCTATTTGAATTCAATATTGATCGAATATAAATTGTGACTTGGCACAATGGTTCTATTTGGATTACTCTATTAATTCACATAAGTAAATACGTATTTTGATTCCAGCAAATTCAGCAAAATACAATAAGTGTGTAAGATTTTACGACTACGTTGCATGTAAGGGTGCCTTCCCACGACAAGTGAATCCGGATTCGTACGCGAATCTGGATTAATCCCTTCCGGATGGATGATTTCGTGCACGGGGTATGGGGAAATAGTTCCCTATTTTTATAATAATATAATAATTCATTGTATTAATATTTTTAACTTTTTAACTTTAACGTTGTAAATTTTGAAAATATCTTGAGTCCGTTGAAGCAATAAATAAATAAATATATAATATAATAAATAGATAATAATAATTATCTCTATCATACTGTTGAATATATACTAATTCTGTTTTTGTGTTTAAAAATTAGATCGATCAGGTACGAGAATAAATTATTGTCTTTACACCAATATTAATTGTAATTTAGTAAAAAAAAAATAAAGGAAAGCATTGCATATTAATTAAACTTGTTTGTGGGTGATATTTTTTAAAGTTTGTCACACGGAGTTTTTGTATCTTGTATCACGCGTTATTTTTCAACACCGGTTTTTCTCAAATTAGCTGCTAATCTCTCTCAGTCCCGTTATGGGCCCGCTACACGCTCGCGAGTCACCACGACCTTTTGGTGTTCATTCACTCGCGAGCGTGTAGCGGGCGCATTATGTGTCGGGGTGTACATTATATTTATTTTGTACGGGAAAAAATGTCTGCCATAACTGGAAATTAGAGAACCCATTAAATAATTTATTTATTTATTTTAATATTATTAATGTCGATATTATCAGAATAAAAGAATACCGGCCCAGTAACAGTGCAAAAATTGTGCTGTTTCAGGTCCGTGGTATTAGAAAAATATAATGATTGGTACCTTAAACTTTTTTTCATTTTAAATAAAATTATAATTTCTTTATCATTCGTGTGTTATTTAGACTAATAGATTAGGTACATAATTTTTGAAGGGAGACATTTGAAAGATTGGCATCATACTGATAAAATGCACCACATGGACTTATAATTCGATGTAACGAAATTCCAGAAAAATTAATTCAATAAATAATAAGAAAATATAATGTTCCCCACTCTATGGCAACTGGGGAATCTAAATTTATACATTATTTATTTTGATTTTTATTTTTCGAATCATGCGGGTATCTGCATCTCTTTCACTCTCGTTGTATATTGTAACAGTACGAAACCCATAAGCATATTGCTCAAAATAAATAAACCCCACAAAAACCGTACAAAAGCCACACAGGATTTTTTTTAGGGATAAAAGCACAAATCTAATTGAATTTTGTAAATAAAATTAATTGTATCGATTAGTATTCGAGTAAATTATATTTGGAACTAGAATAGATTAAAAAATACGAATAAGCAAGCGGATCTAAAATGGGATAGACAATGATTTCAACATTTTATAAATAATTCATCTACTGAAATCCAACTAAAAAGTTTAAGCTTTTATTATTTGAGGATTTTTTATTGGTTTTTAATCATCTGTAGACCATATTTAAGGCACTTGGAATCGTCAGGTTTACAAACACAAAATCAAATGCAATAAATCAATAAACACAAAAAAAAGAATGAAAGCAATAAACACATAGACAATACAAAACTATAACACATTTGTGGTACAATTTAATGCAGGTCTGGATGTAAATTGTCCAGAACTACATTAAGTACGTCATATTTCTGAAGGGTTTTTGTGTTTTTTGGGGTTCATACTACATCATCGTAAATACTCCTATGGGTTTTTCTTCGGAAACCGTTGTGTATACACGCGCTGAAACATGTAAGTAGGGTTGTCAACATTTTTTCAGCTGATTATTCCATCTGCATCAATAAGTAATTTTAAAAAGTTATCGGAAGCCTGGTTGCTAACGCGCTCGATCCTCGATGCCGACATACCCCACTTCACGACACAAGCTTTTAAGCTTGTTATGAAGTGTACAAATATGTATCAGGGTGTAATTCGATAATTTTATGAAAATAAAAGAAAACATACACATTATCTTATTGTTCTTGATATCAGTTCTTAACTCTTTTTTTGTTGCTTCCTTCATTATCCCCTCCTTTCTTCCTCTTCTTCTTCCTCTTCCCATGCTTCCTCCTTCCCTACCATAAATGTTTTATAGATATAAGATATATATTTTTAACTATGTTTTGTAATCTATTTGTTTTGCGTGTGTGCTAATTGTGAACGGATGTAATTGGTCTTGTGTATTGATATTTTTGTATTAATGTACCTGTCAATGTTTGTTTTTGTGACTGTATCTGTTCCATGTGCAATAAATAAATAAATATCTACTTGTCTATTTAAATAAAAACTGTCATTTTATGAACTGCTTGAATTTTATAATATTTTTATTTGCTAGAAAAGTGTGGTTTTCTCAATTTTCAAATTAATGTAAATTACACACTCATTCGTCAGTCGAAAACTGCAGGCAATGATATAATTCTTAAACTGCGTTTAAATTTTACAAGTGAAGCGGATTTGGTTGATATTTTCTTAGTTTTAATGTTGCCAAAAAAAAATATATAGTATTTTGCGATCCATATATTTCTTGCAACTCATTTTCAATATTATTATTATACTCTAGTACGGTTGACAACCCTCGTTGTTAGTAAATATATATCCGAAAATATATCGAATAATAATTATTTTTATTGTAAAATTGTTACAAAAATATACAAATTACCCGACTAGCAAAAATTACAACACGTTATTTTCAGTTAATGTAGGTAGCTACATGTTATCAATTTAGTATCATATTCTTGTATTATGTATTTTTGTACCTATGAATAACTTTTGAATCAGTATTAATTTACAGTAAGTAATGTTAAGAGTATGCATACCGACATATCAAAAATTTCTAAGAACGGGAGACCTTCTATCTCGACAACCGTTATTAATTATGCTTTGGAACAAAATAGGGTAGATGCATTGAACCTTTATATAACCGTATATAACCGTAAAAGATTTTTTATATCTTGTATAGATTTCTCAAAAAAATGGAAAACACCTCTGATCTTTTTTCCGAAAGACGGAAACTCGTTTCCTGAAAGTCGTTGAGTAAAATTTTTTTTTGTACTGATAATATGCATTAAAACCTAGGGAATAACCGTAAAAGTTTTTTGATAGACGCAAAATTAACCTCAAAAAATTAAAAAAACGCTATTTTTACCATTTTATCATGCGATTGTCACGCGATTTTGAACCTTAATGCCGTGGGAAAAGACTGACGTCATTCCTGGTGCCAATTATATAGGTAATACCTACCGATTCGGTATAATACTTTAAGTAAAAGTTAATGTCGCCGCCACACGCTTGCGAGCGTCTACGAGTTTTTTGCGTTCATGAGTAAAAAGGCGTCAACGGTCTGTTACGTAAACGAGCCAAGACAAACGTTCCATCCACACGCCTTTTTACTCATATACACAAAAAACTTGTGGGCGGCGACAAATGGAATATATATGTATTACGTTTAATAGTTATACTATAGAAAATGAAGTAACGTAATAAGCTAATAGGTACCTACATAAATATATACATAATTATATTTTTTAATAAAACGTTTTTTATTTTGTGAGAATCAACACACACACACACACACACACACACACACACACACACACACACACACACTCACACACACACACACACACCCTCACACACACACACACACACCCTCACACACACACACACACACACACACACACACACACACACACACACACACACACACCCTCACACACACACACACACACACACACACACACACACACACACACACACACACACACACACACACACACACACACACACACACACACACATAATTATATTACACATTTTGTAATTATCAAACTATAAATTAACATTAAAATAATTGAAAAAAAAGTATAATTTTAATTAAAATACATTTTAAAATAGAAAAGAAGAAATAAAATTAAAAAAACTGTCTGTTTGGGATGTTTCCTAAAGAAATATCTACGTATATGTATATTGGATTCAACACTTGTATTGCAAGTTATCCAAACGCTATGGATTAGACGGATTCATCTGGATTCATCAAGGCGTGTCCGCGGATTCACAGGCAACCTATTTCCCACGATCCGTGCACGTCTGCGATATCACGTACCGCCATACAAATCGCTATGAAAAAGTCTGTAGATTCACGGACTCACTCCTTCCCACGGCATGCGAATCTACGGACGAAGCAGGATTCACCTTCCGTGGGATATAGCCATAAGATATATTGACCACTATTCCCTAACACGTGTAGTGAGTACAGAATAGTGATGGGCATAGCATATTCGTCATTCGATTATATCGATAGTGCTGAAAATCAAGCATTCTTTATTCGTGTCGATCAGATTCTTGAGGATGGACGCGTTTTGAGTAAAATGAATCGGAGAGCGTGTATGAAAAATTGCACGAATGTGACGGAGGCTAGGAGTGTGTGTAAGGATAGGGCTGTCTGGCGCTCTGTCCTCTCTGCCTACCCTGCAAGGGAGGCTGCGTGAGGGTATAGATAGATAGATTTTATGTGAAATCAGTAGGCATTACATGGAAAACTTTGTGAGACCATAGTAACTAAACATGTGAAAAATTGATGTTGTAGGTTTCACAGCATGGTATATATAATCTTCCTTCCAGGTTATTCGGGTGTTGGCTGCGTGTCTGTCGATTTTCTCTAGCTTTCGGCAGCGATACTGCTGCCATCTTCAGGATGAATATAGAGAAAATCAACAGACACGCAGCCAACACCCGAATAACCTGGAAGGAAGAATATGTGAAAAATTGTTTCAGAAAAAGTAAGATTACTCAAGACTTTCGTGGTTAGAAATGTATTTATTGTAAATTTTCACAATAATAAATAAGTCCAAAGTGACCCCTGAAATTTGATGAAGCTTGAGATTAGTGGCGTGAGGGTATAGATAGATATTCGTAGATAGTAAGTATTGCCACATCACCGACAATCGACTTATAACTATGAGTTGTTCGTACTAATGCGTTACGATTAATCGATTTACTTCGATTATTTCGACTGTAAAGTATGTCACTATCTCCCATCTCTATTAAAGAATGCGCTAAACGTGTGTAAACAGTACTATGTGGTACACTGATTGATTGGTAGATTGATTGGGTTATCTGTTTTTATTCCGTGTACCGTGTGAATGACCATTAGGTATTCAATCTAAGAGTCAAAGTTCTGCGTCAATATTTCTCAGGTACTTAGTGAATATCGACTTTTTATTGTTGTATGTCACTGAAGGGTCAATGGAACAAAATAAAATGACAAGTGTGGATGATCGTCAAATTATTTCAATCCAGTTTATCCACATATGATTGTCATTTGGGAACAGCATATTTTGACCCTTTTTAAAGAAACCGTTTTTTGGAAACTCCTATGAAATCATTTTTAACTCATTGAGAGACACTTAAAAATCACTCCTTTTGTTTATACCCTTATTCATCCTTTTAATAAAAGTTTGGAAAACAGCCAAACACCCTATAACTAATTTTGATATGGGAATCTATGTGCCAAATCTCAAGTTCGTACAATGTCTGGTATTCGAGATATTCGTATACTCCAATACACGAGGTCTCCTCACATTGGAGAGTAGTATGGAAAATGTAAATATTGTAATAAGTTTTATACGTACTCGTATGTACTAGAAATGGAAGATGTTAGTTATTCATAAACTTATTTGAATTGAACTTTAAACCCTATTTTTCACCTCCTTAGGGGCGGAATTTACAAAAATCCCTTCTTAGTGGAAGGTTTTGTATTAAAACTATCTGCCTTTAAAATTAAACTTTGGATTAGACTCTAGGTCAGTCAGGACACTTTGGCTTATTAGAGATTAAATTAGTTTTCACTGTGTGACGTCACAAAGTTTAAATGATCATAATGATCTAGCGGCAATGATCTATGAACACTACATGACAATGTGATTATGATAATGACATTTCTCCACGCGGAGACAATGATCACAATACACGACAATACATACAATACAATATTTCATAGATTTTATCATGATGCATCTCATTAGAATGGCCTTGATCGTTGTCTGCAACAATCGGCTTGCGGAAAAAAGAAATGCATGTAATTAGAGAAATGAATGGCAGTGGGCGGGGCATGTGGCGAGACAGGACAGTATTAGATAGTCACTGGTCAGGTCACATAAAATCTTGAAGTGGAAGCTTTGGAACAACAAAAGAGGCATGCCAGGCACAAGAATGGACACATGACATTTTCCAGCTGACAGCAGATAGGCCGAGATAAGAGAAAATTAGAAGAGGCCTATGTGCAAAAGTGGAACGAAAGCGACCAGCAGTAAGTAAGAGCATTGAACAGGCAAAATACTACTGTATTATTTTTCCATCTATCTATCTCCTTGCAGAGTATGCAGAGAGCGACAGAGAGCAAGATCGCCCCATCCTTGCTCACACTTGCTTCCGTCACACTCATGCCATTTGGATCACCGATTTCATTTACTCAAAACGCTTCTGTTCATGAGGATCTGATAAACACGAATAACACGATAGATTCAGTTCTGTCTCGTACGATCATGCTTCCTCACTAACTGGGAAATGTGGTATCAAAATGTATCTAGTGGCTTGAGATTAAGAGCCATTTTTGTAGTGTGAGACAGTGTAACTACACGCAAGTCCGTACACGCAGTTATAGTAGGATTAGTGAGCGCACAATGAACAAGAATGCACACAGATACGTTCATTGTTCAAGGCCGGTATATCCGTCCTATCACGAACACTACAAAAAGGCTCTTCTATTGGCGCTAGAAGTATACATCCAAGTCCAATGGTTGACAACTTATTTTAAACACAGATACATAATATAATTGTAAATTTATCATTGATCACTATGAATTGCCATGATTAAGAAAGATTTATAATTTATTGACAGCGCTGCGTGGAGAAATTATTATAGATCATTTGAATACAATAAGGCGGCATTACAATAATTGTTGATATTATGATCTATAGATATCAAATCACACTGTCATCAGATGATTATTGAATGTTAATGTTTATTAACAGTAATGATTAAGGAACGGTTAAAGTTAAAATCGCTGTGATTTAAAATTGAGAATTACGATGCATTAGCAAATTCCCTCTTTTAAACTAATCTGGCTTTCGGATGTAACGCAAAATAAAATAAAAAAATAGTAATTGTTGAAGATTTTCACAGTGAAAGCTTGACCTGAAAAATATACCTGCGGCGCCAACAACACAATCGTTTTCGTCTGCAGCGCTATTTACCAGTTTTTCATTCTGTATCAAATTTCTGTTGCCCCCCCCCCACCCAGATTCGAGGCTGGCGACGCCCATAAGTACCTAACATATTCACAATTCAATATAACAATACGAATATAGTAGGTAAATAAAGTATGAAATGCCTCGGCATATGATTTTTTTGAATAAATGAATGTATGTTTCCCACACAATAACATCAACTTGCATAGCTACATAATTATATTGTTAAGTATTGTTACTTTTAACTGTTATTATGAATACAAATGTGACTGTTATTTTTATCATGATAACCTTTCACATCTCTAAACATCTGCATAATACCTACAATAGTAAATTATTGACAGCGTAATGATCTAAGTATTCTATGCGACTAGAAGTACTAGCTGTGACCTGGCATTGAACGCTACGACAGACGGGGAAATACCGGATGGAAGTTTTTTTTATTATAACAATAAAATATTGCATACCTACATAATATAATGATATTGCACAGTAGGTAGTTCTTCTTTACGACCTTTTATTTTATCTTTATAGTTTTACTGGCCTATTTATATTTTATTTGCCTACAGATTAAATTTACAGCTGACCAGTTATTGCTTCCATTTCATATTATTAATTTATTCACAATATCTCAGAATTGTCAGCCAGAAGAGTCTACATATTATCATTCATAATTGACATATAAACTCATCAGCCTAATACTGGGAAACATTACTACCCTATCCAGATATCACGGATATCACAGGATTAGGCTCAGATATACCGCTCTATATAAAATACAAGCTTACTACATATTTCGAAATCTTCTTACAATATTATAGACTGGAATTAGTGAATGTTACTAATGAATAAGTGTAAAGTGATGACATTAAACCAGCCGACGATGGATGGAAAGTCCATCTTTTGCTGTACATCCGCTGAGATAACTCCTTGTTATTTCAACTACGACATGTATGCATTCGATGTTTGTCTAACATAGGTGTGCGAAGGGTGGATTTCTGCAGAAGGAAAGCCGATCCTAACATTTCTTATGGGATTACGTCAGATTAGACACTATTATACCTATCATTTTTTCCAAAAGGAATCGTGTTCATGGTAGCTTTGCGCCTGGACTAGGTACCTACTTATTTTTGTTCAAAAGTTATAGCATTCGACCTATTGTAAATTACTGTACTCTGTACCGCCCTAGGGTTATTACAAAGAACATGACAAACTTAGATAATTGTAGTACCTAATTATAACTTCTAGGTACCTACATATTTACAGAAATGATACAGAAATCATAATACCTACATGTTATACTCGTACATGCTAGAAAATTTGACTGCTAGTAAAGTTTCTTATCAGGTACAGAGGGCGTTACTCCTAGGCATGTTGATCATAATTCATAATAGTATTTTACATAACACAGAGTAAGAACTAGAAACGCCTAGAGTGACTAACGGAGTATTTGGCTGAGAAATAATATTCTCATTCTCCAGTTTCAATCGTTACGATTGGTTTGCAGCAAAGCTCCATGTCTCCTCCTCCACTCATCCCTGTCCTGTGCGGTTCTTTTTAACTCTTTATAGTATGAGTCGAAGCCCATATCCTGGCACAGGTCGTCCAGGTATTCTTTCCTTGGTCGTCCTCTGTAGTTTGTCCCCTAGTTCATTTCTTCAATTAATTCAAATAGGAGACCCTCTTGACGCACTATGTGGCCGATCTATCTGACACGTCTTTCTGCTATTGCATTGGTGTCTTCCTCCTTTGATTTTGTTGAGAACTTATTCGTTCGTTTTATGTGATCCCCCTCCGAGAAATCCCTAATATTCTCCTATAGGACCACACCTCAAAAGCTTCAATAACAAACGATATTATAGAACCACTACAATAGATACGTAATATGGAAATTGGAAATACATGAGGCCATGAAATAGGTCAGGGTTTTACTAAACCACGACTATTTTATGAAAAACTGTCACGAAATTCAACAGAAAAATTGTTAAATGAGTATTTCCGCATTGGGAAGCATTTAAAGGCACTTTGGTTTTTTTTTCTGCAGAGTCTGTCCCACTTCGAGATTCTACAAGATTTTATTTAACTTCACTTTTTTTTTGTTTGCGACCAAATATCGTAATCGATTTTTCAATAATAATATGACGGAAACTAGGAGTGTGTGTAAGGGCTGTCTGGCGCTCTGTCCTCTCTGCCTACCCCGCAAGGGACATAGATAGATGTTATTGTTTTCCTCTACCTTGGCACACAACAAGCATATGTTGCGTCCTGATTACGATCGCTCTACCTACAAACGTGACCTTCCTTTCAATAAAGGCCAATAAAACATCACTACTGCAATCAAACTGCAGTATTTTATTTTCAATCACGCATTTTTGATTTCTCATCCGTGCTAGAAAACGTGCACGCAAAATATAGCGTTCGTAGGTACACGCTATTTCGCGTGACGCGTAAATCAATCCTCTTACAGTAGGTAGTCTGTAATCGCTACCCTCCCAGAAAATTAAAAAAAAAAACTTTTTTTTTTCATATTAATTTATTCATAGACAACATTATTGATAGGGCGATATTCTGAGTAAAAATGGTTCGAATATCAAAAAAATCACCACTAGAATCACTGCGTCTTATCTTAAACATTTTATCAACCAAATTACAGCTTTTTATCTAAAAAATAATAATCTCAAGTTTCAGTAATTTCAGAGATAACCTTTGAATTATTTTTTATCAAGAAGGTCCAGAAGACTGGCCTGGATTGGACACGTCGTCAGATCTGGAGAAGAAAGAGAGACCAAGACAGAGATTGATGGACAATGTTACCCGAGATCTGAACATACTAAATGTTGGCGATGACTGGGAGTCCGTTGCTGCAGACAGGAAGGCTTGGAGATCCATTGTTCTGGAGTCCAAAACTCTACCGGAGTTGTACGGCCATCGGAAGTGAAGTGAAGAAAATTTACGATAATCACATTTCTACCTGTAGTGTATTAGAAGTTAAGTGTAGTACATATATAATATAGGCTCTAGAGAGGCATTGCACCACATCATGTAAGTACCTACTCTGGGCTACAGTATAGTCTACATCCATAGTACTGGAGGCGGTGGCATAGGACTGGCTCCTCCTACTATTGCACCATATAATGTAGTAGTGAGGCCAGGACGCTCCAGGCATACCAGAGCAGAGCCACTTCTCTGCAGACCACCAGACTAGCAACACTTACCAGAGCCCAGGACAGCTTGCTGATACTTGGGAGGTAAGTGAACATTACATATTGGCGACGTGGATAAATTTATAGAACAGTGATAATTATATAAAGTGATACCAGTGTAAATTATCATTATAATAACGTACAGACAGTGCAAATAATAATAATTACTACGCAATCAAACAAATAAAAATGTTTTAAATCAAGAGTGAATTTAAATGGGTTTTCTTTGTTTGTATCGGTTAAAGGATATTACTAATAATATGTATTCAAAATTACTATAAAATACAAACTATTACACAATCGCATGCTATGAATTATTGGTTACTGTGTCTGCATTTAACTTAATTCGTTTCAATTCAAATCAAAACCTACTTAAGGCGGGTTATCCTAATTTAATAATAATAAAAAAAAAGGGGAGAAAGAAAGAAAATAATTTGGGTACCTATACAAAGAAAAGAAAAAGTGATTGAAGAAGAAACCCTCACGTTTTAATAATATTTTAAGATATCTAGTGTACTCGTATCTTGTCAAATAAATGCATGAATTTGAAGGGCAAAAGAAATGTGTATAAAATTGTTGCGCAATCCGCATTCCAATGTTATAGAACATTACACATAATAATCGCGCAGTACCGATGATAAGGGTATTGCACAATCGGATAACATTGCAAAACATCGCATAGCAACAACCTCCATAAGATGTACGAGGGTTTCAGTTAATATAATAAATAAATAAATAAATATTTATTTCAATTAATAATGATTCCTTAACTAATACACTACACTACCTACTAGGGTAACTAAAACATATCCTCATTTATTTAAGTCTTAGGATGATATTTTCAATATTAGCTGAGTAATCTTACTTTTGCCGAGGCAATTTTTTTCATGTTCAGTTTATGAACTAAACTATTTTTGGAATGTTCTATGTGTCACAGTGTTTTTAATACGGGAATTTTTACCTCTATTATGTATGGATTGGAGGAATTTTCTAGACCGATGTATTTATAAATATTTTACATTAAGTATTGGGGATGGTAAGGGATAACAATGATATTAAAAAAGTTATATTTGGATGAATGTCGAAGCCGCAAATAATGATAGATAAAAAAATAACTTCCTAATACCCCGAGGGTGGGATTTGTCCTGAAATGGTCCTTTGTTTATTAAAAAAGTAAATTCATGAAAAGAATACCTCAAAATATGAGAGCGAAGGACGCATGCAAAGCAAATGAATGAAAGTGTAGCTATTTTTTCTGTCGTCAATTAGTTAAGATGGTTTGTACATGTGGGAAGAATTCTGCGATAGGATTACAATACAAATATCTAACGGTTCGGAAATTAAGTGACATTGCATGATTGTATTGTTGGTAGGCCTTATCGTCAAATTTTGACAAAAAAAAAGACAAAAAACGTAAACAACTGGGTGACCTGGTTGAGCCAAGTGGCTCATGGACGACTGCGTTTATTTACACCACTTATTTCGCACAAGTATATTTTGTTTGTCATCCTTTCACCATTCATTCTCCCTAGATGTTCCAACTCAACTATATCAACTCGTATAATTCTGCAGCTGCCTTAAAATGGAGTTGAAATGCAGGACACGTTGCCAGACGCTCAGATTCTAGACGGACCAACAAGATTCTCAAGTGGCAACCTAGAACGAGCAAAAGGAGCGTTGGAAGACCTCAGGCAAGATGGTCTGACGATGTGAGGCGAATCGCAGGAAGCAAGTGGATGCAGCGTGCCCAGGATAGGGATCTTGAAGGAAAATCCCGCGGGCTTAAGGCCCTCCACATCCCCGGGTAGCTCATGCACATTAATAGCGACCTCTTTACCCGCACTTCTAGCAAAATATTATTAAGAGGTGGGCCCATAGGGTTAGCCTTAAGGGAGCCCCCCGGCAAACCCCACCCAGGACAGGATAGGGATCTGTGGAAAGTCAAAGGGGAGACCTATGACCAGCATTGGAATTAAAACGGCTGAGAAAGAAGAAGAAAAAAAAATCAGCATGGGGAGCTGATCCGAGACATCGCGATGTCTTCCAACTGACCTTGACAAATTGTACGAAATTACAAGGCGGAAACAGTCTTTGATAATAATATAATTATTAAGTAATACATAATTAATTATCCATGCTACACGGATTATATTCTAATTGTTTTATCTGAGCGACAAATTCGCCGAAACTTGAATAAAATACACGCCATTATGCAGACATATTATTAGGTGTGTACTACCTAGGAAGTGATTGGCGGGCCGACTTAATAGAGTGTATCATATTTCAGACAAAAATATAGACATTAGGTAGTTTTTATAGTAACCAGTAAAATGTATGAGTTTTTTTGAAGGAGGGCTTGCATACATACATACATATCCACGTCCGCTCCCTATGTGGAGCATATGGTCGTCACCCAGTTTTTCTGTCCTGGGCCAACTCCGTTGCCTGTTCCCATGTCATTCCAGCCTGGCGCAGCTCTGATGCATACACAAACCCATTTTTTTTAAAGGAGGGCTTGCATACACAAACCCAATAAAGGTTTCCCTAATACCAGCTAATGCTGTCTGTGGACCTTTTTTATGTTTAATGTTGTTTCTGATGCTATTGCTGTGTTATTGTTTATGTATGTATTATTTTTTGTACGTTTATGTTGGTGTGTTAATGTAGTGATTTGAGGGTGTGTGTGGAGTGGTATATGTGGCTTAGTATTGTAGTATGTTGGTTTCCCTAATACCAGCTAATGCTGTCTGGGGACTTTTTTTATGTTTAATGTTGTTTCTGATGCTATTGCTGTGTTATTGTTTATGTATGTATTATTTTTTGTACGTTTATGTTGGTGTGTTAATGTAGTGATTTGAGGGTGTGTGTGGAGTGGTATATGTGGCTTAGTATTGTAGTATGTTGGTTTCCCTAATACCAGCTAATGCTGTCTGGGGACCTTTTTTATGTTTAATGTTGTTTCTGATGCTATTGCTGTGTTATTGTTTATGTATGTATTATTTTTTGTACGTTTATGTTGGTGTGTTAATGTAGTGATTTGAGGGTGTGTGTGGAGTGGTATATGTGGCTTAGTATTGTAGTATGTTGGTTTCCCTAATACCAGCTAATGCTGTCTGGGGACTTTTTTTATGTTTAATGTTGTTTCTGATGCTATTGCTGTGTTATTGTTTATGTATGTATTATTTTTTTGTACGTTTATGTTGGTGTGTTAATGTAGTGATTTGAGGGTGTGTGTGGAGTGGTATATGTGGCTTAGTATTGTAGTATGTTGGTTTCCCTAATACCAGCTAATGCTGTCTGGGGACTTTTTTTATGTTTAATGTTGTTTCTGATGCTATTGCTGTGTTATTGTTTATGTATGTATTATTTTTTGTACGTTTATGTTGGTGTGTTAATGTAGTGATTTGAAGATGCGTGGAGTGGTATATGTGGCTTAGTATTGTAGTATCTTGGCTTCCCTAATACCAGCTTATGCTGTCTGGGGACTTTTTTATGTTTAATGTTGTTTCTGATGCTATTGCTGTGTTATTGTTTATGTATGTATTATTTTTCTTTTCAATAAACTCAATTTCAACTCAACTTTCAAATACTTTCCTGTACACTTTGCACTAGGCTAAAAGCCTGTATCGCATCAAAGTGTAGAATACATCGCCAGCGCCGGGGTTTGAACCTGGCAGCAAAACCGCATATCTGGTAACCTTAGTTGTCAGTTCACTTCATGCTCATATACTTACATACCACTCCAATAAGCCGCGACTTTCATCGCTTTGTCATTGGCCACAATCAGGTCCCCAGGCGTACAGCCCTCCTCCATCAGTGAACACATCAGTAGGTGGCTGTCATCCTGGGTGACAGCCACAATCACAAGTGATGTCTTCATCTGCGGAGAGGTACCCCCACTTCTTGAGGTTATTTTTACCAACTCTCAGTCTGTTGAGGGTAGTCCACACGCGGTATGGGTGTTGTTCGCCCAGTCCTGTACCCTCTTGTAATTCAATCTGTGACGTCGCTCCAAAGTCACACAATATGTACATCTAATCGTAATATACCGTTATCAATCCTGATGGTGAATCCACTACACTTGACACTCTCTGGTATCACCCATGATGCGGGCTTTGCTTCCAGCACTATCGTGTGAATGAACTCAGAATATACCTGCCTTACAGTATACTATATGATTTATGCGTTTTATCGTGTGTATTCTGTCAGCGGGTGGAGGTCACAATTTATCGTAGGTACATTGTTTGTTTATTGATAATTTTTTTCCTTATACTCGTAATTTAACTTGAAAGGACGAGGGTAGAATAAGCGGTGGAGATGAGGAAAAAAGTTGAAAGTTTATGGCCCCTGGCAGGGCGGGAGGGGGGGATCAAACTCGTATAGAGTATATAGACATTTAAAAAAATTAAAAAAACGGGAGACCTCATATCCCGACAACCTTACTAAATATATGCTTTGGTAAAAAAATAGAGTCGATACATTGAACTTTTATCAAGGGGAATGACCGTAAAAGATTTTTGATTGAAGCAAAATAACCCCAAAAAAATGGAATAAACGCTATTTGTACCATTTTTTCATGCGACGATCGTTCATGCAATTTTGAACCTTAATGCTAAAATCATAGTTGGATCGCGAGCTTTAAGTCAGGGTTTATTCAGAAAAAATACCCCCCCCCCAGTGAATTCTGGGCCCATGCAAGTAGCCCCCTCATCAAAAATCATTTCTTTCACAACCACGTAGGTACTCATACACTACTAAATATTACATCGATAAAAATTATTTGCAGTGTATACAAATACTATTGTCGGTATGTCGAAACTGTGTTGTATTATTGTCTATTGATTCATCCTTCCGCGTTATGTTACACACATAATAGGGAAGACAGAGAGACAGCCCATGCACAATCATTGCAGTCACACTATCAATTATATTTGTTACAATATTTCCTACTGCCAATCCTCTGCCATCGTATTAACTAGCTGGTGGGACCCGTCGACGTTCGCGAACAGTTAGACACGTTTTTATATATTGAATAATCGAAATAAAAGTAAGTTGACGTCAACGAAAAGTTGTAAAAAATGTACTAGGTATTTATTTACATCATTACTTTCCATGAATAATCCATCTCATATAATAAACTCTCAACTCCCTTGATTCCTTCCTTGTCCTTCATTCCATCCTCCACAACCTATTTTATATTTTTGTATGTACTTGTACTTAGTTACTTTCCGTGTCCGGAACACTATCAAATTTTGTATCTCCAATGTTCGGCCACCCGGACACCCCCGGCATTCGCCAGTAGTGCGTCCTCGGGCGTGCATGTCACTCCTGTTTGGGGACATGAAAACAGGTATGTTTGTATGTATGTATATATATTATTTTTCTCTATCTTGTTTTGGTTTCCATACTTTCACAAGTATGTGTACAATTTATCTCATTTTATTGTCACAAGTGGTTGGTTAGCAGACAGTGCCTATGGCAATAAACCCGCCATTTGGTATAATGTTTTATATCCAATAAAGATTCTTTTTTATTTATTTATTTACCTATAGTATATTTATTTTGTGATTGGTTACCGCCATCTCTCCGCGGATTTTCAAAAAAATACCATCAAACAATTTTATCCTTTCATTTCAACCATCTAACCGTCAAAATATTTAGAAAAGCATATTTTCAAATCAAATATTTGTAATATCGTGTTAATTAATCATTATTTTAACCTCTGAACTGAAGGTTCTCTAATTACTTAGAAAATACTTTCTAACCTACATTAAAATATAAATAATTCGATGTTTATGTAAACATAATACATATCTAGAAAAGTGTTTAAAATAAGAATTTATAAACCAAGTCCTTTGTTTCGATTGGTTTAAATATCGGTCAATGAATTTTATTAAATTCGTTTGTTTTCGAATTCGAACATGAAAAACAATTGATAATTTTTTTACTATAACGAATAATCAGTGCAATTCTGTAACTTCTTAACTAAAATAAGTAAGTATAATTTTATTAAATACTATATGTGACACGCACAGAAACATCTCATGTCGACTCTCCAATTAAGGGCGCCCGCGGTATACACCAACAACAAAGACTGCCAAAAAAAAACGAACTAAGGCAAATTGGTGCTCGCAAAAATACCACCAAATGACGAAGTCACTATACAATAAAAAACAGAAACAATACAAATTTTAAGTTAATATAAGCAAGTTACAGCAAATATGTGAACAGATATTAATGAAAAATTCCTAGGTTGGAGGGGACGCTCCTCCTAAAATTACTCAGGAAAGTGCAGAAAACATCCACCCCTTCGATATTTCGTTGACAAAGTTGAATATACAACCTGCACATTCTTGTTATTGGGTTGTTCTTACCTTCTGACTGATATTATTTCCATGCTTGCTTACTATGAATGTTTCAAATTTATCACTTTGAAACTAGGTAACTAATTAAAAATATTGTAACTTATTTTAGTTAGCAGGTACCTACGTACTTAATAAGTAACAGAATTACAGAATTGGACCCAATATGTAGGTATTTTTAAGATGGGTAAACATAGGTTATGTTATGCGTATTGCTATGTTTATTTCTAGTATAATTCGAATCAATATCACACATGATCAGTTGACATAGGCCTACCTACTATTGACAGTCAGTCATATGATTATGGTCTATACTCTATATTAATTAGCACCCTTGTAGCTTCAGTATCAACTATTCCTGAATATGAAAATAAATTCATAGACGTATTACACATTCGAAAAAGTGGTGTCCGGTAAGTTCGTCTAAAATCAATTCGTCTAAAATCGACGAATTCATCGATAGGCAAATTGATTTTAGACGAATTGATTTTAGACCAACTGATTTTAGACGAACTTACCGTAAACCGAAAAAATAGGCTGTCACAGCGCGCAAAATCAGGTACTGTGGCCATGCGAAACGTACTTATGTGACGCGAAAAAATAATAATTCATATCAACGTACAGTCCATTTTTTCTGAAGTCTCGCGGAGCAAACATGGTTTAGTGTTGCTTGATGTGATAATAAGATATGATTACATTTTATCGCTACTTTCAAATTATATATCAGAACTGCTGTTTAAAAAAAAACTAGTCAATTTTTGGATTGTTAGAATAAACTGGCAACTATGTTTTTCAAACTTGCGATTGAATAATTGATTTTATGTATGATGAAATGTCAATCAGAGCCCTTTACACTCTGATTGGCATTGATCTGATAATGATTATTGTTTTCGATATTTTGTTTGATAATATGCTATAATATTGTAAAAATTGACGAGTAAAAATTGACAGGTGCCCGAATGGGCCTACGGACGATAGAGAACAATAAAACAATAGCAGTTTAAAGGAATGTGACGTAGGCTAGGAGTGTGTGTATGGATAGGGCAGTCTGGCGCTCTGTCCTCTCTGCCTACTCTGCAAGGGACGTGGCGTGAGGGTATACATAGGTATATATTATATATCTTGTATCCCATATACATATATTTCATAACATAACATAGTTAGGTTAGGCACTCTGACTGTCTGATTGGAATTAGGTCGAATGTTAAATATAACACATTTACCTAGCGGCACATAATGTACTTTCCTTCACATAACAATAATTCATAATATTATGTGCTAAAACATTCACAAACATTCAACACACTATCGTACGAATAATGAATATTCTTGTGTTTAAAAGCGTCGACCAAATAGTACAAAAAAAAACTGCTTGAGTCACAGTGTCCTATCTCCTATATATATTCAACATTTTATCAACCAAATTACAGCATTAAATATCTAACAAACTACGGAAATAATCTCATGTTTGAGTAAATTTCAGAGGTTACTTTAGAATTATTTTATCGAGAGAATTTACAATAATCAAATGTCTCCCCACTAGAGTGACTTGCAGCATATCTTACATTTATCCATGTGTTAAGTCTTAGGATGATGTCTTTAGTATTAACTGAGTCATATTACTTTTCCTGACACAATTTTTCGCATGTCCTGGCATAGACAATTTAATTACTACATTTTAATTTTAGTTTTTAAAATCATTTTAGTTATATAATAAGTAATTGATTTATCTTTTGAAGTATAAATTGTTATAATATTGTAGTTACACTGAGGTCAGACTGAAGCAAGTACTTTATACCTAACATCTTTATCTCATAATACTTGATACTGTAAGGTTACTGATGCAACACATCACTGATAGAGTAGACCTTGAGGCCCTGTGCGTTACATTCCGGTAAATCACAACAATAATCCACTCGATAATAATCAATGTCGATTTACTATAAGAAACAATCGAGATAAAATGATACAACCCTGTGGTAGGAATCGAGATATTTAGAGGGATGAGTGGATGTGAGATGACTGAATGTAGATGAGTGGATGTGAGATGATTGAATGTAGATGAGTGGATGTGAGATGACTGAATGTGAGATGAGTGGATGTAGATGAGTGGATGTGAGATGAGTGTTGTGCCTGGGATGAATTTGAAGATATAACATTCTCAAAGAAGATATCTGAAAGACAGGGTAGGAGGGCCTTAAGGCATGCAATATCGCAAGGTTTCCAATTCCGGAACTAAATTTGATACTAGAGATTCAATATCGGACTTACGGAAAACGAATTGCCTTCTTTCGGGAAAAAGATCAGAGGTGTTTTTTTTTACATTTTTTACATTGTGTAAATGTGTAAGCTCTATTAGAGTGTATGAAATCAAGTAGAGAAGTTAGTATCCCGAAGAATTTAGGGGTCGCAGGTTCAAATACCAGTCACCCCAAAACCCTTTTTTCAGATTTTTCATATTTCTTCAGATGTGTGCCTTGTGTAAATGATTTCGTCTGTTGTATACTCATATTACTCATATAACAACATCCTGTAAATACATTAAAATTAGTAAAATAAATAGCTAGGTATATTTCAAAACGTCAGTTTTTTATTTATATAAATCGGATATAGGTATATCAATATAACTTTTGATAGCAGTGATGTACTATATCCACTGTCTATTCCGTTTAGTGAGTTGATTTGTATGACAGTAGAATGATGTTGCAACAACGAATCCATGAACCCGATACTGTCTGATATTAATACACATAATGTATTGTGTTGTATTAATTTACTATGAAAGTAAGAGTGATTTACAAAGCCGCAAACTACTCACCGTGTGAGCACAATAAATAACTAACGGTTAAATAGAATAATACCATACAACTGTTAGACAGTTAGAAACAAAAAGCAGGTTTATTGAAGAGTATTTTGGCTACGTTGATTTCAATATAAACATTTGTACTATTGGGGACGGTATCAAAAAGAGCAATCGATTTTGCGTATTTTTTTTTAAGGATCTGGGCTTGCATACACAAACCCAAATACTTTTCTGCACATCTTGCACTAGGCTAAAAGCCTGTATCGCAAAGTGTGGAATACATCGCCAGCGCCGGGGTTTGAACCTGGCACCTCCTGGAACCAACTGCGACAACCATGTACTCATGCAATCAATCAATTAAGTTAAAGGTAGGCATATTCATTTATAAAAATAATAATAAAAAAACGGGAGACCTTAGATCTCGACAACCGTTACTAAATATGCTTTATAAAAAAAATAAGGTAGATGGGACTCGCACAGGAGCGGGAGAGGTGGAGGAGGAGAGGGGAGGCCTATGTCCTGCAGTGGGCAACCGCGGGCTGAATGAGAGAGATAAATTGAACCTTTATCTAGTCTAGATTATAGACAACATTATACCTACACATCCAACACACCACACAACCAATAGAGCTGGCAGTTGTACCTACCATCTCCATACTATACACCAACTCTGCACATACAACAATACAAGGGATATAAGCATATAAACACATACTAACTGGGATTTGTAGGAGATATACTGTGTGTGTATGTATGAGCACTAGGTAGTCCTGTGAGATACTACCAGCTATGTTCACCATGAGCTCTAATGTGCACCTGAGAGGACATCAACTGAAGCTATAGACAACATTATACCTACACATCCAACACACCACACAACCAATAGAGCTGGCAGTTGTACCTCCATACATCTCCATACTATACACCAACTCTGCACATACAACAAAACAAGGGATATAAGCATATAAACACATACTACCTGGGATTTGTAGGAGATATACTGTGTGTGTATGTATGAGCACTAGGTAGTCCTGTGAGATACTACCAGCTATGTTCACCATTAGCTCTAATGTGCACCTGAGAGGACATCAACTGAAGCTATAGACAACATTATACCTACACATCCAACACACCACACAACCAATAGAGCTGGCAGTTGTACCTCCATACATCTCCATACTATACACCAACTCTGCACATACAACAAAACAAGGGATATAAGCATATAAACACATACTAACTGGGATTTGTAGGAGATATACTGTGTGTGTATGTATGAGCACTAGGTAGTCCTGTGAGATACTACCAGCTATGTTCACCATGAGCTCTAATGTGCACCTGAGAGGACATCAACTGAAGCTATAGACAACATTATACCTACACATCCAACACACCACACAACCAATAGAGCTGGCAGTTGTACCTCCATACATCTCCATACTATACACCAACTCTGCACATACAACAATACAAGGGATATAAGCATATAAACACATACTAACTGGGATTTGTAGGAGATATACTGTGTGTGTGTATGTATGAGCACTAGGTAGTCCTGTGAGATACTACCAGCTATGTTCACCATGAGCTCTAATGTGCACCTGAGAGGACATCAACTGAAGCTATAGACAACATTATACCTACACATCCAACACACCACACAACCAATAGAGCTGGCAGTTGTACCTCCATACATCTCCATACTATACACCAACTCTGCACATACAACAATACAAGGGATATAAGCATATAAACACATACTAACTGGGATTTGTAGGAGATATACTGTGTGTGTATGTATGAGCACTAGGTAGTCCTGTGAGATACTACCAGCTATGTTCACCATGAGCTCTAATGTGCACCTGAGAGGACATCAACTGAAGCTATAGACAACATTATACCTACACATCCAACACACCACACAACCAATAGAGCTGGCAGTTGTACCTCCATACATCTCCATACTATACACCAACTCTGCACATACAACAATACAAGGGATATAAGCATATAAACACATACTAACTGGGATTTGTAGGAGATATACTGTGTGTGTGTATGTATGAGCACTAGGTAGTCCTGTGAGATACTACCAGCTATGTTCACCATGAGCTCTAATGTGCACCTGAGAGGACATCAACTGAAGCTATAGACAACATTATACCTACACATCCAACACACCACACAACCAATAGAGCTGGCAGTTGTACCTACCATCTCCATACTATACACCAACTCCTTCAAGAATAGAATGGATAATTGCATATAAACGCACACTAACTGGGTTTTGGGGCAAATCTAACCTAACCTAACCCAATACCAAGTCGATATTCCCAAATAAACTAACTAATTAGTTAATTATCTTTTCATGTCAGTTTTTAGATTCCGTTTTGCATATCTATTCTTCCGTATTTTTGGCACTTCAATATCATATTTATCACAAGGACATATGTATACATTATTAATTGCAAATAATTTCTATTATTTGTTAATAAACACATTAAACAATGATATGAACTATTACAGAACATGTTTTTACCGAATACTATCTAGAAAAATTAAGGCCAATTGTGGCGGTACTACCTGAATCGTGTGTGTTTAGAAATTCTACGTACAAATACTTTATTTATGATGACAAGAATGGACTATGCGAAATAAAATAAAAAATGTCTAACACGTAGTAATGTTGGGAAATCAGGTGTTTTGGAATTTCGTGTCAATGTCAACGCATGATTCTTTCGAGCCAACAAAACTCTACGTTCAGACCAATTTTGTACTTAAATGTGTATGATTCGTCTTTTCAAAATTATCCGCGACTTTCGGGAAACGATTCGCTGTCTTTCTGAAAAAAAGATTAGAGGTGTTTTTCACATTTTTTTTTAGATATCTGTACTAGATATAAAAAAAATCTTGTACGGTCATTCCCTAGACTCTATAGCTTCAGTTGATGTCCTCTCAGGTGCACATTAGAGCTCATGGTGAACATAGCTGGTAGTATCTCACAGGAATAGTGGTAGAATATGATAGTACAGGATCTTTAGGAGTTATCGAAATAAACCCAAATACATCTTTGTACAATATTTCGAGTTTTTTTGGCCTTAAAATCATGACTAATTGTCAATGGATCACTGAATCTGTTCAAATGGTACAGAGGCGCTGGATGCGTACTAGTACGCAAATTGAAAACACGAAAGTGTAAATTTATTGTGTACATAACCTAATAAAGTCTACTCACTCTTTAAGGAGTGATCTAAGTTTGCGATATTATTATTACACACATAAATAATATCGCAACGAACAAAGAAACTATTTTTAGCGACAAGCACGACTGACTGGTCGAGTCGGATACCGCATTTGAATATAACATACCTGATTTAATGCATTATTTACGATTATATAATAAAAATATATTAATAAATAATCACTGACTCATTTACATAGATACAATTACAATAAATTAATTCAACACTATATATTTTTAATACACTCATAGCTATTTGTATGATTAGATGCAAATGTATCCAATTTACTTACTACGTTTTTGGCATCTGTATTTGGATGCAAGCACTAATCTGGAGTAGACATCGTATTCACATTATATCTAACAAATCTGTGGTAATCACTTCTTGAAAGCTACTTAAAATTTTCAACAGATGGTGGTGTAGTGAAGATTTAGGGTAATGTGAAATATGCATATTTTTTTAACTATCTTGTTTAGCTCACTTTATCTATCTATTCACTCAGAGAGGACTAAACGCTAAATTGTCCTATTTCTACACACTTTTCCCTTCATCATAATGGTAACAATATCATTGTCATTGTTACCAGTAAGCAAAATTGTAGTTTGCATAATCAGCTGACAACTGTCAAAACAATATACTCATATTTGACGAAAGAAAAGACTTTTATTATTGATATTGGTCTCTCATTTGAGTTTTAAGAAGATAGTTATGGTAAGATATTGAATATTCAAATTTTAAGATCATGAATAAGAACAAGAATAAGAGAAACCGAAAGAAGAAATATGAGAGCCAAAACAGTCCTTCTCAGGACTATAGGACACGCAGCTTGGAAAGTTGTATGAATATCTGCCATTTTAACATTGAGGGCATCTCCCTCGCAAAATGCCAAGTATTAGCAAGATTGCTGACTAAACATAAAATAGACATCATAGCACTGCAAGAGACTCACACTAGGGACGACGAAGACCTTAACAGGAGAGGACATATACCAGGGTTCTCCCTCATAGCAGCCGTACACAGCAATGTCTATGGTATAGCTACATACGTTAGGTCTGAACTAGATGAAATAAAGGTCCTTAGCTGCAGCACACACGACAACATATCCTCCATCACTATAGAAGTAGATACAATAAAAATCACTAATGTTTATAAACCTCCGAATGAAGCGTGGCCATCCCCACCCCTTCCCTGCTACGAACATCCAGCTGTATATGTGGGAGACTTCAATAGCCACCATGACACATGGGGATACGATCATACAGACCACAATGGTGATGCCATTGTTGAATGGGCACAACTAAACACAATCGACTTACTGTATTGTGCTAAGGATAAGGGTACTTTCCGCTCCGCACGTTGGAGACGGGATTATACACCGGACCTTCGTAACAAGCCCAAATACTAATGTAAATGATAAGGCCACACCAATCGTACTGGATGATTTCCCCCACTCGCAACACCGACCTGTCGTGGTAAAATACGGCATCCGGGTACCATTGGCAACCACAGTCCCCTTGCCAAGATGGAATTTCAGAAAAGCCGACTGGGAATCATTCTCGAAAGGACTAGACAACATCGTAAAACACATCCCCTGCAGAATAGATTGCTATAACAGATTCGTGGGAGCTGTAATATCTACAGCAAAAAAACATATTCCCCGGGGATTCCGCAAAGAGTATATACCAGCTTGGAACTCACGATGTGAAGAACTGTATAAAGAATATGAAGAAACTCGGGACCCAAACATTGCTGGGCAACTTCTACAGGCATTAAATGACAATCGCCGAGACAGATGGAACGAAACTGTCAGGGACATGGATTTCCGACACTCAAGCCGCAAGGCCTGGTGTACCTTACGAAAACTGGGAGCCGCTCCACCAAAACTCCAAAGTCCATCACCCACCACACCTGTTACCCCAGATGATATAGTCCGACGCATGGTATCTGTTTCGAGGATCCCAGTCGGCAAAGAACGAACAAGAGAGGTGAACTACGAACTGCGTAGGGCCAAGGCTGAACTCCCAGAAAACTCCTCCTTTTCTCGAGATTTCTCTCTCGATGAGATGAGCCTGGCACTGGGTAACACTAAGTGCGGGAAAGCAGCAGGCCTAGACGAGGTCTACCCCGAATTTATTAAGAACATGGGCCTCTGTGCGAGAGAATGGCTATTAAAACTTATGAACCTAACAATGACGACGGGATTATTACCCAAAATTTGGAAACACTCGAAGGTTGTGGCCATCCTCAAGCCAGGAAAAGATGGATCAGAATCCAATCACTACCGACCAATTTCACTACTGTGTATCCCATATAAAATATTAGAAAGACTCATACTGCAACGCATAGCCGCCTCAATAGATGCCGTAGTTCCTATGGAACAAGCAGGCTTCCGAGCCGGCAGGGATTGCTGCGAGCAAGTGCTCGCCCTAACCACTAGTATAGAGGCTGGGTTCCAGAGGGGGGTGAAATTTGCAGCTGCTTTTGTCGATCTGTCTGCAGCATACGACACCGTATGGCGCCAGGGCCTTCTGCTGAAACTCGCTAGAGTAATACCATGCCGTAAAACCATAAAATTACTAGACTCCATGCTATCATGCAGGTACATAAGAGTCTCTATGGAAGGAAAGATGAGCCACAGCAAGGTCCTCAATAACGGCTTACCACAGGGATCAGTTCTGGCTCCTTCCCTGTTCAACCTATACGTACATGACATACCCAAAACTGAATCAACTATGTTCCAATATGCAGATGACATTGCCCTCTTAGCTGGAAGTAAGGACCTGGATACAAGTGCCCGAATACTGGAACAGGACTTACAAAAACTATCAACTTATTTCGAAAAATGGAGACTGAAACCTAATCCAACAAAAACAGAAGTTACTACATTCCATCTTAATAACAAACAGTCCAAATCCAAGATTAATGTACACTTCGAGGGCGTCCTCCTGCAACAGACCGAGCATCCAAAATATCTGGGCATAACTTTGGATCGAACACTCACCTTTAAGAAACAAGTTGACTCAATGTGTGCAAAACTCAAAACCAGAAATAATGTCGTCCAGAAGTTAGCGGGATCTGGATGGGGAGCATACGCCGACACACTACGAACGGCAGGACTGTCGCTTGTCTACTCTACCGCCGAATACTGTGCGCCTGTCTGGGGTGGCAGTGCTCATGCCAAGAGGGTGGACACCCAGCTCAACACCACCATGAGAACTATAGCCGGGGTACTAAAACCTACACAATGCCAATGGCTGCCCGTACTAGCCAACATAGCCCCTCCCCACATTCGTAGGAGTGCATCTACGGTCAGAGAGTGGACCAGAGCAAAGGATAACACCTCCCTTCTGAACCTGACCCTGAGGGATACTCCGGCTATCAGACTCAGATCGAGGAACCCCTTTTGGACCAGGGCGCAAACCCTGGAAACCAACGAGTTTACAACTGAGAAGGCCTGGACGGAGGAGTGGAGGAGTGGACAGTCCAAAAACAAACACCTTGTCTTAGACCCATGTAAAAGGGTGGCCGGTTTCGACTTAGAACGCAAAGAATGGGCAACACTGAACCGTATCAGGACAGGTTGCAGCAGATGTGCAGCCGAGCGTCACAGGTGGGGCTACATTAGTGACCCTGCTTGTGATTGCGGTGATGCGGTGCAGACTCTACACCACATTGTGCGTGAATGCCCAACCCACAAATTTGGGGGAATGATGGAGGATCTGAACAACTTGACGACCGAGGCCAGAATGTGGCTTCGGGATCTAAATGTGATCTTATAGCGCCTGACACCATACGAATATATATATATATATTCAAATTTTTGTTTTATGCAGCACTTAATAATATTTCAATAGTTTGCCTTGTAAAATAATGGGTTAATTTCAAGGTTGCCATCATAAAAAATTATAAATATGAATGTATCGAAATTCGTGGGAGTATAATCGTTTAGTATGAATATGAAGGCGAGTGTCGAGTGCTAAACACACATTAATACAGCCAAGTATAGACAGAGTGTGGACACAGGCCCACGACCTACATACGAAACCGATTCGGAACACTGACATCATGAACTTGGGAGATAAAAATAAACAGACTCTAATTTTATCATTGGTCTTATCCTATCAAATTGATTTTTTGAAAATCACAATTTATGTTTTGTGAGAACATCGGATTTTCTACATGTCGTAGTTGAATATAACAAGTAGTCATCTCAACAGACATACAGCAAAGGATGGACTTTTCATCATAGATAAAGGTTTAATGTATCTATCCTATTTTTTCCAAAGCGTATTTAGTAAGGTTGTCGAGATCTAAGGTTTTCCCTTTTTAGAAATCCCATGAAAAGTCAATTAGCCCACTCATGAAGTATACTGCCTTATAGAGCGGGGATTCCTACCGGGAGGCATACGCGCCACCGGTGGGGCATCACAACCCAGAGGTGGGGCACCACGATTCAGAGATGGGAAATTTCTAGAAACGGGCAATTATCAATTATTTTTTTATAAAAATGAATCTGGATAAAAATCGAAATAAACCCAAATACATATTTTTATGCTTCAAAAAAAGCTTAAAATCTTGTGTTGTGAAGTGGAGTAAGTCGGGGATTGAACCCGCGCCCACTGGATTGACAGTCGAGCGCGTTACCAACCAGGCTACCGACCACCTCAAATTAAATTTATTTATTTTTTCCACATACCTTTAAAAAGAGGCCGGTGGGGCATATGACTTTTGTAAAGACTGCTGTGGGGCATGGCGTAAAGAAGGCTGCCTTAGAGGCATTGTTACAGTAAATCTGCTGATTATCTCATTTTATTTTGATTGAGTACTGGTCGTTATCTAAGATTATAATAAAGAACCAACTTGTCCTACTAATAGAAGACCGCCTCAAGTATTGTAATGTCATTGTCAAAACTTGGACGTTAGCCAACAACTCAAGTGTCATCCATCCATACTACAGGAGAGTCTAAATAACAGAGAACAGATAGCGAAACGTGAAATTTCACAGTTTTTCAGAAGAACCGAAAGTTGGGAACCTATACTGGGGTCTTAAGTATGACCCGCTTATAAGCCAAAAAGCTGGAAACGAGAAAATCGTGAGAAACATCTAGAATCGGTCATGCATTTTCGTGCATTTTGGGTATGAAAATTCGGACATTTTATGATTGAAATAGTAGAGGTACTTAATATCTATGGTACAAATATCCATTTATAAAAAAACTCACAGTACCTACCTAAAATTGACTTGTACGAGATTTCTTGCGAACAAACCTTCACTTTAATTAGATAAGCGCCACAGGCAATTCTTTTAATGAAACAACTGTGATTTGATGGATTTTCACAATAAATTAATGACATGATGCAAAAACGATGTGTTAATAATGTGATTTATTTCACACATGTATAAAACTGTGGGTTGGCTGCTGAATTTCGGGGAGGGGGG
Organism: Ceraclea dissimilis; assembly: GCA_963576895.1. Taxonomy (NCBI): domain Eukaryota; kingdom Metazoa; phylum Arthropoda; class Insecta; order Trichoptera; family Leptoceridae; genus Ceraclea; species Ceraclea dissimilis. The sequence continues at coordinate 4,542,421 of OY756379.1, read as the reverse complement.
GTTGAACCCCCAAACTCCCCCCGCCTACGCTTATGAATGGAACATTCCCTAGTGATAATATTTAGCTCCTAGATTGGTTATCTAGGAGTTAAACTGTTACTAGGGTTATTTTTATTCCGGGTTACTTCATTGGGTTATTTTTCACAGTGATTTCTAATCACAGACTGTTACTGTGAGATTGTTTAACCTCTAATCTATAAATACCTAGTACTCGTGTGATAACACTCGATATTTTTTATAAATACGTATGTACATTGCATAATATTATTGTTATTATTATGTTACATGATTTACCTGCAAGATAATCACACTTAAGGGCATGGCACCAGGAATGACGTCACAGTCTTTTCCCACGGCATTAAGGTTCAAAATTGCGTGACAATCGCATGATAAAATGGTAAAAATAGCGTTTTTTTTTCATTTTTTGGGGTTAATTTTGCGTCTATCAAAAAACTTTTACGGTTATTCCCTAGATTTTAATGCATATTATCAGTACAAGAAAAAATATTTACTCCGCGACTTTCGGGAAACGAGTTTCCGTCTTTCGGAAAAAAGGTCAGAGGTGTTTGTAAAATTTTTTTTTGAGAAATCTATACAACATATAAAAAATCTTTTACGGTTATTCCCTAGATAAAGGTTCAATGCATCTACCCTATTTTGTTCCAAAGCAAATTTAGTAACGGTTGTCGAGATAGAAGGTCTCCCGTTTTTAGAAATTTTTGAAATGTCGGTATGCACACTCTTAACGACGACATTCGCTGCCTAACCCACAAGGGGTTAAGGTTCAAACCTTGTTATCGACGGGAACCGATCAATTTAATTATCACATCGTTTGTGACATTATTTTTTTTTACCAGACTTTTGTGTTTGTGTATACATTTTCCTCATCTAATTCTAATAACTGCCCAATGACTCTAACACCCTTAAATTTTTATCGGGGTTAATGGATTAAAATAAAATAATCTTTATTGTACAGAAACATACAAAGGGCGGGCTTATTGCCAAATGGCAATTTCTGCCAGCCAACCCATTTTTTTGATTTTGACAAAAAGGTGGAATAAAAACTTGAATCAAGGGGGGAGGGGTGGGGGCCGCAGAAACAGACTTCGTCCCCGGGCGCCGAAAACCCTAGTTACGCCTCTGTCACTGATCTGATCATTTTATTAAAAGTGGAAAATAAAATGTTGGGGTCGCGGGCTTCAAATATATTCTTATTTTGGGTCGCCAGCCAAAAAAGGTTAAGAACCGCTGCTCTAAATAAAGGTTCAATGTATCTACCCTATTTTTTTCCAATGCATATTTAGTAACGGTTGTCGAGATCTAATGCTCCCGCCACATGATCGTGTAGGGTCGTGAAGGCTCGGTGTTCATGAGTAGAAAGGCGTCAACGGTCGGTTACGTATCGTACACGTCAAGACAAAAATTTTCATCAAACGTACGCCTTTTTACTCATTCACGGCGAGGGTCGGCGAGCGTCTGGCGTCAGCATTAGGTCTCCCGTTTTTAGAAAATTTTTAAATGGCAAAATCCTTACACTTAAAACACCCGGAATTTGATAACATAAACATACAAGGACAAATCCGTTATTGCGATTGCATATTATGATGTATGACTCCAAGTCCATAAACGTCCAAGTCCACGTGGTTACCGAAGTTTTCACTATCAGATGTGAAGGTATGTCTAATGTATCTATTCTATACGATAATGTTATAGAGTATAGACATAATAAACATAGCCGGGTTTCAATTCTTACCTACACGTTTTATCAAACTAAGTACAGTATTACAGTGTTACTTATATTTACAGCATTTCACGTTAACGCTAAAACGTTAAAGAATCTACATAGATGGGGCATAAGTGTGGATGAGAATATTTCCTGTAGCTGTGGAGAGACACAAGATGACGAACACCTCCTCGTCTGCCGAGATATGGCGAAGGGGTGTGATAAAGCGGACCTATATAGGGCTAACGACAAAGCAGTTGCGGCTGCAGTGTATTGGGGCGGGTTGGCCTAGTGTAAACGGACTCGTTAAGTAAGTAAGTACGTTAACGCTGTTCTTTCATCGGTTGTATTTTCCTCTTTCACACATCGACTAAGGGCCGGTTGCTTGAGACACAATAGAAACCGTTACCGATCAGTAAACGTATTAAATGCATTGCTTCAAAATACCAATGATGCCAGGTAAAAATAGCTAAATATATTAACACGCACTGATGTTTTGTTTGCTATCAAATATTAGGTGAAACGGTCCATAGCTGAAATAAAAAAAGTCACGTTACCTCTGTCTGATACGTAAATCTACATCAAATTCAGAAGAACTTCTAAATTCAAAACAACATCACATTTTTAACGCCATATGTTACTTTTCAACAAGCAAACGTTTTACGTACTCTTCTCCATTCTTTTCGGGTGTACCGTGTTTAGTTTGTCGAGCTTTCGGGCCACTTGCTGGTTTCTAGTTAGTCCTGAAGATGGCCCCAGGAAGTAGGCCGAAAGCTCGACAACATCGACAATCTACACACGGTACACCCGAGAAGAATAACACATTAACAAGGACAGTGAAATTTTACAAAACTGTTTTACGTACTTATTATAAAAGTACGGTAACCGAATAAACGATAAGCGATTGTCTTACTGTACCTTGTATACACGTAAAATGTATTATTTTTAAGTAGCATATTTCCCAACATGACATACATCGTTTCGCTGCTTGCAGTTCCGTTGTTGCGTGAATTAGCATGCATAGTTGGTGCTTGCAAAAGAATTGAATTGTCCGGTTGTACTGTATAGTAAAAGTAGCGAATAATGAATGAATCGAATGGTTGGAGTTCGACCTGACTTGCTAGAGGTCCGGGTTCATACTATACTCCGCACCTCTTTTTATTATAAAAATGATTTGGGATTGCATACACAAACCGAAATACCTTCCTCCACACTGTGCACTAGGCAAAAGTCCTGTATCTTGAATTTTTGAAAAAAAAAATTGCCAATTTTTGAATTGTTAGAATAAGCTGGCAACGTTGTTTTTCTTACTTGTGATGGCGGCTTGAAGGGATTATCGGAGTATTTTTTTTCTTTTTCCAACTCGCAAAACTATCTTTCCTTTAAATGATTTCTCTAGCGCTACTCTGTAATATTTTCTGCATTGTAGGTTACTTGTAAAAGATACAATGAGAGAATATTGCGAATCTTTGACAGCTCTTATGACAGGATTCGACAATCAGGTCTACCAACGATACAATATTGAACTCCACTTGCAGCTAACGTCCGCACGGTGGCCAAGATAGAGGAAACCATTTGTTTATAGTGGTGGAAAGTGCAGATATTGTTTTAATTGAAGGTGTTTTGTCTATGTTGATTATGTTTGAATTGCATTATTACAAGATGGCTTCCGGCCTTGCATTTCAAGATGGCGGCACGATGAATTCCAAATGTTAATGGTTTGTTAATGACTCGCCTGCTTGTTTTGGACATTTTCATATATTATAATTATAAGTAGTTAAGCAAACAAAGTAATTAGTGCAAGTATTATACTATCTCTAATTTACTTACGTATTGTCACAGAAGTACGTATGTTGTTACCAGAAATGCATTGAATTTAGAAATTGTATATAAAACCTAGGAAATATATATAATGCCGGCTCAATTTATTGTTTATTGTTCATTATCGTCCTTAGGCCCTAATTTCGGGCACTTGGACTCGTCAAATTTACATAGTTATAGTCTATTAACAATTAAGAGGAGCAATAAGAAAAGATAAGCACATCAATGCTAACAGAGTGTAGAATGTCTGCTAGCATTTCCTAGGGAACACATACCTAATTTCGATTTAGGAATACTGGGAAATAATTTGTAACAGGTTCTTTAATTCATACTTTTCTTGCGAAATATGTGTTTTAATAACTCAAAAACTTTCATTTTCGGGTAAGCTGGCACATAGATAAAATCGAGAATAAAAACGTACCAATCAAACCTATTTAATTTTGCAGGTAAACTGAAGTCGCACTTAAAATGACATAATTTGATATATTTCAGATTCCTGTTTAAAACTGTACATAATTCATAATTCAATTTGACTAATATTTAAAATATACCTAATATATAATTAAAAAAATGAAATTTATTTCACACATTTCCTGTCGATTTCAGGCATTGTATACATATCCTAGGGATTTTATACAATGACGGATTTCACGACATTTCCTGTAACATCTATATTAGACAGCATAATATCTTAATTGTAATGTCGTGTGTCGAAATATCTCATTAGAAACATGTGTCTTTGTGTCATACCTTGTCTACCTCTTCTTTCGCCTTGTACCGTTCCGTTTGGAAACACTATAGTCACAGAACATACGAGAATTGGCGTCAGGAAAAGTAAGATTACTCAGCTAATACTAAAGATATCATCCCAGGACTTAAAACGTGGATAAATGACAATATGTTTTAGTGACTCTAGTGGGTAGAAATAGGATTTTTGTATATTTTCTCCATAAAAAATAATTCCAAAGAGCCTCTACTAAAACATGAGATTATGCCTGTAGTTTGTTAGATATAATGTTGTAATTTGGTTGATGAAATGTTTTAAGTAAGACGCAGTTACTCCAGTGGATATATTTTTGATATTCGGTCCCCTTGAAAGATGATCCAAGGGTTGTGTGGAGTAATGTGTGGTATCGTATGAAAAGGCGTTGGAAAATGAGTTTAGATGTTAAGCCACATTTTGTACAGCTCAAGCCATTGGGAGACACTGAGAGGTGCTATGATGATGAGGGAATCTAAGCGTTGTATGGGGTCATGTGTGTACTCTATAGAGCCGCTAAAACTATTTTTTTGAGTAACAGATGGATGAACGCGTTTCGGGTCGTACTGTCGATATACTTCACCATCCATGTTTGCCGTTGCGAAGCACAGGTATTAAACTCAGCTAGTAATCGACAACTTCAGAAAAAGGCTTTAAATGGCATCCTTTTCAAACGAAATTCTATAATGAAGGGGAACCTGTACGATGTATCGCCATCCCTATTACTCATGTTTGTCCCTTTCTCTCTCGCGGAGTTGATACTTGAAGTTATGAGTGCTTACAAAACATCTTATTCGGTGGCAGTTTTTGGAACTACAGTAAAATAATATACATTGATTCTGTTACTCACTACTACTAACGCATCCCACAAAGCCTTATAATTTTTGGCAAAATGCGAAATTTGGCGAACTGGCAAAATGAAATAATATAATATATAGTAAGAATAAATTCTTATTTTGCGCTTAACATTTGAATAAGTTGAAGCGATAATCGGAAGATCAGAGCATATTGTCGCTTTAAACTTTATTCGTCGGTACTTACAACGTGGATATCATAATTGACTATTTATTGACTGTAATTAAACATGAATTAAACGTCGATTAACATTCCAATAATTGAAAAACAAACGTCGTTGATTCATAGATAATTGCACCTCTGTGATTGGTCGAGTATTTTTAGAACGATAGGCCTTCGATTTTCAAACACTTTCGATACTTTCAAATGAACGTTCGATAAATTTAGACATTGGTATTCGCATAAAAAACGAGTAACGCCCAGGTATATCGAAAGTCAGATAAAGGTGATTATTCATGTTTTTGGCATTACACGTGCCCGGGGGTTTGGTAAGTATTTTAATTGACCCAAGATTTGACCTTTAAAATACCAATCATCACAATGAAAAATTTGACTTAAGTATAAAATAAATAAATCTTCGAAAAGCAAAAAAAAAAAAAACAACTAAACAAATATAGGTATGAAGGATGGGATAAAGGACAAGGAAGGAAAGAAGGGATTGTCAGGTAGATGGATTATTTATGGAAAGGTAATGATGCCTCAGTTTACTCTTGAAAGAGAGAATAGTTGGAGCTAGCCTGATAGGAAGTGGAAGGTTATTCCATAATCTATCTATCATAAATATCTATCTATCCTTTGCCTCTTGTGGGGTAGGCAAAGAAGACAGAAACCCAAGCTGCTTTACCTCCACACACACTCCATGTTTCCGTCACACTCATGGAATTAATCATACATCATTCATTCTCTCTATGTGTTCAAACAATCTTTGTTTATTCACTTTAATTCTGGTCACAACACCCGTCTTACAGTCACCCGTGTCTCTAGTTCAATGAAAAATCGTATAAACTTCCATAAAAAATGCGAGGACGATTTCGTAGACTTCAATTAACTAAAGTTCAACTTAAGTACCCAGTATAACTACTTAAAACAATTACCGTATCATTACTGGGATAACCAATCCTTAAGGCCTTGGCACCAAGAATGACGTCACAGTAATTTCCCACGGCATTAAGGTTCAAAGTCGCGTGAACAAACGCACGATAAAATGGTAAAAATAGCGTTTTTTTCCATTTTTTGGGGCTAATTTTGCGTCTATCAAAAAACTTTTACGGTTATTCCCTAGATTTTAATGCATATTATCAGTACAAAAAAAATCTTCCTCGACTTTCAGCTTTCGTAAAAAAGATCAGAGGTGTTTTTAACATTTTTTTTGAGAAATCTATACAAGATATAAAAAAATATTTTACGGTTATTCCCTAGATAAAGGTTCAATGCATCTACCCTATTTTGTTCCAAAGCATATTTAGTAACGGTTGTCGAGATATAAGGTCTCCCGTTTTTAGAAATTTTTGAAATGTCGGTATGCATACTCTTTAGTAGCATTTTTCATTACTTTAAATAAATATTGTATCAGTACTGGGATATCCAATCCTTAATGTATAAATTAACAGTTTCTTGATACACTAGGTGTGTGCTAAGTATTAAATAATGGCAGTATAATTACCAATGTACATTGTACTGAGTACTGTACACAGACATCTATTTGCATGAAGCGTGCATTGGAATGCATTATCAGTCGGCATATTGATAATATTATTAAATCAATGCATGTTGCATGTACCCACTGACTGCATATTTGTCGTGGATTTGCACTACACAATGACAGTTTGCTTATGCATTTAAATATTGTTTAGTACGGGTAATTCTTATGTTGTATGTAGAATTCTTTGAGTATCATCCTCGAAACTATGCTATACAAACATACAATTCTTAAATAAAAAAAAACTTTATTGATAAAAAAATATTTCTCAAATGGTGGGTTTATATTACCGTAGGCAATGTCTGCCAACCAACCACTTGTGACATTCATTTCCATTTGATATACAAAATACAAACATACAAGTGTATGAAAAAGATGAAAAATACCTATAAATAAATATATAAAAAAAAAAATACAATACTTATACCACTATAAAAATACATTTACAAATAAATAGGTGGATGGGATGAAGGACAAAGAAGGAACCACGGGATTGTCGGTTAGATGGATTATTTATGGAAAGCTTATGATGCCTTCAACCCTACAGACGCATATATTAAATTAAAAAAAGTATTATTTAAGGAGGCTACATAGTTTTGATATATAATTATGAATAATTAAATTGAGCGCTAGCTTTTTATTTACCTGTCGCATATAATAATTTAATTGTACTAATAAAATTCGTAAATATACAGAATTAGCAGGTGAAATAAAAAATATTTGGCATTCTAGGTCGGTATATATAATCCCATTAGTATTATCAGCTACAGGTATAATACCACAATCGCTAATAAACAATTTAAAAAAATTAGATTTACCGGAAAATTTATACATAAAAATGCAAAAATCGGTCATTATTAATACTTGCAATATTGTAAGACGATTCCTAAATACTGATATTTCAGGCACAATGCTTGTATTTTAGGCCCCGCGCATCTGAGCCTAATCCTGTGATATCCGTGATATCTGGATAGGTGAATTTTTCCCAGTATTAGGCTGATGAGTTTATATGTGAATCATGAATGATAATATGTAGACTCTTCTGGCTGATAATACTGAGAAGTGTGTTGGCAAAGTCATGCCTCCGCGTAAAAAAAATATATTTATTTACATGTATTTCTTATACTGTAATTGTATGGAGATACTGAGAATAATTATTTATTTATTATGAAGTAAATTTAATAACAATAATGTAATAATTATGCATCTACTGAGATTTATTTACTTCTGTTTGTGATGACAATTGTGCAAAGTCATTGTGTACCCATACGATACAATAAACTCAAATTTGAAATAAATGTTCCTTTTTTATTTAACTTCATTTGTCGTTGTCGTTGTTATTATCTGCGTCTACATTTTCCTCTTCAAATTTTCATAACTTCTTAAAGTCCTGGCACCTCGAAATTAGGCACACATTGTCTTTAGGTGACACAATTAGTAAATTATAATTAATTTAATTTTGTATGGAGCATAGAGGACCGCCATATCCCTAGCTTCCGTCACATTCATGCAATTCGTCACACACGCTCCTCGGTTTCTTTTATTCAAAACGCGTCTATCTTTGTGGATCATTTATCTTTTTGGTCATCCTGTCATCATTCATTCTCTCAAGATGCCCAAACCATTTACGCTTATTCACTTCCACTGCACTCAACCCGATTCATCCTCCTTTAGTCATGTCCATGTCTGACTAGCATACGTAAGGGTGGTAACCAAGACAATACTAATGTTCAAAATTGAGTTTACGTACGTTTGCAAAGTTTCAGCTCTCTAAGTAGTCAGGAAGCGGTTGAAGAACCGATTTAAAAATTTGCGCACAGACAAAAAAAATCGGAGTGAAGTTAATAGACCGGTGAAGTTACATTAAAAAAGGGGGTATAGCGTAGATAATTGTCGGAAAGCTGGAAACTGTTTTAATCCCTTCATTAACATGCAAAGAAGGTTTCTTGAAGTTTGCACCAATTTTCCGCTTGTGCTATGTACAGGGTGACCCATAAACCGAAAAAATAATGTACTTTTTTCAGTTTTTCAGTAATAACTTCTAAACGATGCTTTCTAGGAAAATGGTGTCTTTTTATAAATTAAAGTACATAATATTCTACGTCGTTTGAGTATAAATACTCATTTGTACCTCAAAAATTATTGTGATGCAGACACTGCCAAGTACATATTAATTTTCGGGACAAATTGAAATATTCGTATTTTTCACTTTTGTTGTTGAATAACTCCCCAACTTAGGTATTTACGGTAATATTTCACTAAAAATATTTAATTGTGGGTCAATCTTCTCAAACTTGTGATTAAAAGTTTAGACCTACGGCACACAGTTCAGGATGCACAGGTGCTTAAAGAGAGATGAGTGAAATAAAGAAATTTATTAAGTGATAGATTTAGATATGTTAAAGGTAAGCTAATTTAAATTTTACGATTTCATTTTATTAATGTATACATTTGTCACGTAAAATATGATTTTTAATACTGTTACGCCACTGCCTAATATTTTATATCGAAAAGAGTATTTTTTTTACATTCATTGGTTTTATTAAAATATCTCCTAAACGGTTAGTGTTCGGAAAAAAAAGTTATATCGGAATTTAACTAAATTAATTTCTCTATATTATAATTCAAAAATAATTTCTTTGACTTAAATACTAAGTGAGGTAGAATTGATTAAAAACGGTATATCAAAAATAAGTTCATACATGCCGTCACTTTTTGTTAAATTGCTTCTATACACAAGCGGTGTAGCGTAAATCCATTAAATTGAATTTAAAGCGAAATAAATTTCCTATAAAATAAGTGTAATAAAATTAATTTGGGAGTTATAATAAAAAAGTACTAGATGATCAATATCAATATTTTGTAAAATAATTCCACACTTCCCATACAAAATGTTCCTGCATAGCAACGTGCCTCTACACAAAATCAACTTTGATCATCTAGTACTTTTTTATTATAAATCACAAATTAATTTTATTATACTCATTTTATAGAAAATTTATTTAGCTTTAAATTTAATTCAATTAATTTATACTGCACATCTTGGTTTAGGAGTAATTTAACAAAAAGTGACGACATGTATGAACTTATTTTTTATATACAATTTTTAATCAATTCTACCTCACTTAGTATTTAAGTGAAAGAAATTATTTTTGAATTATAATATAGATAAATTAATTTAGTTAAATTCCGATATTTTTTTTTTCCGAACACTAACCGTTTAGAAGATATTTTAATAAAATTAATGAATGTAAAAAAAAAATACTCTTTTCGATATAAAATATTAGGCAGTGGCGTAACAGTATTAAAAATCAGATTTTACTTGACAAAACTATACATTAATGAAATGAAATCGTAAATATTAAATTAGCTTACCTTTAACATATCTAAATCTATCATTTAATAAATTTCTTTATTTCACTCGTCTCTCTTTAAACACCTGTGCATCCTGAACTGTGTGCCGTAGGTCTAAACTTTTAATCACAAGTTTGAGAAAATTGACCCACAATTAAATATTTTTAGTGAAATATTACCGTAAATACCTGAGTTGAGGAGTTATTCAACAACAAAAGTGAAAAATACGAATATTTCAATTTGTCCCGAAAATTAATATGTATTTGGCAGTGTCTGTATCACAATAATTTTTGAGGTACAAATGAGTATTTATATTCAAACGACGCAGAATATTATGTACTTTAATTTATAAAAAGACACCATTTTCCTAGAAAGCATCGTTTAGAAGTTATTACTGAAAAACTGAAAAAAGTACATTATTTTTTCGGTTTATGGGTCACCCTGTACTTAGCACAAGCGGAAAATTGGTGCAAACTTCAAGAAACCTTCTTTGCATGTTAATGAAGGGATTAAAACAGTTTCCAGCTTTCCGACAATTATCTACGCTACAAAGCTAAATTTCCTGGGCTATAAGTAAAATCTTGTAAATTGTAAAAATAAATATGTAGGTAGGTACACCATAATATGTTTTGATAACATATTAATATATTATTATCTGTATACTTCATAGAAAAAACACACACCATTCATACAATTATTATTATACAGTTCTCAGAATAAGGCGTTAACTCTATGCAATCTAGTATGACTACGTTATTTTATTATATGGGATGACAGAAAACAAATATTGCAGATAATTAACTTATTATAGTTAGGTACACAGCACGCAGTGTGGCGCTGATAGTAACATAATAATATAATGATTGAAATATGATTCACCTATAAACTATTTACTTAACTGATTTGATTTAATATTTCCTGAATTGCGATAAGATAAATAAGAAATGTCTACCAATCGATTAGTGCAGATGGTTGGAGCGTTTACTTGTCTGAAAAGGGCGGTTATCGGTTCGAATTTTGCTGTTGATTTTATCTTTGGGAATACTGGGAATTCACTAGACTCGCTCGCTCAGAGGGGTTTTGTTCGGGTCATTTCGATCTTTCGTCTCGGTATATCCCAAATATGGGGTAACCAGTGAATGCCGTGTGTGTAAAAAAAGACAGAACATTCTCTTTGCTTAAAGCTAGGGACCCAACTATGATGCTACGGTCATTCCCCGCGACATTGAGGTTCAAAATCGCATGATAAAATGTCAAAAATAGCGTTTTTTTACAATTTGTAGTTAATTTCACTCCATTCAAAAAACTTTTATGGTCGCTTATTATCATACAAAAAAAAATTCTCTGCGACTTTCGGGAAACGAGTTTCTGTCTTTTGGAAAAAAAGATCAGAAGTTTTTTCACATTTTTATTTTTTGATAAATCTATTAAATCTATGCAAGATATAAAAAATATTTTACGGTCATTCCCTAGACAATTTATGATGAATGAATATCAGTATTTTATATTTTTCAATTATAATTACAGTAACACTATTGCCATTTGTCTTAGCATGTTTATAACAACAATTTATAATGCAATAAACAATCATTTATTATAATTTGCATAGCAACTGACAATTGGAAAAAATTCCATAGTCCTTTGGCACTATGATCAATTACTTTACACGACAGTCATTTTACTAACCCGGCTGTGCCTGGATTAATAAAACACCTACTTAGTAAAGTGCATGTAGTAAGGGTCTCTCTATAGAGAATCGTACGCAAAGTAATCTCGGACTTTAAACAAAAGAAAAGGGGTGGGACTTGGTGGCGGCAAGAATGGGATTGACGGGAAGCGTGTGTCGTAGCTCCGCCTATTTTGTATTTTGATATTGCTTTACTAGGGGCCTTAATTCTGACGGTCATACTACTCAGTAAGGTTTTAGCCCCCTGAACTATGGATCTGGAAACATTTCTGTGACTTATGGGTAAAAAATGAAAGAAAAAGATAAAATAAATAAATAAAAACATCTTTATTAGCAACAAATTAAGGTGTTACAAAACCAGACAATAGTAGTGTGCTAAAAGGCGGACTTATTGCAAAACAAATCTCACAGTAAACCCAAAGATTAACAAAAAATTAAAGTTCATACCCCAACTATGATGTCACGATCATTTTCCACGACATTAAGGTTCAAAATCGCACGAACAATTGCATGAATAAATGATAAGAATAGGGTTTTTTGGGGGTTAATCCAAAAAGCTTTTATGGCAAAAACTATTCTCCGCGACTTTCGGGAAACGAGTATCTGTCTTTCGGAAAAAAGATCAGAGGTGTTTTTCACATTTTATTTAAGATATCTATACAAGATGTAAAAAATCTTTAACGGTCATTCCCTAGATAAAGGTTCAATGTATCTACCGTATTTTTTCCAAAGCATATTTAGTAAGGTTGTCCAGATTTAAGGTATCCCGTTTTATGAAAAATTTTAAATATCGAAATAAAATATTATAATAGGTAATGCATAAATACGTAAGTACCTACTATATTATTTTAATCAGGTATGACTATTACTATAGCAGTCAACAGTGATTGGAGCATGTACTAAGAATAGTCGTGTAAACAACAACATGTTTAGTATAGGAAAATTCTACTCATCATCCTTCACCGTCACCATATTGTTACTGGGAAACTGGATATGTAAAGATTTTATTAATTAAGTACTATTAGATTTAAATATGTTGAATGTTGCCATAGAATGAGGTATGCTATAAGTGCGCATAACATTCAAAACTAAAGAAAAACGTGAGGTAATAGATAGGTTTACAATTAGGTAGTCATCTCAACAGATAGGAATACTTACAGCGAAGGATGGAACTTCCATCAGGCTTATGACTGATCGTCGGCTGGCTTAATCTCATCACTTTACACTTAAACAACATTCACCAATTCCAGTCCATCCGTTTGCCGCGGCCGGGAGTCGAACCCAGACCTCCAACCTGACACTACAGCTGTGCTATAATGGTTGGTTTAAATGTTACTTGAGTGAAAAATGGTCACATTAAGCCAGCCGACGATCAGTCGTAAGCCTGATGGAAGGTCCATCCTTTGCTGTGTATCTGTTGAGAAAACTACTTGTTATATTCAACTACGACATGTAGAAAATTCAGATGTTCTCACAAAACATAAATTGTGATTTTCAAAAATAAGCTTTAAATTCATTGATTTTGAAAGCCATGAAATGATTTCATATTAATTAGCGCGAGCGTGTCAGTTCTGCTTAAAACTATAAAAAGCTTTACTGAGAATTCAGTAGAGGCCAAAGGGAGTGGTAGTTCACAAATCACAAGGTGTGTCTTTCATTTAAGAGTGTGCATACCGACATTTCAAAAATTTCTAAAAACGGGAGACCTTCTATCTCGACAACCGTTACTAAATATGATTTGGAACAAAATAGGGTAGATGCATTGAACATTTATCTAGGGAATAACCGTAAAAGATTTTTTACATCTTGTATAGATTTCTCAAAAAAAATATTTAAAAACACCTATGACCTTTTTTCAGACAGACGGAAACTCGTTTCCCGAATGTCGCGGAAAATTTTTTTTGTACTGTTAATATGCGTTAAAATCTAGGGAATAACCGTAAAAGTTTTTTGATAGCGCAAAATTAACCCCAAAAAACGGAAAAAACGATATTTTTACCATTTTGTCATGCGATTGTCACGCGATTTTGAACCTTAATGCCGTGGGAAAAGACTGTGACGGCATTCTTGGTGCCATGCCTTTAAGAGGGCATACTAACTAAACATGCGAAACATTGCAGGGGAAAAGTAAGATAACTCAGCTAATACTAAAGATATGATCCTAAGACTTAACACATGGATAAATGAGAATACTCATATGCTTCAGTGATTTTTGAAATTTTCTCTTTAAAAAATAATTGCAAAGTTATAACGCTGAGAGATAAAATACGGATGGAGGTTATTAGGGAAATGAGTGACTGCAAGACTGGTGTTGTGACAAGAATGAAAGTGAATAAACTAAGAAGTACAGGGCATGTTGAGAGAATGAAAGATGACAGGATGACAAAAAATATATATTTGAGTCAGTGAAGAGGGTTTAAGAAACGCGGCCGCCCGAGACTGGCCTGGTCCGATCATGTCGACCAGATCCTCAAGGATGAACGCCTTTCGATTAAAAGGAATCGGAGAGCGTGTATGACTGCATGCATGAATGTGACGGAAGTTAGAAGTGTATGTAAGGATATGGCTGTCTGGCGCTCTGTCCTCTCTGCCTACCCTGCAAGGGATGTGGCGTGAGGGTATAGATAGATAGATAGAGAGTATGACTGTATGCATGAATGTGACGGAAGTTAGAAGTGTATGTAAGGATATGGCTGTCTGGCGCTCTGTCCTCTCTGCCTACCCTGCAAGGGAGGCGGCGTGAGGGTAGAGATAGATAGAACATAATATTTATTCTCTAATAACAAAGAATCCACTCATAATAGTCCGAGATCCCGCTGCTTAATTTATGACGTATCTGTTTTTTGATCGAAATGTGGTACAAATGATAGCTTACCAATAGGGTTTTACATCGCACTAGGGTTGCCTATCAAAATCTTGCCGCAACCCCCCCTGCCCCCCCCCCGAAAAGGTCCCTCTTCGTGGTTTTTCGCATTTTGTAGGAATATGGTAAGGGATAGAAGAAAGTAGTCAACGACAAAAATAATCCTTGCTAAATTCTCTACAAACCTACCACATTTCGATCAAAAAACAGATACGTCATAAATTAAGCAGCGGGCTCTTGGACTATAAAACAGAGGTTGTCACTTTATTTCTCGTGTACAAACAAATCGTCTAATATTAGATTAAATTGGCTTGGGTATTTTTAGAACTGCGTTGGCTCACAGATTTCGCTTTGCTTTTCAGGAAGCATATGTCATAAATTGTCTCTTTTACAAACAAACCATTATTAAGGGCTTGGCACCAAGAATGATGTCACAGTCATTTCCCACGGCATTAAGGTTCAAAATCGAGTGAACAATGGCATGATAAAATGGTAAATATATCGTTTTTTTTTTCTTTTTTTTGGGGTTAATTTTGCGTCTATCAAAAAACTTTTACGGTTATTCCCTACATTTTAATGCACATTATCAGTACAAAAAAAAATTAACTCCCCGACTTTCGGGAAACGAGTTTCCGTCTTGCGGAAAAAAGATCAGAGGTGTTTTTCACATTTCTTTTTGAGAAATGTATGCAAGATATAAAAAATATTTTACGGTTATTCCCTAGATAATTGTTCAATGCATCTATGTACTCTATTTTGTTCCTAAGCATATTTAGTAACGGTTGTCGAGATATAAGGTCTCCCGTTTTTAGAATTTTTTGAAATGTCGGTGTGCATACTCTTAAGTATGGAGTTTTTCCTGAATGCGTCATTCTTCCAATAGAGGACACAGGATGGGACGAATGGAGTAATATTAATTTTATCCATAATATTGTTGTCTATATTTAAATGCTAAACGTGTCTCCGATACGCCCTTATGGCTTAACAACAATAAATATTGCATTTGCAATTTGCATTTCATATTTATATCTAATACATAAACCCTCCTTATTGAATGAAATTGTGGATTCATGAATTTATCGGCTACAACCAGACTTACTTAGATACAGACTTCAGATGAACACTAAAGTTCTGGACTGACGACCTAGAACGGGCAGAGGAAGGGTTACACGAACAACACTTACCGCAAGACACACACCGCAGGCCGATCAACATAATACGCACACATCATCATAACATAGCAACTCAACACACAGCTGCTCACGCTGCGGCAGTAACACTCACACATCACCATACCGTCACGCTTCAACACACCACTGCTCACGCCGCGGCAGTAAATTATTGATACCTCGACGGACTTTTACATACAAAAATTACTTCATTCTGAAGATGGCAGTAGAATCGCCACCGAGAGCTCGGTTATTCAACCATTCTACACACAGTAAGAAAACCCGAAGAAACAAGAACGAGGATATGGACTAATTTCATTCCGTGTATCAATCGATATGTACAAAGGTGTCAGGAATAAATAATGAAAGTGGTTAAATGTCTCAGCTTTATGTATATGTACTTATTACAAATTTAAACTTTGTCCCTTTCTTAATACACCCACTAACACTGCACTGCATTTTTAATATTAAATTTATGGAGGATCGAAGAAAGAGAGGGGATCTCATAGAACCTTATAAAATATTAAACCAACACTATGACTGCCCTGAACTGAAGCTGATACTGTAATACTGCCTCAACCAAAATACTCATTTATAAGAGGTCACAGTTTGAAGCTAAACAAACACAGTTTCAGGCAGAATGTATGGAAGCATTTCTTATCCAATAGAGTTGTGTATGTATGGAGGATGGTATGGAGCTTGTTGTTGCACAAAGTGTCGATTTTATTTCTTAGATCCCCCCAGGCCTCAGATACTTTTAAATGCCATCCCGAGCTCTAGCAAACTGGCTTCTCACACTTTGAACTTTTAAACACATTAGTTTCAATAAGACTCGTCCAGTTTCCAGTCCAATAAATTGGAGACGTGATCTTATAAAGGGTTTAATCGTATGAATATTCTCTACACCGCTACACTGGCACTAGACCCGCTGCAGGATAATAAAGAACAGGTGAAACAACTGTGAAAAGAACAGATGAAAACACTTTGATAACTAGAGACCGGATTATATGCATATTCAATTGCATATTTTGGCAATTTATTCAGGACTTTGCATATTTCGAACAAAATCTACTGATCATTCATATATGGGTTGGGTATATTTTCTTAAATGTTAACTGTATTTGTAAAATTTAAACGTTTCAAAAATGAAAATCTTGGTGTCTAGTTGAAAATGTAGTAGGTACCTAAATAAAGTTATTTAATAAAAAAACAATGGCCTAATCTTATTTTTAACAAAAAAAAAGTGACTTCACATCGTAGAACTGTTTTTCGCGGTCTTCGAAACGATACCAAATATGAATTAAACATAAATTGTGTAATAACGTTACTTTGTTGCATATTTTGGTACTTTTTGGTGATTTTGTTGCATATTTCAACCATTTTAAGTTGCATATAATCCGGTTTCCAGATACTTAATATTTCAATAGTAGCATATTTTTTTAGATATTATGTCGAGTGCCCTGTAAAAGTAAGACATTTGTAAAACTTTCACAAGACAATTGTTATTTTTTCAGCTTAGAGATTATCCACCCATTCCGAATGTCATATTTTCTACATGTTGGCGCAAAGAGAATGCTGGGTGTGCTTTTATATACATACAACTCTCTTTGGCTACCCCATTATTGTGACTGTATAGTGTATACCGTGATTTTGTTGTGTTTACCAAAATCACTGCTAATAATATTGTTATCGAAAATACTGTGATTTATGGACCAGGCCGGTAGTTGAATTATGAATGAAATTGTGAAGATTTTTCCCACCTACATCTTAATTATTTTTAGAAATATCTTAGGGTAGGTAGGTATTATTTGGAATATAATTCCAATTTTTTCTCCTCCTTTTTTAAGCCCAGCTTATTTATTATTATTTTCTTATCCCAAACACACAAAAAAGATTGTAGTTTATATATTTTTGTAAATAACTACCAATTTTTTTTATTTTGCTCTTGATTCACCCCCCCCCCCCCCAACAACACCACATTTCCCGAAAAATAACACCGATTTTTTCTAGTCCCTTCTTATATCTCTTATATTATTAGCTAGACTTATTAAAAGCTTTAAACCTCCCGACCCAACAATGACGTCACGGTCATTTCCCACGGCATTAAGATTCAAATTCGCATGAACAATCGCATGATGAAGTGGTAAAAATAGCGTTTTTTACATTTTTAGGGTTAATTTCGCTTCAATCAAAAAACTTCTACGGTTATTCCCTAGATTTTAATGCGTATTATCAGTACAAAAAAAATTACTCCGCGACTTTCGGGAAACGAGTTTCCGTTTTTCGGAAAAAAGAACAGAGGTGTTTTTCATATTATTTTTTTTGAGAAATCCATACAAGATATAAAAAATCTTTTACAATTATTCCCTACATGAATGTTCAATGCATCTACCATATTTTGTTCCAAAGCATATTTAGTAACGGTTGTCTAGATCTAAGGTCTCCCGTTTTTAGAAATTTTTGAAATGTCAGTATGCATGGTTTGTATAAAATGGTGGGTGTTTTGTTATGTTTGTTTTATTCACATTGTCGCTTACGTTACTCTTATTTCGCGCTAACATTCTCAATTTCTCATACAAAATTTGAAAAAGTTGAAGCAATGCAAGGGAAATGAGTGACTGCAAGACTGGTGTTGTGACAAGAATGAAAGTAAACAAACTAAGATGGTTTGGGCATGTTGAGAGAATGAATGATGACAGGATGACAAAAAAGATATATCTGAATGAGCGAAGAGGGGTGAGAAAGCGCGGCCGCCCGAGACTGACCTGGTCCGATCATGTCGACCAGATCCTCAAGGATGGACGCGTTTTGAGTAAAAGGAATCGGAGAGCGTGTATGACTAATTGCGTGAATGTGACGGAAGCTAGGAGTGTGTGTAAGGATAGGGCTGTCTGGCGCTCTGTCCTCTCTGCCTACTCTGCAAGGGACGTGGCGTGAGGGTATAGTAGTAGTAGTGAAGCAAAAATAGAACGACTTTTGCTCAGTGCATATATGTCCTCTTAATAATTACAAATTTAAATTTACTTTACTTTATAATGGCGTTCGATGCGGTTGTTCCATGGTTGTTCCTAATGGTTTTTTTTTTTTTTTTTTTTTTTTCAGTTTCGATAACTTGTTTCTTTTTGTTTTCTTCATGTGGTGATATTGTTCGTGTATTGTTATAATGTTATTGTGTTACCTACCAGGGTAAATTGCCTTCTTTTACTAGTATGTTGTGTTGTTTTTTTTTCGTGTTTATTATTGTTTTGTTCGAAACTTGTTCTGTGTGCACTCTTCGGCGCAAAGGCTGAGCGCTGTAATGCCGAAGAGTGTAATATTTTTACTTAAATAAATAAATAAATAAAATAAAAATACCTACTATATCACGCCCCGTCTAATTACTGGTTCACATGTGAGAGAAGCCCTTTCAATGCAAAACGTGCTACATGTAACAATATAAGACAAGAGATTTACTAAAGCACTAATGGAGATAGAACACTAGCCACGTTTCTGGACACACGTTTGCTGTGTTATGACAAAAGCATTAAAATCTTCAGTCTTAAGTCTATTGTCACATGTATGAAAGTTATGATTTATGCAATACCTACTTGTATACAATCGGAATGCCGAATATTCGGCGAGGAGGCTAGCCGAATATTCGGCCTGATTAAGAGTATGCATACCGACATTTCAAGAATTTCTAAAAACGGGAGACCTTCTATCTCGACAACCGTTACTAAATAATATGCTTTGGAACAAAATAGGATAGATGCATTGAACCTTTATCTAGGGAATAACCGTAAAAGTTTTTCGATAGACGCAAAATTAACCCCAAAATTGGAAAAACGCTATTTTTACAATTTTATCATGCGATTGTTCACGCGATTTTGAACCTTATTGCCGTTGGAAATTACTGTGACGGGGTTTCAGCCCGCTAGTGTTTGTGGGGATAAGTTTTGATAATCTGTTCTCTCCGCCTATCCCGCACACAGCGTCATTTCTGACGGGTTTACAGCTGGTTCATACTACATATAACCCTCCTTGCATACTGCTCTAATTAAATCTATGATACACCGTACTTTGAATTATTAATTACAGGTGGGTATCTATACATATCTTACCAACTAATTACTACTCCACAGTCCACACGTGTTGTTAATTACTGATTTATTCTGTATCGATTTGATACTATTAAACTAAGTATGATAATTACGAATATAGGATTTACCCAGAGGTGGACACCGTTAATTAAAAAGTTAACTTCGTTAATCGATAATCCGTTAACTAAAAAGTTAACTTCGTTAATCGTTAAAGCGTTACATTTTGAAAAATGTAACGAAAGTTAACGTTAGTCCGTTAAAGCGTTAATGTAAAAAATCGCAGTTATATTGTATGAAATAGAACTACATAAATACTACTACTATCACATTTACACTATCGCGATGTATCCCAACAAAGTTAAATTTCTTTTCCAACTCCCAACCCACATACGATACCACACATAACTCCATACAACCCTTGAATTATCTAATGCCAGTGGATGATGTCTATGCAAAAAATTAAATATTAACGGACTTAATTAACGAAAGTAAAATGTAACGGAAGTTAAATAATCCGTTAACAATTTTTGGAGGCGAGAAAAGCGTTAAATCGTTAACCAAAATGTTAACTTCGATAATTAACGATTAACCGATTAACGCTTTTCTGCCCAGCTCTGGTAATAACTGATAGCAGCCATATTGTTTCTTCTTATTAAATCTTATTAAATGTTTATTGCTGTTTAGTGTCCTTAGACCCTATATCGGGCACTTGGACTCGTCAGTTTTACATATAATTAGACAAATAATAATTAAATGGAATATACAGCAGGTATTATATGCACAATATCAATGCTAAAGAGTGTAAAGGAGTCTGTTAGCATTTCGTCAGAGACAGTAACATAGTATGAAGCAAGATAATGAAAGCACAATAAACAATTTATGATATAGTCAGTTCAATGCTGGAGTGAATGTAAATGGTTCATTCCAGTATTTCGTCGACAGAGTAAAACGTTTTATTCACATTTCAGTTTCAGGCAGCAGATTCAGATTTGTATAATAAACTAAAGCTACTTTGATCAGCAAAGAGGTTCGCCACCCATTATGAAAGTCATATAAATGTTGGGGCAAGGAGAATGTTGTTTTCTAATACGCACACAGCATTCGTTGGCTATTCCATTATTGAGAAAAGGTGACGGCATCTTTAGCGTAGTGGCGCTGCCATTTGACATTTCTCTCTTTCTCTATAGCTATGATGTAGGATTAATACATTTAACATTATAGGCGAGGTTGCCATCACCGTCGCTAAGGAAATGTATGGAATAACAGTCCCTCAACAACGAGTATGATGGACCACATATTATATTCTGTTAGGAGATTTGACAGGAGTGTCATTACTCATTATGCTCTGTTGCCAACTGTTACAGCACGGCTAGAGTACCTACTCTAGGAGGCTGTGGCAGTGGGGATAATAATGTTTTCCGTAGGCTAGGTTCTTAACTATAGAATACCTTCAGCTTTGTCTGAACGTCTGATTTCTATAAGGCATTATGCTATTGTTGTGGTATGGAAGTGATACCTGGATGTTATTGTATAATAGAAATTACAAAATACGCAGGTAAAATTCTAATAAACAGAATAATCTAATACATAAAACAATTACTGTCCGTATGCCTGTTGTGAATCTTTTTTCAATAAATGGCGACGATGTCATTTTAGGGTTTGTTTTAAGAGGGCTACAGTAGCAAAATGACCTTCAGCTTAGGGCGTGGCATAAAAATTAAGGCGGTCTTTCTCCCCGCTCCGCTTCCACAACATTGGAACGTATGAATTTGCACAGTTAGGGGTCTGTAATCAGTGGAATATTTACAC
The DNA here is from genome assembly GCA_963576895.1 of Ceraclea dissimilis. Lineage (NCBI taxonomy): Eukaryota > Metazoa > Arthropoda > Insecta > Trichoptera > Leptoceridae > Ceraclea > Ceraclea dissimilis. Next base: position 4,520,602 of record OY756379.1, on the reverse strand, counting down.
TCTACAGTTAGTTGTGTATTAAATAATTTTGGGCCATGAGATTTCTTTTTGTTTCACCGTTCACGAGCCTTTCTCGCGAATTCTCAACATTAATAATTAATTTTATTAAACCAAGAGTTCGCATTTTTTTTTTCTAAAATTCACATACTATTCAGATTGCCGCTCCCTTCTTTATAATAAAATGGGAATGGGAAAAAATAAACATAAATATATAAGTAAGTACTTACTTATATTTTTTAATAAAACGTATTATAAAATAAAATTAAAATTGATACAGCATAAAAAAGGTGTAAATAGCGCCGCAGGCGAAATTTTTTTGTGAGACATGGTGAATGAGGTCGTGATGTGGTTTGTTTATTTGAAAATATATTAATGTATTAATTATAATGCTTTAGACAATTATATGTACGAAAAATGTTTTATGTAAAAAAGAAATTAAAAATAGCGCCGCAGGCAATTTTTTCTATGAAACTGGTGGTGATGCGATTATGGTCCGATGAGATAATAGCTGAGAGTAAAAAAAAACACAAAAAGCTAATTACTCGAATTTTGACGCAGAGGGATCTGTAAAGGTCAGTTTTGGTCGTAATCTGGCAGTTTCACATGCACCGATATTATCTGAACCTAAACCATTGTTATGACTCTGTTGGTTTTGATTAAATAATTTTACAGTAACTCTAGACGTAGAAGTAGGTCCATTCTTTTGTTCCAATTTGTGTATGGATGGTGAAGTAGGTCCGCAGTGGAACCCAAAATCAGTGGAACCGTCATGTATCAAAGTACTCCATAGCCACTAAAACTCACAACAGTCTGGTGGCTCTGCATAAAGGCACGAAGGCATACTAAATAATGGAATAAATTTTTGTGTGTAGGAATGAATATAATATGTATTTGTTTTAATTTATTCGTTCCACCCCTCCCCCGTGCCCCCTCAACCTTTTTCATTTTTTTTTCATTTATTTATTATCCAAAAAAATCAATTTTTACAAAATACAATATTAGCAAGAAGTACTGGATTTTATTGCCCCACTAGGCGATAGCCTGTTCTAGGGCAATACTAATCACAATATATCAGTTCAAGGTTACATGCAAGTACCTACAAAAAAAAAACAAAAATACTGAAGAATAAGCATATTGGAGAATGTTATATATTGATTATTTTTTTGAATGATTGATTGGTTTTCCCCTAGTGACACGACATGTCTCCCAGCAACCGTGAGAGATCGTCAAGCCGACCACGAAAGGACATAAAAAAACTCCCTCCCCCTTTATTCCCGCGGATGTCGGGAGGGTTACTATTCATCTTTTTGAGACGGAAAACTACGGATTTGACAATAATATAACTTTTTACATTCCACCCCCCCGCCTCCCCCTTATTCTTGCGTATATCGGGAGGGTTACAATTCATCTTATTGATGCGGGAAACTATGGATTCGTCACAAATATCACTTTTTTCATTCAGACCCCCCCCTAGCCCCCTAACTCCCTTCCCTTATTCCTGCGGATGTTGGGAGGGTTACTATTCATCTTATTGACGTGTAAAACTATGGATTCGATACCAATATCACTTTTTTCATTCGGACCCCCCCCCCAGCCCCCCAATTCCCTCCCCTTATTCCTGCGGATGTCAGGAGGGTTACTATTCATCTTATTGAGACGGAAAACTATGGATTCGACACTAATATCAATTTTTTCATTCAGACCCCCCCCCCAGCCTCCTAACTCCCTTCCCTTATTCCTGCGGATGTTGGGAGGGTTACTATTCATCTTATTGACGTGTAAAACTATGGATTCGATACCAATATCACTTTTTTCATTCGGACCCCCCCCCCCAGCCTCCTAACTCCCTTCCCTTACTCCTGCGGATGTCAGGATGGTTACTATTCATCTTATTGAGACGGAAAACTATGGATTCGACACTAATATCACTTTTTTTATACCGACCCCCCCCCCCCCCTTAGCCCCCCCATAATTCTGCGGAAGTCGGAAGGGTTACTATTCATCTTATTGACGCGGAAAACTATGGATCCGACACTAATATCACTTTTTTAATTCCGACCCCCCCTCAGCCCTCCCCCCCTTTATTCCTGCAGATGTCGGGAGGGTTATTATTCATCTTTTTGGCTTTTCAAGTTATATGGATTCGAAAGAAAACGTTTTTTTCGCCCCCCCCCCCCTTCATGCGTACCCCCTACAAACATCCATAAAAACACTCCCTGGGGCAAGGACAACAATTTCCCAAAGTTTCATCTCAATCGGACGAACGGTTTAGGAGTCTATTAAGGATAAGGTGAAAAATGTTACATACATAGGTATGTAGGTACGAATACGAACTAAAATATTCATGTGGGATTTCGTCCAGAAATTTTGTGCAAGCCAGAATGTATCCTAATAGGTAACTGCACCTAATAGAATTCGGTATCTACCTGTTTTTGGAATAAAAAGTTTAGTTTAGTCCGGGATATAATTAATAGGCACGCACATTAAAGTAATAAGTATGTAAAGAATCTACAAATCACTAAAACATGGGGGAACTACCTACTCGTAATATTATGTGAAAATAATTTAAAATATAAATCAGTGACCAATGTTTGCCGTCCTCTGTAATATACGAAATTTCGTAAAAAGAATAAAGTATGGAACGACAATTCAATTAGCACAGAATCCACGTCTTACCAGTCCACAGTCTTGTGGGTGTCTGAATCCTTGGCGAAACGAAAAACAGTGCGTTCCTTGTAATTCCCGTGTTATAAGTGTCATATTCGCGTGCACGCTAAAACCGATAGAGTATATTGGTGCGGAGTCATTTTATGAAATTGAGGTTTTTTGGGTTTTGACGCGAAACAAACAAAAAATATTTACGTTTCTTTCTATAACGCGCTAGATTTTTTTGTGTTCTTTAAGACAAAAAAAGAATTATTTAATTCCGACGGACGAATCACTTGGAATATCAAAAAAATGATGAAAAACGACGATTACAATTTTTATTTTTTACAAGAAACTATATAGTATATTAATTATATTACTCTATAATGCGCTTCGTTTAAGTTCAATCTTTATAATATATTTTTTTCATCGAAATCCGACAATAAATAACGCGGGAATATCGATTGAAAAATCACTAAAATCGCCATGTTTACTACTGTAGCCCTCTTAAAAAACATAATTGGATATTTTGACGGGTTTTGAAAATTTTGCTAGGCAACACTGTCGCAAAGTATGGCCCCCTATGTTTAAAGATTAATTCAAATCATATTTCGATTAAAAAATTGATAGTTTTTTTGGAACTATTGAAGCTAAAAACTGTGTTATTTCGATCGGCTCGACTACGAGTGGGGCCGGACGAGGGCACAGAAAGTCAAAATGTGTTTACATATTTAAAACGAATTTAGTAAATTTACGATGTTTTGGATTGGACTTGACATGCCACTCCTGAAAAAAGTTTATCGTGTTTATCGTGCGAAAAAGCACTAAAATCGGTATTGTTTCGGCCGGTCGAAAAAATACCGTTTTTAGTGCTTTTTTAAAACAAAATATGCTTGACCTAGAATGGGGCTGCGGTACTCCAATAGTTCCCATTTTTTAGGAGTAGGGTCTTAGGCTATAACATCTACCCGTTGAAAAACAGGATAAACATGGGCAAATTTTGTCCAGACAGACAGATGAAACACAATTTTTCCAATGAAACTGTCAATTGTCAATATTTTTGCTTATTTCTAGCAGACCTCAAACACTAGTTTACCTAATCATAATTGCCATACTGTTTAGTTGCCACACTTTCTCTAAAATATCTGTTTTTTCATCACAATCATTCTATGTAGAGATGCAATGCTAGCAGAAAAAGATTTTATTCTCTTTACCTACCGATCTGACGTAAGCTCGCCCTAGTGAACAATTACTTTAATTACGTAGGTACCTACATATATCTACAAATTTGTCGGAACTATTACACTATTGCGGATTCGATGTCCAAGATAAAAACTGTCCAAGTTTTGACAGTGACATTTCAGAATGACATTTCAAATCACAAAAAAAACACATTCTGACTGTCTGTGCGCTCGTCCGGCTCCACCCGCAGTCGAGCTGAGCGAATAAGACCGTTTTAGCACTTTTAAAAAAAAAAACTTTTTTGACAAAAAGTGGGGTCCTAATACTGGAATAGTTCCCAGTTAGGCACACGGATTCGAAACATGGACCGTGGGAAAAAACGTTCAAAAATTTGTTTAAGAATTTAGAAGAAAAAAAAGGATTCTTACCTATTGGAAATTGTTCTGAGGGTGGGTCGTCTCACAAGAACAAACACTGCCAATCCGTTGGCACAGACTGACAAGGTCAGCACCAATAACAGGAAAATCCCAATGCTCCATTCAGATAAAATAGACATTTTTACTAACAACCAACAAAAACACCACAAAAACACAACTTCAAAAAACATTCATTGGAACTGTGTTGTAAAAATTTTAAATTTGTATATCGAACACAAAACAAATGCAACACTAGAATGCACCAATCACAGTAATATATAACAAAACACTAAACAGCTGATTGGACAGTAATTATTGCAATAAAACATTTTTGCAAATTCTGATGTTTGTTTCTGTTTTGTTTTAAACTGTTTTCTGATGTTTTATTTAAGTAAATTTACAGTTTTTCAAGACATCTTGAATAATTATTAAGATAACTGTTTGTGAATTTGTTAAGTTTGTATTTAGTTTAACGTACACTCAAGTCTTTGTTCACTAAATCATAAAATAAATACTCAAAACGTTCGTAATTTTACAAAATTTTTGCTGTTTTATATTATTTTTTACACGCACAAACAATTAAAACACTCAAAATTGTCTATATTTTACGAAACGTTGATATATTTTGCAATTTAAAAACAAAATGCAGTTTCGAAATCAGTTTACAATCACAAAATCTTCGTGCAACAGTTTTGTTTGGACACGTTTCATAAATAACTGTTCAACTCGTTTAATTTACTGTAAAATATTATTAATTTGTGAGATAATTCTTTTATTATTGTAATTTGTTTTATTTATAAATTAAAACAATACAAAATTTTGAAGTTTTGCAAGTAAAGTCGAAATATTTTCTGTGTTGATTTTTAACCGAGCGCGCGTCCACCTTTGACTACTGCCATTGGGCGACTGAGTGAAGTGAATACAGCAACAGTAGAACTGTAGAACTACTTTTTGTCATACATATGTTTGTTTGTATGTATGTATGTATTGGTTGTATGCACTGGACGTTCTATGAACTTTGTTTTGCTTCTTTGTATGGAGACTAGCGGGGTATCCCTGTGAAGAAAAGAGACAACAGTCTTTTACTAATTATTATTATTTCTTAGATTATACAGGGATGTACAAATTAAAGCACTCAAAATATACCTAGTTGATCTGCGCACCCATTTCCAAAACTATCGGGAAAATCCATTACTAAATCCATCCACTCCTCAGCAGATGGCGTTAGTATCTGAAACATTGGGTCAATGTGAAATAATTTCCAGTTGTAGAACATACAACTTCTAAAACTTACACAATTGACAGTAGACAGCAGGATGTGGTGGTATGGGTGAACGTTGCCCTGGGCATAAATTGATTACTTAAGCCAGCCAAAGCCGACTCGTAAGCGTCGGAACACTCATCCTGCTTCCTCCCCAAGGGAGTGCACATAACGCTGCAATATGTGAATGAAGATGCCTCTTGTCTCTGTTGAGGAAAAAACTTAATGTATTTCCGTCTGTGCAATGCAGATAAATCCAGTTCAACGCCTAATTTATGTAGGTATATCTCAAATCATAAAATCTATTAGATGTTATACCTAGTAGATGTTATACCTATTATGTCTTTTCTGTTGACCATACCAATTTTTACATTTGATTTGACTATACCGTATTGAATATGTATTGACCATACCAATTTTATATTTTCTTTTGCATTTGTATATGTTATACCTTATGCCTAGTAGATGTTATACCTATTCTGTTGACTATACCAATTTTTACATTTGATTTGACTATGCCGTATTGAATATGTATTGACTATACCAATTTTTTTACATTTGTATTGACTATACTGTATTGAGTATGTTTTGACTATACCAATTTTTTATATTTTATTTTGTATTTTTATATGAATATGAATATGTATCATAATGTGGACCTGAGAGGCTTGCACAACCCACCTCCAGATCTGGAATAAAGATATTATTATTATATTATTATTAAATTAGGTACAACTGTTTCACAAAAATTACCTGCGGCGATAATAAGTGAGTCATTCGTGACCCCTTCCGAGTTCCGGACTTTGTAAGACGTCTGGGACTGGAAGGAGTGCTCGAGTCACCATATGGGCAGACTGGGGAGAATATAATAGATTTTATAGGTAGCAGAAGATATTACCACAGCACAAATCTCCATCAAATTAAATTTATTTATTTATTTAAGAAAAGTATTACACTCTTCGGCATTACAGCGTTCAACCTTTGCGCCGAAGAGTTAACACAGAAAAAGTTTCGATTCAAAACAATAATAAACACGAAATAAAACAACATAAGATACTAATAAGAGTAGGTCATTTACCCTGGCTATAATAATAATAATAATAACATTACAATAAACACGATGAACAAAAACACTATAAGAAAAACAAAAGAAACAAGTAAGTTATCGAAACTGAAAACAAAAACATCAAGGAACTACTACATCGAAAAACATTACAGAGTAAACCAGTGCTGCCACATGCCAAACTAAAAAATCTGGAAAACATGCAACAAGTCTCTATAAACATCTGTATGAGATTAATTAGCCAAAATCTGTATAAATGAAATTTTAAAACCAACAAAATATGGTAGTTTATTGAAAAACTAACCTTTTTGAGAAACGAATAGCCATAGCGACAAAGTATTTTCAGATGTTCTCGAAGGTTTCCATACTAAATATGGCTACAAGTACAGAATCGTTGCGGAAAGCTCGATACACCTCATCTATATCAATACTCAGCAGAACATCCGACAAAGCACATACACATCGATAAATTATTTTGAAAAAACAAAATTGTATTGTGTGACAACCCTGACGGAAGGGAAACAAAGTGCGTCTAGCCGCCGCGTGCAAGCGTGAGTGCGAGTGAGATGAGAACAAAATATTGCATTCATTTACACCATGGATGTATAATACTTCTAGTTTACTAGAATAGTATTATAGATCCATGATTTACACGCACAATGAAATGAGACAGAGATAAGAGAACATGGATTTACAATCATTTCGCGTGAGAATTTAAAAATGGAATTACCTGTAACTAGACGTCAATTCTCCAGGTAGGCACCGTATAAAATTAATTGTTTGTGAATTATTTATATGTCGTATTGTTATTTACGCGTATTATTTATGGGAATTGTGACTCACTATGGCGTTATTAGGGATTCCCATACCGAATGTATATCTGAATTATCTGCCATACAACTGGTTTTTTCTGGTTATCTCGATTTTTTAGTATTTAAATTAGGATGTTAGTCGGAATTTACGCCCAAAACACATTACGTAATTCTATGAACCCAGTTTGTTTTGATTGGTTTTTTCAACAACAAACGATTTGATATGCAACAAGTGACAATTTGAAACATTTTTAAAATTCCCATTAAGGGCTCGGCACCAAGAATGACGTCACAGTCATTTCCAACGGCATTAAGGTTCAAAATCGCGTGAACAATCGCATGATAAAATGGTAAAAATAGCGTTTTTCCATTTTTTGGGCTTAATTTTGCGCCTATCAAAAAACTTTTACGGTTATTTCTTAGATTTTAATGCATATTATCAGTACAAAAAAATATGCCCCGCGATTTTCGGGAAACGAGTTTCCGTCTTTCGGAAAATAGATCAGAGGTGTTTTTCAAAATCTTTTTTGAGAAATCTGTACAAGATATAAAAAATCTTTTACGGTTATTCCCTAGATAAATGTTCAATGAATCCACCCTATTTTGTTCCAAAGCATATTTAGTAACAGTTGTCGAGATAGGAGGTCTTCCGTTTTTTGAAATTTTTGAAATGTCGGTATGCATACTCTTAATTTAATACGATTTTTAGAGCGCCGTTTTGTGGGTATTCCCACCTCAATGTTGGAAAGGATTTTTCTGAATGGTTTTTTTAATTAAAGATTTTACTTATCTTCACTGTGGTATTTTTGTCTGTGTTTCCCAATCAATTTTCAACCACTTCCTGACTAAGTACTTTAGAGATCTGAAACTTTGCAAACGTACGTAAACTCGGCGGAAATGCAATTCTGTACCAAATTGGATGAGCCTACTCCAGAGATAAAATAGATGTAAAGCGTTTGAGGGAGATCCAAGGGCTGTGTGGGGTCATGTGTGGTATCGTATGAAAGGGCGCCGGAAAAGCGATCAAGAGGATCCAGTCACCGCATACCGCCGTGTTTGGTATCTCACGAAAGTGCTTCACGAGTAGAATTCATATCTTTTTACAAATTTTGATTCTGCCAATTGTTGGTAGGAGGGGGCATCGGAAAGAAGGAACCCAAGTGCCTCGGAAGGGCGTGTTTGGTATCGTTTTAAAGACCGTTCAAACAAAACAGTTCTAGGATGTGAAGTCACAAAATCTTGTTTTTAAAATTCGTATCCAGAATCCAGTAATTAACGTCTGTGCCTGTCTGCTGTCTGCAGAAAGTCCATTCCTAACTGAAGGACTTGCTTACAAAACGTACGGCTCACCTCTATGTTTCGCATTTAGGTTTAGAACTTCTAGCTTATTTTTTTAGGTTTCTATCTTGAGTGATTCTGAAGACAGAAATATGAAAGACCGAGTGATTCGGGCAAATTCGACTGCAGCGGTTATTATCGTAATTTTTCTTGTCGTAGGGCCGCGTTTCCACCTGCAAGAAAACTTGTGCAAGAAGTGTCCGCAGACAGTAACTTGCAGGTGGAAACTCCGTAATAATCCCGTCCTAGCAATATCAAATTTTATTTGACCCCCGCCCTTACTTCGAAACTGCGACGCGTTTGCATATTTACAGAACCTACCTAGTATATTACTAATTACTACGTATGAATTTTACCTTGTACTGACATTACTACGCCAGACTAGTACGAGTAGGTATATTTCGATGCATTCACTAATTAATTAATTCACCTAATAGACCGGACTACATGCACAGCATAATTTTAATATCATATTTTAGAGTGAATGTATGTATGTTTGCTACACTGTTGTGTCGGTATGCATAGTACTATTTGCAGTGGCGTATATAGGGGGGGGACGGGGACGGGGGGGCGAGGGCCACCTCCCGAAATGTTGAACAATTCTTTAAAAAACGTTATTTTAAAACATGAAAGTTACTCAAGTTCATCACTTCACCCATTATTCAAGAAAATTTCGCCTGCGGCGCTATTTTTCTTTGTATTTCTCGCCCACAATAGTAATACCAACCTAAAACACGACCTTTTTCACTTACATTCACGAAAAAATTTTACCTGCGGCGCTTTTATAATTTTTGTACTCTACTTATATCTTCAAATTTTGTTGCCTACCCCCTAAAGTCAAATATTAGATCGCCCCCCCCCCCCCCGAAATGAAATCCTATATACGCCACTGACTGTTAGTACCTACATACGGCAAAGTGGAGATATAATAGACATACATACAGCAGAGTGGAGGTATCTTCCCAATTCAGAGGAGAGAGGATCGTTCTGACTTCAGAAGATTCTATGTAATTGTGACATCTTTGGAGTATCATCACTACAGAACTCCGAGAAGATAAGATTTCTGGCACCAAGACAAATTGGGAGTTATATAACGCACGTGGTCCTTGAGGACGAGATGTAACATTGAAGGATGTCTCAATAAATCTATTCTGATGGTCGCTGTGCGGCGTGCCACAAGGGATGCTCGGTCCCTTCCTTTCTTCAAGGGAGTCTGATGATTTTCTGTCCTCTGTGCCTTCCCAGCAGGAGACGCTATGTGAGAGGATAAAATATAGATATTTATAATTGTAAGAGCAAAGTCTTTATTAATTACGTAGATATATGGGTAAGGCCGTATTTTTTTCCACATGTAACATAAAAGTAACATAAGTCCTTTTATGTTACGGTAACGTAAAAGTAACATAAAGGTAACATTAAACCATTGTAAAGCTGGATGCACAGTGATAGTTTTTTATAGAAATATGAGGAGCCCCATACCGTTCCCCGTTAGAACATAGTGAACGCCGACGCCACTATAATCTTTTCCTCGGAAACCAGAAGTTTTTGAAGCTGGGAATATTAATTACATTCCCAAAGTCCACATATATGAAATCAACCCTTAAAATATTGTTTCTTCATACGAAAACAGTAAAAAACTATACAAATTTTGTACGTACCGACCGAAATATTTAAAAAAAATTATAGGTTACGAAAAACGTAAGACTGCTAATGGAGATAATGGAGAAGGTTTTAATTTAAAGGCCGACATGTTTGACAGTGCAGTTAAATTGTAGTTTGAAAAATACTAATGCCCGGTAGTTCTGTTTTTTTTTTTGTGTGGTGTTAATATTAGCCCTTGAATGGCAATAAAAATAAACCTCACGCGTAGTGGGTAATAAAAGAACATAAAATGATAATGAAACGTTGTTTAAATCTAATATTTTTATTATATTTGCAAATTCCAAATGAAACGTTCACAAAATATACGAGTATTAAAATTATAGAGAGAATGTGATGATCTTGTGTATCACCAGCTTTACAGTGTACTTACGTTACGTAACATAAGTATTTTTTTACGATACGTAACATAAGTAACATAAAAGTAACATAATCACGGTTTACAAAGCAGTAAATTCAACATAAAATCCAAAGCAGATGAAAATAGGTATTGCAATATATTTCATAAAAAACTATAGGTGTATACGCATAGCATAATATTAGAATTCATTGATAAAATGGTAAACATACTGTGATAACCACTTCGAAATTTTTTGAAAATTGTCACCTCCCCCCCTCCCCTCTGCACCCTCCCTAGAGACTGAAATATGTATATAAAACCTCTTAAAAAATCACATTATTACCACACATTTTCTCATCATGTCATAGATTTTCAAAAATTTGTATAAAAATCCATCAAAATTTTATTGTTTCTTAAGAAAATTGCCTGCGGTGCTATTTTTTTTTACTTTCCATAGAAATCGTTTTTCATACATATTATTGTGCAAATTATTATGTACATTTTCAAATAAACCAAACCACATCAAGACCTTCTTCACTGTGTCTCACAAAAAAGTTTCGTCTGCGGCGCTATTTACAGCTAGGTTTTTCATACTGTATTATTTATTTTAAATTTTGTTGCCCCCCTAGCTCCGATGCAGGCGTCGCCCATGTATGTAGCTAATATTATACTGGTTCGGTTTATGTATTTGATAATATGCAAGCCAACTGGGAAAATCCAATGCAAATTGGGCGAATACTAAGTATTTTGACTCTGTCTATATGTTGTTGTCACGTGTGACACAAATAAGGAAAAAAGTCGAAAGAATGGGTAGACAAATACCTAATTCTGGTCTCTCCAAATAAAAAAATAATCTTTCAGTAACTGAACATGCGAAAACTTGCGTCGGGAAAAGTAAGATTAAACAGCTAATACTAAAGATATCCTAAGACTTTAAATATGGATAAATGTAAGATATGTCACTCTAGTGGGGAGAGATTTGATTTTTGTAAAATTTTTCGATAAAAAATAGTTCGTATGTAATAAATTAATCTTTATTGGCCAAAGAAAAATATGCATTCTAGTTACAAAAACAAGACAATGGTAGTGTGCCAAAAGGCTTCTGTTATTTATTTTTAAAGGTACCTACCTACGAAATTTACTGAAAATTGAGATTTCAAGGTTTTTGACTGTCGGTACATGGTGGAAGTCCATTTTTAAGGTAAAAATGATAAGACTATATTAGGGTTTTGACTAACACTAATCCTCGAACACTAGTCGCGTAATTTAAAGTCAATAAATTGGATCTTAAAACTAAATATACAGTCTTTTTATTTTTACCTTAAACTTGAGATTATTCCCGTAGTTTGTTAGATATAATACTGTAATTTGGTTGATAGAATGTTGAAGGTAAGATGCAGTGACTCTAATGGATATTTTTTAGATATAGGTCGGCCAATAATCTCACCACACTCCTAATAAGGATGTTCCCTCTTTCCCCACCCATGGAAGAGGTATCCATCGCTGTCCAGATCTCCCGTGACTTATAGTTCGAATCCGATTTAGGCCGAAGCTTGGCTGTCTCACCTTGGGGTCTCGCACGAGTTGTCTGTGATCTGGGTTCTGAGAATTCCATATCGTCTTGCTATGTATCTCCTATATGCTAGACGCCCAGACTGGAGTTTTACGTAAGTATAAAAATAATAAAATAAGTCATATATGTTTCATTTTCTCAGAACACCGCTTTGGATTGTAACAGTTTACAGGAACTGAGTTATTATCTGAGAGACTTGCCGGAAAAATATTAATGGGCTTAGGTAAATATGTAGAAAGATGTAAATACGGTCGCACGACATCTGGTCGCCGACAATTTGTAGCGACGACAATTCGTCGCGTGAAATTTGGTCGCGGATTTTAATATTTACTAAAAAGGTTTAGTGAGGAGAAGCTCGGACCCGAAAATGAAATGAATGAAAGGTTAAGGGCATGGCACCAGGAATGACGTCACAGTCTTTTCCCACGGCATTAAGGTTCAAAATTGCGTGACAATCGCATGATAAAATGGTAAAAATAGCGTTTTTTTCCATTTTTTGGGGTTAATTTTGCGTCTATCAAAAAACTTTTACGGTTATTCCCTAGATTTTAATGCATATTATCAGTACAAGAAAAAAAATTTACTCTGCGACTTTCGGGAAACGAGTTTCCGTCTTTCGGAAAAATGGTCAGAGGTGTTTTTAATTTTTTTTTTTGCGAAATCTATACAAAATAAAAAAAATCTATTACGGTTATTCCCTAGATAAAGGTTCAATGCATCTACCCTATTTTGTTCCAAAGCATATTTAGTAACGGTTGTCGAGATAGAAGGAATCCCGTTTTTAGAAATTTTTGAAATGTCGGTATGCATACTCTTAATCTAAGGAGATAATAGAAGGTATTTTTTTATCTTTTTAACAAAATTCATGATCAAGCCGGTTATTAATTAGGAAGGAAACTCCTTTTATAATTGATAAATTAAATATTATAATCCGCGACCAAATGTCACGCATCCAGTTGTCGCTGCGACCAAGTGTCCGCGACCAAAAGACGTGACACCATATTATATTTATGTTAAGTATACAACATTTTAGTAATTATGAGTAGGTGTACAGATTATATTTAGCCATTTTCTAGCGAATCATGTTTTGTCACAAGCTCCAAAATAAATATACCTAATAGATTAACGTTAACAATACATTGTAGTAGTTGATGATGACGTACTTAGTTACCTATGTACATATTTTGTAAATAAAAAAAAATTGGCACTTTGTCTTATTCTTATTAGACAAAGTGCCAATTACGGTTCTTAAATATTTATCCCCAACAGATATACAACGAAGGACGGTCTTCCTGCCTTCCATCAAGTTTTTCTTATCTTCGGCTGGCTTGATGTGATCACTTTACGGTAATATTTACCAATTACATACAGTCCACTTACCCGCGGCTCACAGACGAACAAACCATCTGGTGTCAACCACTTAAAAGGAGTAGCTTTAATTGACTATATTTTTTATGATTTAGTATTTTTTACGATTCAATGAATTAAAATTTACCAATTGAAACGTGATTATTATTTTATTTTATTTAATGATAAAACAGTACTACAGTATTAAGCTGTCACCTAAAGCAAATATGTGTGCAAAATTTCAAGTTGCTAGGACATTGGTAAGTTATTAAATTTGAATAGGAAAATGTAGACTCAACAACAACAAACGAAATTAAATAAAGGCGTGGTTACAAATTATAACGACGCATAGTTTGAGAATCACTGCATCGCTATTATTATCGAATTTCAAACTGTGATGTATTGAAGAGCATTAGCGAAGATAAATAAATAAATCGAGGCGTATCTATGTCTCCCAGCTTCCGTCGTTGATTGAAAACTATTAAAAATATATTGGCACGATAGTAGGCGGGTGTCAAATGTTGCGCCTGCTGCCAAAATATCAGCACCAAAAATATTATTAGGGAATCGTTTCGCGAAAGATTGTGGAATTTTGTGTTTCTTGTAATCCAAATTATTAAAAACTCATTAAGGCTTCATTGTAAAATGTAAAAATGTACATATTATTAGGATATTTTTTAAGAAATTGAAGTTCATTGGAAAAAAAATCTTTTTTTTTTTCACAAAAATGATATTTGATAATAAAAATTTCACTATTTTCAAAAGAGAAAGTCACACATTAAAAAGTCTTTATCGAAAGCCTAAAACGTTTACTATGATTTTTGATTTGTTTTGCTAAAATCGCTTAGGAGCGATTTTTAAAAAACCTAAATGAGAAATTTTCATAATCTTATGCTCGTCACGGGTCGCAAGCGAGTGGTGTACGTGAGTAAAAAAGAGTGTAGATGTAATGTTTGTCTTGACGGGTGCCTAGCCGACGGTTGACGCCTTTTTACTCATGAACACCGCTTGCTCGGACTCGTGACGGGCATGTGGCGGGATCATTAAATTTTCAAAGGGGCATAACTCCAAAACGGTTGATTTTCGGACATGCATTCGTAATTTTTTTGTTCATATTTTTCACACCCTTAAGAAATTTCACACACGAAAGGAATGTAAAATAAAATAATGAATTAAAAATTAAATACTCGTGCCTTCTTCGCATTTTGTATATAGTTTTTTTTTCGTTGAATAATATTAGTATTTATTTATTCTTAAAGTGAAGATTGCATACAGTATGAATTTACAAGAATTATCTTAAAACAATTATAATAATGATAAGTTAGTCCTATACAGCGAAATAAGTTCGCCCTAGTGAATATTACTCAATCTCTTACAGCTAATTACCCAATTCATTATTATTCATTTTAATTTATTTATTGTATTTATTTATTTAACGGTAATTTTTTTAAGTATGAAGATTTATCATTTAGTACGAAAATTTATATACCTATTCCACTCTTTGAGAGGGGGGATGTGGGGGGGGGGGCATCTGCCCGACGACGCCTGTGCGTTAATTTATGTTTGAATAAATGTGTCGCCTGACTGAGTGTCTTTGCTAGTATGGATTAGTTTATGTCGCCTTAATGTTGACGACTCACTGAATGTCTTCATGCAAATATCACACTCAAAAGGTTTTTCACCAGTATGAATTCGTTTGTGTTTACTTAAATTCGCCGCCTGACTGAATTTCTTCATGCAAATACTACACTCAAAAGGTTTATCGCCAGTATGAATTCGTTTATGACGATTTAAACTTGCCACATGAGTAAATGTCTTCGTACAAATATTACACTTAAATGATTTATCACCAGTGTGAAATCTTTTATGTAACTTGAAATATGAGCTACTACTGAATGTCTTCATGCAAATATTACACTCATAAGGTTTTTCCCCAGCATGAATTCGTTTATGTTTGATAGAAGATGACTTATCGCTGAATGTCTTCATGCAAATACTACACTCAAAAGGTTTTTCACCAGTGTGAGTTCGTATGTGTCTCGTTAAATACGCCGCCTCCATGAATTTCTTTCTGCAAATATTGCACTCATGAGGTTTATCCCCAGTGTGAATTCGTTTATGTCTAATAAAAGATGATTCCTGCCTGAATGTCTTCATGCAAATATTACACTCATAAGGTTTTTCACCAGTATGAATACGTTTATGTTTTCTAAAAGATGAACTATGACTGAATGTTTTCATGCAAATATTACACTCAAAAGGTTTTTCACCAGTGTGAGTTCGTACGTGTCTTCTTAAATACTCCGCCTTCTTGAATGTCTTTCTGCAAATATTACACTCATAAGGTTTTTTGCCAGTGTGAATTCGTTTATGTCTAATACAAGATGTTTTCTGCCTGAATGTCTTCATGCAAATATTACACTCAAATGGTTTATCCTCATTGTGAATTAGTTTATGTGACTTTAAATTTGAGTTGCTAATGAATTTCTTCATACAAATATTACACTCATAAGGTTTATCCCCAGTGTGAATTAGTTTATGTCGACTAAAAGATGATTCCTGCCTGAATGTCTTCATGCAAATATTACAGGTATGACTTCTCTTACGGTTGTTTATTTGCTGATTGTTTTTGATCCGTTCGGAAACTGCAATCTTCCTAACAAATTTTGAAGATGAACTGGCCACTGAGGTTAAATCGTTTTCTCTCTTGCACTCAGGTTTAATATCAGGTTCATAGATATCAATGTCTCCATAGTGAATGGCATGTCCAACATAACCTTCACTCTCCTTCTCAGCAGGTTCTTGTTTCACAGTGACATTCTTTACAGAGTCCTCGATGTCTTCATCAGTTATTACACATTCTTCTGTTTCATTATGTACACTAGCTCTAGGTTTATCCATAATGATTGTATAACTACTATGTTCGTGTGTTTAATTGTTAATTAACTGACAAAGCGAGCGCCGCACTGACGGAGAACGAAGCACTAGCACAGAATGACAGAACAGAACATATAAGACGGTAGATAGCACTTAGATTGTTATGTAGTATTATTGGTATGAATAATTGACTGTGGTGAGTTTTGGTGACTGCAATGACAGAACACCAGAAGATTATCTTCTCAGTGTTGCCAACTCGAAAATAAAAATAATGCTAAACTAGTTTTGGAAATATTCCAAATATATATGGCAAATTTTATCTACTCGGATAAATTTATTATTAATTTACTTGTCATAATCAAAAACCTCAAGCCTTTTATATCAAAATTGATTAATTATTCGTATTATTAAAATTTATGATGCGGTGAGTTATTTTCTCTAAAATGCAACACTTGTAGCAAACGTAATAAAACTGAAACGTAACGTGATATTTTACTATCAGGGTCACAGAACACATGTACTCTAAATCAGGGTGGAGGTGGATAGAGCTGTGTGCCTGTAGATCAAATATAATATAAAGTAATACATGCCAAGGTACCAAGAGGAATGACCTTTTCATATTATCCTTCTAACTTCACAGTACATATAGATGCAACATTATTGTTCCAGGTCTTCATTGTAATTAACATTCACTGATATTTTTTAAAGCTCTTTGCAGAGCCGGACAGTTTTCCACAGCCGACAGCCCCCCCCCCTCCCCTACCCCCTCCCAGTCGACATTTTTGTAAATGTATTTTTTTATTTTAGTGTTCGCTAGCGTTTTATGCAGTTATTTTGTGAGACTTGGACATAGCTGAAGAAGGATGAATCAGGATTGAATGCGCTGAACTCATAGGGCCGTTGAGAAGAATGTGTGGAGATATAGACGCATGAGGTTATTTGTAGGGATGGGTGACTTACGTAAAGATGGGTGTTGTATAAAATAGTTTTTCTTTGACCCTTTTACACTCCTAAACCGTTCAACCGATTGAGATGAAACTTTGGAAAGTTGTTGTGCGTGCCCCTGGGATGGTTTGTAAGAGGGTGGGGGGTACGAGGTGTCGGTGTCGAAAAGATGAATAGTAATACTCCCGACACTCGCAGGAGTGACTTAGGAGGGGAGTAGAGGGACTCACTAGGGAAGGTGGAATCCAAAAAGCGATATTAGTGTCGAATCCATAGTTTTAGGTTAGAGACATAAAAGGGACTGTGATTTTTCACTGTTAATCACTTTTAACATTGACCGAAAATTCACTACAATGTAGACAGCATTATATGAACCCGTTACGAGCACCACCCGCTGGGGTCTCTGCTACTTTTTATATTGCTACTTATTAAATGCATCCATGGGGTAGTGCGACTGTAGTGTTGAGTGTGTCATTTGCTCCCATTTTGCTCCATTATTTTGTGATAAAACAGGGACCTGCGCTTAATGCTAGTAAAGTAAACAGGTACCTACCACACTCTTTACTTAAAACTGTTTATTTGATAAAAATAAAACTTTAAGCAAATGTTGACCCTCGGATTTTACTTTTTATTACAATAAAAATAAAATAAATAAAATAATCTTTATTGTACAGATAAATAATCATACAACGGGCGGGCTTATTGCCAAATGGAAATTTATGCCAGCCAAACCATGAAATAAACCAAAGTGAGACATAACTAATTACAAATTTAGTACCAAAATGGTACCTAAACTTAACGATAATATAGAATACATAAATACATACATAGATAAGCATATTATACATATATAAATATATATACATAAATAGTATATGGGATGGGATAGGGTAAGGGAGGGATGCTGGGTTCAGGAGGGACGTGTAGTGGGATTTGAAATAGAAACTTACAATTGATCTGTTTTATTTATTTACCTTTTTTTGTGAGCAGCAGATTTTCTACATGTCGATTGTCGTAGCTGAATAACAAATAGTTATATCAGCAGATATACAGTAAAGGAAGGACTTTCGAACAGCATTTTTTTGCATTCAAAAAGTTTAATGTGAAATTTAACACGTAGGTATTGAATAGTTAGCATGTCCGCAATCTGCATTAAGTAATGGCGGGTATTAATTATGTTATGCAACAGGTGCGGGCCGCGACCCGTGATCCGCACCCCAGCTTGACCAACCCTGACACGATGATGGGCCGGCAGTGAGTGTTATTATATTTAAACTAGTCTTAAAAGCCCTGCTAAAAGCCGAATAGCTGAAAAATAATAATGAAAAGAAAAAGTCGATTAAAACGCATATTTTGTATATAATTTGAAAGAGCATAAATTAGATGAATACTTTCCATATTCCTGAATTTAAGGGCTTTATACCAAAAATGGCGTCACAGTCATTTCCCACGGCATTAAGGTTCAAAATCGCGTGAACATTCACATGATAAAATGGTAAAAATAGCGTCTTTTCCATTTTTTTTGGGTTAATGTTGGTTCTATTAAAAAACTTTTACGGTTATTCCCTAGATTTTAACGCATATTATCAGTGCAAAAAAATTTTTAATCCACGACTTTCGGTAAAACGAGTTTCCGTCTTTCGGAAAAAAGATCAGAGGTGTTTTTCACTTTTTTTTTGAGAAATCTATACAAGATATATTCAATCTTTAACGGTTATTCCCTAGATAAATGTTCAATGCATCTACCTTATTTTGTTCAAAAGCATATTTAGTAACGGTTGTCGAGATATAAGGTCTTTTTGAAATGTCGGTATGCATACTCTTAAAGACGTTTTACATGGGCATCGTCAGGGGGGCAAGGAGGTTTGGCATAGGTACATATATACTTTTTCATACTAAATGATAAAACTTCACAAAAAAATCACATTACTCCCATACCCATCATATCATTTATCACGCAACCTCAGGTGCAATCTGAACCGAATCAGAACCGGACACGGAAGGTGTGTGGTTTCCTCCTCCACAGATGGGGCAAGCGGGACAACCCCAACTGCCCTTGTGGTGGGGTGGAGTCCATTAACCACATCGTCGAAAAATAACAGTTTACTAGGTTCAGCGGCACAATGGAAGACATTGATAACTTGTCTCCTGAGGCAATCCAATACCTGAGCTCTCACGAACTTATTCTCTGATTCTGGTCTCCCCAACACCATACGATATATATCATTAAAATTCTAAAATTGGTATGAAATCGCTTATGATTTGGTTTTTCATATTTGTCAAAGTAAGGTGACACTAATATAAATTTGAAACTAAATAAGTAATACCTAAGTATGGGAAAGGTTTTTGAAAATTTTCACAAAAAGACATACGTATATACTGTGGATTATATATTTTAGATTATTTTAATAATATTGGCTACTTTGATAAACAGTATTGCAGGGAATCCATTAACTTATTGGACATTCAGAAAATAGCTACCAATATATTTTTATTTATAGAGTACCATTTTAGTTGCAACCCCGTCTTGCAGTCACTCACTTCTCTAACAGCTTCGTTCCGTATCTTATCTCTCAGCGTGTCCCCACACATTCTTCTCAACGACCTCATTTCCACTGCATTCCGTCCTGATTCGCCTGTCTTCATCCACGTCCAAGTCTCACTTCTTCTGCGTTGATGTCCTCACTGCTGAGGGTCGTGACCATCCTCTCTCCTTGTCCGTACTACGTTCTGGATTATTGTCTTCCACCTCTCCCGACACACCGCCGTACGCATTGCTCCAACCACTGATGTACCTGTGGCAGCCTTGATTTGGTCAGTCCATCTAGTGAGGGATCTTCCTCTACCTCTTCTGTCTTCTACTCCTCACACGACCATCAGTTTTTCAAGGCTATTGTCGTCTCTTCTGGCAATGTGTCCGAAAATCTGAAGGACTCGCTCGAAGTCTCAATAGCATACAATTCATTAGACAGTTTATTATTGCATCGTAGTGCAGTGGAAAAAAGCTTCGGTATATAATACCAGCAATTAGGTTGGTATTATATGTCAAGGGCGTTACAGGTCAAAGTGTAACGCTTCTAAACAAAGAAAAGCTTGCTATGTAGTGTGGAGTAGGTATACATAGATCAAATATATTATATTGTGTTGCATGTACTATATGGATTGTTCTATTACAGTGCAAAATGAACCAATTGGTCGCGTCCAAGATGGACGACAGTGATTAAAAAGTCTATGGTGGTAATTTACAAGTCTCTAAACCTAGAAAGTGGTTGAAAAACCGATTACAAGCCTGTATACAGGAAGTCCCGTAAATCAACGTCATCCCGTGGAGGGGTGATAGACCAGCTCATAAGCTACCAGAAAATCGAAATATGATATTAGTAAAAATCGCTCATTCTCGAGATATCGGTACTTTTTTGTTTTTCGTGAAATTCGACACCTTTGATCAGTTTTTCGATCGCCACGGTCACAAAATTCAATATTCTAATTTTTGATTCGTAATCCTGAATAATTCAGCTATTTGATTATAGTCCAAAATAAAACCTATTCATTCACGATTTTGAAAAAAATAACATCGTTTCCGCCTCTCGAGTTTTTTGTTTTTTATTAGCAAATTTCGACTCCTTTACACTGTATAAATTTAGTATGACATTAAGCTGGCAAATTATATTAAAAACTTCCTCATTTAGTGTAGTTTTTAAAAAGGTACAAAACTGGATATAGCTCACTTTACAAAAAAAAGATATTCCTGTTTTACTTCAAAAGGAACTCATTATAAAAAAATCAAATGCAGGGTTGCCGCTTCCTTATGTCCAATATTTGGACAAGTGATAGAGGATGAAAAAATATAAAAAAAAGTTTAAAAAATGTATGTCGAAAAATCAACTGTTTTGGAGTTATGGTGTTTTGAAAATTGAGCGACGGGCCGCAAGTAAAATACAATTTTAGATTAACTATCAGGGTTAGAATAATGCGCCGCAGGCGAATTTTTTTTAGAAAAATCGGTGGAGTGAGAAGATAAACATAAGAAATTAGCGTCGCAGGCGATTTTTTTTTTACCAAACAATGTAGTAGTTTTAGAAAATTCATGACATTATGACAAAATTATGTAGCAATACTGTGATTCTTCGAAAACTAGTTGTATATAAAGTACTGTCACTCATGGTTTTGGGGGAGGCTTCAGTCCCCTAGCCCCCCTGGATTCACTAGTGTTTTAACACCCATGACACGTTTGTATGTTATGTTCGACTTGAAAAGAAAAACTATGTTTTTAGTGAAGAATCTTTACCGCACGTAGGTATTTAGTGTGAAGAATGAAATTTCAGCATTTACTACGACAATACGCTCTAACTCACGGAACCCCTGTGACCCTTCCGCGGAACCCCAGGGTTCTGTGGAACACAATTTAGGAACCGCTGGCGTATAGGACCTTAACTAGGCGCGTGCAACGGAGATATTAAAACATTGTAGGTACTACTGACTACATTACAACAGAAATTACATGAATGATGCAACATTTGATAACAAATGCAATATTACTTTGTTTAATTAAATGTCAGCACATATTTGTGGTCAGTACAATCATTCATTGCGGTAGAGACAATTATTTTTCATTTTATTGATATTTTTACTACTTTCTTCACAGTGCTCTGATCTCATTATAATAGGAACGATGTACAGTCAAAGAGGGGTCGTACTATCTCATACGACTTAAAAATACTCAAAAATAAGATACAAAAATAATCGATAGCTTTCGATCTAATCTAAGATGTTCAATTTGATAAACTGTATGGAAATTGCGAAATATGGACAATATAATATAGTGACGGAAACATAAGTTAAAATAATTAAACATTATTTAGATCTATTCAATTATAATGATAACAAAACATCAAATAGAAACAGCGTTTATTTTATTATAATAATCTTGTTATTGTTAACTAGTTCTCAAACCTGGTGAAACACAGGTAATAATTTGGTGAAATTCAATTCTTTGTTCGAGTCCTATATGCTGACATCCGGCTTCGGCGCCCTGAATTGTTCTCAGTATTGACTGAGAGAATCGTCTTGAAACTGAAGACAGTGATAGATGAAAGTATGGACTGCAGATTGGCTGTTTTAGAATTACAATATTTGGAAATCCCTTGAATAAAAAAATGTTCCGAAAGTACCCCTGAAATTTACGGGATCTGAGGATTTTCCGTTCAGTTTTTCAGATCTGGAAGTATAATTTAGCCAAAATACTGGTAATTATAATCTTAACAAATTGACCGTCTTAGATTTTTAAATTTCATCCCAGGTTTCTTTTAAAAGGGTATACTTATATATAATTCACTTTGTCGCTTACGTTATTCTTATTTCGCGCTAACATTCTCATACAAAATTTGAAAAAGTTGAAGCGAAAATAGAACGATTTTTGACCTTTGATTGTTTAAAATAATAAATATTAAAAAAAAATCTGTCTACCGTTATTAAAATTTGTTTGATAGATTTACGAGTATGATAAGTTTGTCGTAAAATTCTTTTTTAAAACATTCAAATTTTTCAGCGACAACATATGTGTGAACATATGTGAATATTTTCTCAACTTGACATACGGACGGCAAGCTATTTATTTATCAGATTGAGGTAGACATACGATATATTGATAAGATAAATAAATAGGTAATTTGTTAGATATAATATAATATGCCACGCGTCAAATAAAATAATTAAATAAATTAATGAATGACTCGAATGAAATGGTCAGGTATCTATGTATTTCATCAGCAAACGTCTCTTTACAAAGTAGACACTCATAGATAAGTAAACTAGTACGATATCCTGCTTACAGAGATTGAAGTTCAAATCCCAACGATGTACTTATTCAATATGTAACTACCTACTAGTGTGTGGGGGCCTGTTAGGAGTATGCATATTGACATTTCAAAAAATTCTAAAATCGGGAGACCTTAGATCTCGACAACCGTTACTAAATATGCTTTGGAAGAAATAGGGTAGATACATTGAACATTAATCTAGGGAACAACCGTAAAAGTTTTCTGAACTCTCTTCTCTGCCCCAAATCCCGTTTATCTGGGGACGGCGGCTCGGATCCTCTCTCTCCATCTGCTTCGATCGAAGCAGTCTTCTGGAGTAAGCAAAAGTCTTCTGGAGTAAGTAAAAGTTTTTTGAACTAGGCGAAATTAACCCCAAAAAATGGATAAAATGCTTGAATTATTTATGATTTACAAATTTTATTCTTGTGAAGCGTTGGATTTTTTCTACATTCCAATGCAGTATTCCCACAACAGTGTAGAATTCTTCTAATGGAATTGAACCCAGAACCTCGGCCCCGTGATTAAGATCTGAAATGGCGAATGTTTCTCGAGTGTAAAGTAAAGTAATCACTTAAAAGCCAGCCCAGGTCAGCACTAGCGAATCCAGGGGAGGGGCTAGGGGGCTGGAGGCCCCCCCAAAACGTTGAGTGACAGTACTATTTACCATGTGACGACATTCAGCCCCCCCCAAAACTGAATCCTGGAGATACGTGCGAAAAATATGGTGTACCTAATTAAATACCTACATAATTCAAAGTCTAAATGAAGTAAAAAAGTATTTAAGTATAAATGAGAGGTTTAAATAAATTAAAATAGAAAAAAAACCTGATTTGATTATTTTCATGACACTTGACAGGTATATTGATCGCTTGTTATTCGATTTAATTCAATAATATTTTAATCTTAGCGAAGTCAGGCACGTAGGCAAAATCACATTGACGTAGATTGAAATGGATTTTTCATGTTTGCAAGGATTATTTTGTATTAAGATTACTGGCATTCAATCAGGTACAAATTTCGCGATATGGTACATCTCCTGTACGTATTTATATCTATGTATGTTCTCATAATTTGGAGTACTGCGTCTTACCTTTAACATTTTATCAACCAAATTACAGCATTACATCTGACAAACTACGGGAATAATCTCAAGTTTCAATCAATTTTAAAGGTAATTTTGAATTATTTTTATGGAGAACATTTACAGAAATCTAACTTCTACTTCTACCCACTAGAAAAACATATTCTCATTGCATTATTCCTATAATAGTGTAACAGAAATAATGAAGAACATTGTCGGGCTTACGACCTACCTCTGCTGGCTTAAGTGATCACTTTACACTCG
This sequence comes from Ceraclea dissimilis, assembly GCA_963576895.1. NCBI lineage: Eukaryota > Metazoa > Arthropoda > Insecta > Trichoptera > Leptoceridae > Ceraclea > Ceraclea dissimilis. The sequence continues at coordinate 4,495,979 of OY756379.1, read as the reverse complement.
AGAAACATTCACCACTTCAGTTCACCTCGGCTAGGATTCGAACCCAGTCCTTCGTCTCGGATAGTAGGGATCACATCCACTGGTGAATGTTTCTCGAGTGTAAAGTGATCACTTAAGCCAGCCGAGGTCAGTCGTAAGCCCGACAATGTTCATCCTTATTTCTTCTACACTGTTGTAGGAATACTGCATTGTATACACTACGGAATGTAGAAAAAATCCAACGCTTTACAAGAATTGTAAATCAAAATACTTCAAGTACCTAAAGATTCTCATTTAGGTATCCATGGTTTTAGTCTTAGGATGATATCTTTAGTATTAGCTTAGTAATCTTAATAAAATTACTCAGATACTTGTAGCGAATACTGGGAGTCAGATGGTTTGATTATGTCACCAACGATGAAGTCAGGAGTCGAACACAGCAGCCACTTATCACCCAAGTGATACAGACTCGTAGGCTAAACTGGCTCGGGCACATTCTACGTATCCCCGCTGATAGCATCAACAACAGCTGTCTCCAATATCGCCTTGAAGGCAACAGACGTCTGGGCAGGCCTGCAATGACCATCCAGAGGCTGTACACATCAGAGCTGCGCCAGGCTGGAATGACATGGGAACAGGTGACGGAGTTGGCCTAAGACAGAAAAACCTGGAAAAACTGAGCGGAGGTGGATGTCTTCCTCTCCTTCTTCATCAGCCTATCCCGTCCACTCCTGAACGAATAAGGCCTCTTCCATCTGCCTCCATGTTTTCCTGTCCTGTGCAGACTGCATCCAGGTTGCACCGACATGTCGGACCAGGTCGTCTCTCCATCTCAGTTGTGGCCGTCCCACGCTTCTATTCCCATCTCGAGGTCTCCAATTTAGGAGGTTCTTAGTCCACTTGCCCTCTGCGCTTCTAGCCACGTGTCCTGCCCATTTTCATTTTAGGGATGCTATGTGGTGTATTATGTCAGTCACTTTGGTTCTTTGTCTAATTTCATAATTTCTGACTCTGTATCTTAAGAGTGTGTATACCGACATTTCAAAAATTTCTAAAAACGGGAGACCTTCTATCTCGACAACCGTTACTAAATATGCTTTGGAACAAAATAGGGTAGATGCATTGAACCTTTATCTAGGGAATAACCGTAAAAGAATTTTTATATCTTGTATAGATTTCTCAAAAAAAATAATTTAAAAACACCTCTGATCTTTTTTCCGAAAGACGGAAACTCGTTTCCCGAAAGTCGCGGAGTAAATTTTTTTTTGTGTACTGTGTGTGTTTTTGTGTAAATCTGGGGAATAACCGTAAAAGTTTTTTGATATACGCAAAATTAACCCCAAAAAATGTAAAAAACGCTATTTTTACCATTTTATCATGCGATTGTCACGCGATTTTGAACCTTAATGCCGTGGGAAAAGACCGTGACGTCATTATTAGTGCCATGCCCTTAAGCTTATCCCTAACATGGCTCTCTCCAGGGCTCTCACGCGTAATTTTAAACGGATATGTTCGAGTATGTATGTAATCTTAATTCAATATGAAAATGTTATTCAAAAATGCACTGATACGAGGTTTATATTCTTACCTATTGGTGATAGCAAATGTGATAAAAATATTATTGTATTTTGAACTTATTTTTCTGTTTATTGAACTATGTAAGTATATTATAAATATTATACCGCTATCGGTTACTGGGTGTCATTATCAGGCGATAAGGTAAATCAAAACATTAATAAATATGTATATGTCTAGTATTAATTGTGAATAATATTTTATTAATCTATTTTACTAGTACAGTATGTCATAAATGAGTGCACTTATATACAGTGTATGTTTCAGAATTCGGCGCAATTATACACACTTATTTTTTAAATTAAATGAATCTAGGTTTACGGATAATGGATTTCCCAATATTGTAATTCTTGGACAACATTGAAGGACTTCCACAGACTTAAGGCCCTCCGCATCCCCGGGTAGCTCAGGCGCATTAATAGGGACCTCTTTACCCGCACTTCTAGGCAAATCTTATTAAGACGTGCATGGGCTCAGAGTTAGCCAGAAGGGAGCCCCCCGACAAACCCCACCCCTAACTTACATTCCTTCAGTGTCCTTGTCCAAGGATGGAAACATATTTACAATTCTTGGACAGTCAACTTGTAGTAAATTCTTCCATCTATCACTGACTTCAGTTTCAAGACGATGCTCTCAGTATTGGCTGAGTAAACGCGTAAAGTTCAAAGCCAAATGGCAGCATATAGCCTCTAAATAAAAAAATATTTTGCTTTCATTTGAGATATACCTAAATTATTTTAGGTATTGAACCGGAATTCATATGCATTGCACAGACGGAAATACATCACAGTTTTTTCCTCAACAGAGATTTCTGTCAGCAGAATGTGGTGGAATGGATAAACGTTGCCCTGGGCATAAAGTGATCACTTAAGCCAGCCAAAGCCGACTCGTAAGCGTCGGAACGCCTATTCTGCTTCCTCCTCAAGGGAGTTCACATAACGCTACATTATGTGAATGAAGATGCCTCTCGTCTCTGTTGAGGAAGAAAAAAAACTGTAGTATTTTGCAGTGTCAGATAATTAAGAATTGTCTGTATTTTTATATAATAAACAATGAGTTTGTATTATTTACAATAAATTGAATCAATCATTACTAATTATTGATTAATTATATAAGTAACTATATTTCTTTATTGTTTTTATGTTTATTGGACATCAATATTCTTATCTCCTTCACCTACTTAGCTCTTCATATTATTACAAGTAAATTCTGATGCAAAAGATATACAAAATTACAATTTGATTTACATAAGTATACTGGTGAGGCTCGTAGCCTAAATCATAATTAAAGAACTGTCACAATTGCCTATACATCATGTAAGAGTTTCAAGTAAGCGAACAACAAACTATGAAATAATCTTTTCATTTCATTTATTTATTATCCAATAAATGTTCATGCCGCACTAGGCGATAGCTTATTCCGGGGCAATAGTAATTACAATGGACTCGTTCAAGTATACAGAAACTAAAATGCACACAAAGGTTCATGGAACGGCATATGCTTGGTGTTAGTCTCCGGAATAGGTTAAGAAATTAAGAAATTCGATGGAGAACCAAAGTTGCCGATATCATGAGCCGTGTGTCAAAATTCAAGTGGCAATGGACAGGACATATGGCCAGGCAGGGTGACACCAGGTGGGCGCCACGAATATTGAAGTGGAGGCCTTGGACGGATAGAAGGAGTGTCGGAAGGCCACCAAAGAGATGGACCACAAAAATACCAAAAAATAATCTCAATAGAGGGCCGTGTACAATACGAGTATAATACACGTTTCATCTCGACTCAACTACCAACCATCATAGCACAGCCGTAGAGTACCGGCTTGTCAGGTTGGACGTCTGGGTTCAATTCCCGGCCGCGGCAGATGGATGGACAGGAATTGGCGAAGGTTACTTAAGTGATGTATGCAAGTGAGACATGGACATGGCTGAAGAAGGATGAATCAAGTATAAATGCGGTAGAGATGAGATCGTTAAGAAGAATGTGTGGAAAAACATTGAGAGATAGAATAAGGAACGAAATGATTAGAGAGTTGAGTGACTGTAAAAAGGATGTTGTGAATAAAATGAAAGTGAACAAGTTGAGATGGTTGGGTCATGTGGAAAGAATGAACGATGAAAGAATAACGAAGAAAATTTACCTGGGTGAAAGAGGAGGTGTAAGGAAACGCGGCCGTCCGAGAACCACCTGGCTGGACCATGTCGACCAGATACTCAAGGACGGACGTGTTTTGAGTAAAAGTAACCGGAGAGTATGTATGAGGAACTGCATGAATGTGACGGAAGCCCGAAGGGTGTGTCAGGATAGGAAAGTCTGGCGATCCGTTCTCTCTGCCTACCCCGCAAGGGAGGTGGCGTGAGGGTATAGAATAGAATAGAATAGAATAGAATACTTATGTGATCACATTAAACCAGCCGACGATCAGTCATCATAAGCCTGATGGAAGGTCCATTCTTTGCTGTGTATCTGTTGAGATAACTATTTGTAACATTTTGTATGATTCCCCGTATGACGATAGTTCAGAAGTTAACTATTCTTTTCAGATGGACCTATATAAGGTACAGGAAGAGGAAAAACATATAAATAACTGTATACCTAACTGCATAGTGCTAGAAACCGCATAAATATGCAGGTGCTTACCTCTTATGAGTGGAACTCGCGTACGTATACGAGTACACACCACAGATAACACAGTATAATATGCATTCTTTATCCTATTGACTGCATTAATCCATAGATTATGATTATCTACCTCATTATAAATATAGATATGTGGTTACTGATTAGTTTTAATTAATATCCACCAGGTACCTACTTACCTAGATCACTCGTAGGCGAGAGGATTGACGTCAAATAAAATAGATTATAATGGATAGTAAGTTAGCAAATAGGGAAAAACTGCAAGACTGTTGTTGTGACAAGAATGAAAGTGAATAAACTAAGATGTACAGGGCATGTTGAGATAATGAAAGATGACAGGATGAAAAAAAATTATTTAAGTGAGCGAAGAGGTGTGAGGAAGCGCGGCCGCCCGATACTGACCTGGTCTGATCATGTCGACCAGATCCTCAAGGATGGACGCGTTTTGAGTAAAAGGAGTCGGAGAGCGTGTATGACAGATTGTATGAATGTGACGGAAGCTAATGGTATGTATGTAAGGATAGAGCTGTCTGGCGCTCTGTCGTATCTGCCTACCCTGCAAGGGACCTGGCGTGAGGGTATAGATAGATAGATAGAGTTATCAAATAGGCAGAAGAAACTGATTTCTTGGAATTGTTGACAAAATCTTACTACCTATTCCATTGAAGAGATGTTGTCTTGAAGAGTGAATTCATCGCAATTATTCTATTAGTGTTATTTATTGTTGACGAAATGCAGCTTTGGACTATTTACATCCAGATCTGCATTGAATAATAATATAATCTCTATTTATAATGATTTCTTTATAAAATTCTGTTGCCATTGACGTAATGTAGTTCTGGACAATTTACATCCAGGCCTGCATTGAACTAAACCACACCTGTTTTAATTTTGTATTGTCACCAGTCACCATAATATGTATTTATTAAAATCATTCTTTTTTGCTGTAACTGTTTATTGATTTATCGCATTTGATTTTGGAATATTTGTTTAATATGTAAATCTAACTATTTCAAGCGCCTTAATTAAACAAGGCCTAAGGATGATTAGGGAACAATAAACAAAATCACATTTTGATGAATTAGCTAAATATCATTTTAAAATCATCCCTTTTACCCTTTTTTCTTTTACTTTAAGAGTATGCATACCAACATTTCAAAAATTTCTAAAAACGGGAGACCTTATATCTCGACAACCGTTACTAAATATGCTTTGGAACAAAATAGAGTAGATGCATTGAACCTTTATCTAGGGAATAACCGTAAAAGATTTTTTATATCTTGTATAGATTTCTTAAAAAGTATTTTTAAAAACACCTTTGATCTTTTTTCCGAAAGATGGAAACTCCTTTCCCGAAAGTCGCGGAGTAAATTTTTTTTCTTGTACTGATAATATGCATTAAAATCTAGGGAATAACCGTAAAAGTTTTTTGATAGACGCAAAATTAACCCCAAAAAATGGAAAAAACGCTATTTTTACCATTTTATGATGCGATTGTCACGCGATTTTGAACCTTATTAATGCCGTGGGAAAAGACTGTGACGTCATTCCTGGTGCCAAGCCCTTAAGTACCCTTTCCTTTTCATCAGGTTTAATAAAATTTTGGAAAAACTAACCGACGAAACGCTGATTTTTGCACTTCGATTAGCATTGATTTGTAATTATACAGTCATGGTCGTCACTTTTTCTTCTCTGCATTTGCGTTGTTAGTTCAGTCTGAAATGTAAACTGACCATTCCAAGTTTCCAGACTTTCAGACGAATGATATAAGAGGTGGTCGGTAGCGAGCTCGACTGTAAATCCAGTGGGCGCGGGTTCGATCCCCGATGCTAACCTACTCCACTTCGTGACACAAGCTTTTCTAGCTTACTGTGAAGTGTACGAAGATGTATTCGGGTTTATTTCGATAAACCCAGAATCATTAAAAAAAATACATGAAATAAATAAAATAAATAAATAAGTTAAGTAAGAAATACATAATTTAAATTTTTTAAACAAATTGAACACAGAGGGCAATGTTTGATCCCGATAAATCACACAAGTCCAAGGAAGTTGCCGCATAATGTAAGTACTATAAGTAGGTACCTCTGTGTAATACTACAGACAGACAGACATACCTAATTAATAAAATAATGTTACTACGACATAAATATTATCTAAATTAACACGAATTATCCGGCTTTGTCCGGATTACTTAGGCAACAAGTCAACATGAATTAGGTAATGCATTATTAAGAGTACCTACGCAATTACGCATACCGACATTTCAAAATTTTCTAAAAACGGGAGACCTTAAATCTCGACAACCGTTACTAAATATGCTTTAAAAAATAGAGTAGATACATTGCACCTTTGTCTACGGAATAACCGTAAAAGTCTTTTTAATGGAAGCGAAATTAACCGCAAAAAATTGACAATGCGATTGTTCATGCGATTTTGAACTTTAATGCCGTGGGAAATGACCGTGACGTCATAGTTGGGCCGCGAGCTTTAAATGAAAGTTTACACATTGGGTCATACTCGTACATCAAGGTTGCCAATATCAAAATCTTGCTGCTTCCCCCTGGCTCACCCCCTACGTGGTTTTTCACATTTTTTAGAAACACAGCAAGAGATAGAAGAAAACTGTCATAGACAAAAATAGTCCTTAATAAATTCTCTACAAAAAAGGTTTGTAACATTTTTTGATAAGACTAGCAGTATACCCGTAATAGCCCATCGTAATATCGTTTTTTTAAACAATATACTAATAATTTTTAAACTCAAATTGTTTAATATTTATAAGAGCTACAAGAAAATGATCAAAGAGTAAATTAATTGTTATAGTTTTAGCTATAAAATGAGCTATTATTTACTTTTGCACGATTTATAGTTTGTATTGTATGGCTTGAACTGATAGATAGGGACTTATGTTACTACGATACGGCGTAGTAGTGAGAGAGCATATTAAATAGTGATAAGAATGATTGGTAGATATTGTCAGGTCATACATAGTGACTGACTGTGTGCTGTGCTGTACCTACGTATGTTGTACTATTGCACCCAGCAGTCTTTATCACCAACATGGTGAATCGTCTCATGACCTCTTTATCATCATCAGAACTATGTCGTAATTTATTTTATTTTAATAATAATAATAAAAACTTTATTGAAGTAATGACATGCATTATAGACCGATGAAGTTACATTAAAAAAGGGGGTATAGCGTAGATAATTGTCGGAAAGCTGGAAACTGTTTTAATCCCTTCATTAACATGCAAAGAAGGTTTCTTGAAGTTTGCACCAATTTTCCGCTTGTGCTAAGTACAGGGTGACCCATAAACCGAAAAAATAATGTACTTTTTTCAGTTTTTCAGTAATATCTTCTAAACGATGCTTTCTAGGAAAATGGTGTCTTTTTATAAATTAAAGTACATAATATTCTGCGTCGTTTGAGTATAAATACTCATTTGTACCTCAAAAATTATTGTGATATAGACACTGCCAAGTACATATTAATTTTCGGAACAAATTGAAATATTCATATTTTTCACTTTTGTTGATGAATAACTCCCCAACTCAGGTATTTATGGTAATATTTAACTGATCATATTTAATTATGAATCAATTTTCTCAAACTTGTGATTAAAAGTTTAGAACTACGGCACACTGTTCAGGATGCACAGGTGTTTAAAGAGAGACGAGTAAAATAAAGAAATTTATTAAATGATAGATTTAGATACGTTAAAGGTAAGCTAATTTAAATTTTACGATTTCATTTTATTAAAGTATAGTTTAGTTAAGTAAAATCTGATTTTTAATACTGTTACGCCACTGCCTAATATTTTATATCGAAATGAGTATTTTTTCTGCATTCATTGGTTTTATTAAAATATCTCCTAAACGGTTAGTGTTAGGAAAAAATATTTATCTTACAATTTATCTAGAATAATCTCTCTATATAATACTTGAAAAATAATTTATCTCATTTAAATACTAAGTGAGGTAGAATTGATTAAAAATGGTATATAAAAAATATGTTTGTACATGCCGTCACTTTTTGTTAAATTACTTCTTAAACAAGCGGAGTAGAGTAAATCCATTAAATTGCATTTAAAGCGAAATGAATTTCCTATAAAATAAGTGTAATAAAATTAATTTGGGAGTTATAATAAAAAAAATACTAGATGATCAATATCAATATTTTGTAAAATAATTCCACGCTTCCCATACAAAATGTTCCTGCATAGCAACGTGCCTCTACACAAAATCAACTTTGATCATCTAGTACTTTTTTATTATAAATCACAAATTAATTTTTATTATACTCATTTTATAGAAAATTTATTTAGTTTTAAATTTAATTTAATGAATTTATACTGCACCGCTTGGTTTAGGAGTAATTTAACAAAAAGTGACGACATGTATGAATTTATTTTTTATATACAATTTTTAATCAATTCTACCTCACTTAGTATTTAAGTCAAAGAAATTATTTTGCAATTATAATATAGAGAAATTATTTACGATAAATAACGAAGTAAATATTTTTTTCTAACACTAAATGTTTAGGAGATATTTTAATAAAATTAATGAATGTAAAAAAAAATACTCTTTTTGATATAAAATATTAGGCAGTGGCGTAGCAGTATTGAAAATTTGGATTTTACTTAACAAAACTATACTTTAATAAAATGGAATAGTAAAATTTAAATTAGCTTACCTTTTACATATCTAAATTTATCATTTAATAAATTTCTTTATTTCACTCGTCTCTCTTTAAACACCTGTGCGGCATAAACTATGTGTTGAAGGTCTAAACTTTTAATCACAAGTTAGAGACAATTGACCCACAATTAAATATTTTTAGTGAAATATTACCGTAAATACCTGAGTTGGGGAGTTATTCAACAACAAAAGTGAAAAATATGAATATTTCAATTTGTTCCGAAAATTAATATGTACTTGGCAGTGTCTATATCACAATAATTTTTGAGCTACAAATGAGTATTTATGCTCAAACGACGCAGAATATTATGTACTTTAATTTATAAAAAGACACCATTTTCCTAGAAAGCATCGTTTAGAAGATATTACTGAAAAACTGAAAAAAGTACATTATTTTTTCGGTTTATGGGTCACCCTGTACTTAGCACAAGCGGAAAATTGGTGCAAACTTCGAGAAACCTTCTTTGCATGTTAATGAAGGGATTAAAATAGTTTCCAGCTTTCCGACAATTATCTACGCTACAAAGCTAAATTTCCTGGGCTATTAAACAAGTGGCGGGTTTATTGCCATGGGCAATATCTGCCAACCAACCACTTGACAAATAATACAAAACATAATGTGCGTTCAAAAGTGTACCTGAAATGACTAAAAATAAAAAGTAGTAATAATATTTACAACAATTACAACATATCAAAGAAATATATATGCAAAAACTAAAAATAAATAAATAAATACAGTAAACATATAAAAATATATATAATATATACATATAAAAAGGTATGAGGATAGCGAAAGGGATGGGATAATAGGAAAATAAGGAGTTATTGATGGGAATTGTTTTGAGAAAGATAGATATTACAATTACAAGCACAAAACAGACAACAACTATAGATATAAGTAAGAACACGAAGATAAAACGATTAGTCCATTCATAATTCAGCTGTCACCCACAAGCATGCGCCGCAGTTAAATTAATATATATAAGTTCATTACGGTCGCCTCACACACCCACACTCAATCTCGCTCACACACTCACCAGACGCATACGGACACCTCAGATATCACAATTTTATTGTGAATTTATTAAATACAGAAAAAGAAAAGAAATGATGAGATAACAAAAAAAAGAATGAAGCGTTAGCGATGATAGGACGAGGAGGGGAGATGGGAAAAATTGGTTAGTAGGGGAGGGGAGAAATTATCGAAAATTTTAGTGTAGCTACAACAATATTCCTTATTTTTTATGTAAAAATATACAAAAAAATTAGAAAATTAGAAAAGACTAATGCCCGATCCCACCAACTACCACCTAGGAAGCAGACCCCTAAGGAATTTCCATACAAAACCACAGATAATTTGAGTGATTATTATAACTGTCAAAACCTTTAAGATATAAATCCATACAAAATACAGCATGCAGCTACTTAAGTGAGGGAGATTCTGGGCCGAGATATTTGGCCACCTAACTAAGTAGAGCTGCATGCTGTATTTTGTATGGATTTATATCTTAAAGGTTTTGACAGTTATAATAATCACTCAAATTATCTGTGGTTTTGTATGGAAATTCCTTAGGGGTCTGCTTCCTAGGTGGTAGTTGGTGGGATCGGGCATAAACCATTTTGAAGACCGGGAGAAAAAATGAGTAATTTTCCATTCAGTTTTTCAGATATAAAAGTATAATTTAGCCAAATACTGGTAATTACAATCTTAACAAATCAGCTCTTTTAGATTTTTTTATTTGTACCCAGGCTCTTTTCAAAAAGGTATAATTCACATTGTCGCGTACGTTATTCTTATTTCGCGCTAACATTCTCATACAAATTTTGAAAATGCTGAAGCAAAAATAGAACGATTTTTGCTCAGTACATATGCCCCGTTAACAAAACATAACATGCAACATTGTTGAGTACGTGTACCTCCACGTGCGTTAGCTTGCAATAATGTACAGCTATTTTATAAATAAATAAATAAATAAATATTTAATTTTAGATTCACGGGATAATACACGTTAATGCAATAAAAATAGACAATTTCGTAACTGTATTTATGACTTATTCAATAATGCTCCTTAATATGCATTTTTAAATAGATTTTTATTAATTATACTAGTTTACATACCCTGCGTAGTGCATTTAGCCCTAAGAAAACTTAGTCTTCTGGGATCCAACTATGACGTCACGGTCATTTCCCGCGGCATTAAGGTTCAAAGTATGAACAATTGCACGATGAAATGTTATAAATATCATTATTTCTATTTTTTGGGGTTAATTTCGCCTCAATCAAAAAATCTTTTACGGTCATTCCCTAGATAAAGGTTCAATGTATCTACCCTGTTTTTTCCAAAGCATATTTAGTAACGGTTGTCGAGATCTAAGCGGCCTCCCGTTTTTTGATATTTTTTAAATGTCAGTATAGCTTTAAATTACCTGGTTTTAATTTTTTTCCCTATTGGAATGCGATGTAGTAATACTGTGATTTTTTTGTACCTTTAAATAATTACTTATAAATACAGGGGGGGGGCTGACCATCGACACCCATGATCGGTTGTAAATGTTTTAGACAAGTTTTACTACAAAAAAAATTTTTTTTTCTAAATAAAGGATCTGGGCTTGCATACACAAACCCAAATACTTTCATGCACACCTTGCACTAGGCTAAAAGATTGTATCGCAAAGTGTGGAATACATCGCCAGAGCCGGGGTTTGAACCTGGCACCTACCTCTTGAGAGAATGCCGTCTCAACCAACTGCGCCAACCATGTACTCAAATTTCTACATAACAAGCGGAACTTGATGAAATTTTGCGATTCTTTAGGAAACCATAGCGAACACAGATTTTGCATCTTATTTTAATACATAGATGAATAATAAATTAATAGATGGATACTAAATTATAACTCAATTAAACGTGCGTTAAGAGCATGGCACCAGGTATGACGTCACAGTCTTTTCCCACGGCATTAAGGTTCAAAATTGCGTGACAATCGCATGATAAAATGGTAAAAATAGCGTTTTTTCCATTTTTTGGAATTAATTTTGCGTCTATCAAAAAACTTTTACGGTTATTCCCTAGATTTAAATGCATATTATCAGTATAAAAAAATTTTTGCTCCGCGACTTTCGGGAAACGAGTTTCCGTCTTTCGGAAAAAAGATCAGAGGTGTTTTTCACAATTTTTTTTGAGAAATCTATGCAAGATATAATAAATCTTTTACGGTTATTCCCTAGATAAATGTTCAATGCATCTAGCCTATTTTGTTCCAAAGCCTTCCAAAGCATATTTAGTAACGGTTGTCGAGATATAAGGTTTCCCGTGTTTAGAAATTTTTGAAATGTCGGTATGCATACTCTTAAACATGTGTTAGATTAAGAATGAACTAATTTCCCTAATTCCCACATGTCATACGCAGACTCACGAGGATATACAGCACAGCAGTTTATTTATTTATTTATTTATACAATATTATCAATCACGTTTATTTCGTAATCGCATAATTAATAGCTTATTATAGCAGTTGAATAAAAATTATAACATGTGTGAATGACTTTAAGTCTATTAAGTATAATATATACGAGGGAGGGCTGAGAACTTCGCGGCCTTGAAAAAAAATGTACTGGAGTATGGTTGGATTTTTTGATTATTTTTTAATATAATCTATTCGAAGTTGAATACACTTTTGCTAGCCATCTTTCAAAGCTAGGATCCTAGTTTTATAGAAGAAATTGTTAAGGGCTTCAAAATATGGCTCCGCATCGACTGCAACACCGTTAACTGGGTCAAAAAAAATATGTCGAGATTTTTTTGAGCTCAGGGATGAGGGGAAGGTCTGGTGATTCCATTTTAGGAGAATAAGGCATATGGTTCACCAACTGGATGCCAATGGCATGCAATTTGGCTATTGAAATCGTTGCTCGGTGAACTGGCTCAGTGTCATGGTGAAAGATCACGACTTTGGTCAATTTTTAAAGTCTTTCCGCATTGGAAATTGCTTGCAATTGGATTATTAGATTAGCATAGCTCTCCCCATTTCTCTTTTTGCCCTTTGTCTAGTAGCCTATTGTAATGCTAGCCTTAAATTCCCAAAAAAACAAATGCCCACACTTTTGCAGTTGACAAAGGTGACATCGATTTCTTTGGAGACAAAAATCACCATGCCGCCACTATTTTGATCATTCTTTTGGCTTTCTTAGGTCCAGATCTCATCTGTGGTGACAAAACGAGTAAAAAAAATTCAGGATCAGCTTCAAACCTGGCCCAAAATTCCCATGAAAATCGAAAACAAGCACATGTTTCTACGACCGTAAAAAGGAGTTAAAAGCGTTGGCACCCAGCGAACAGAAAGTTTATACAAGCCCTGTTCAGAAGTTAACGTGAACTCTTCTCATTCACATAAGACCATTAGGATCTCTGCTATCTCCCAAGTACTAATTTGGTGAGCTTTCTAAACCACATCCACGATTTTATCAACGTTTTTCGGACCTACTGCTGTTTATCGCCTTCAACTGCGAGGGTTTTCTTCAATACCTTGCTGACCATGTTTAAAATGCCCTACCCATTTTTTAACTACCGCATATGATAGAGCAGACTCCAATTCTATATTCCACATCTTTTTGAAACTTTTTTTTTATGTACAGCCTGTGATAATAAAACATTTTGTCATGGATCACGGTTGAAAATTTCTCATTTTCACAAAAATCTCATACACGTCGAATTCAAAATGGTGCCAACAGTGCTACTTTTGTGCTATTGGTGCCAAATTTTGCAAGTAGCTTTAGAAAGGTTCAAATTATCCATATCAATAATAAACTGGAACCGGCCAGTACATTGTTTGCTCAAGGCCGCGGAGTTTTCAGCCCTCCCTCGTATTTCTATCCTGCCGTGTCCCTTGCGGGGTAAATAAATAAATAAATCTTTATTGGCATAAATGTATGAGAAATGTGTTTATGTACTGTGGAGTGTGAACGTGTACACGAACACATTTCTCATACATTTATCCACAGAGGAAGACACCAGTAGGAGTGTCGAAACGTCGATCAAGTTTATCTACACACGGTTCACCCGAAAAACCAAGAAACGATGTCAATTGCACACCGTGAAAACTTTCAACATTTCAACATTTACTAAGTTGCAAAACAACAAATCGAAAGAAAATGTGTTGTTCAGTATGTAACTATCAAACACTCTGTACATACGTAGTACAGGCTACAGGTAACTGTGCTGAAAACTCAATTACTTAGTAGGCAATTAATGAATTAAAAGTTTGTTCTCAGGCAGGCGTAGCTTTCTTATTTGCTAGGTACCAATGTGAATAGAGTTTATAGAGGCCTGCACACTGAAAACGCTGGCATTCACAAGTAGTGCATCCTCGGCAAGGCTGTAGCCAGGAATACACTTCGGGAGGTATTCGAGCTCTAGAAAATTTGAAATATCAGTAAATAATAGTTCTGATTGAGAATATAGCTTATTGGAACAAAAAAGATAAAATTGCGCCACCGGCGATTTTGTTTAACCGGTTGATTACCAAGCCCGAACATAGCCGTTTTCAATCTTTAGATCACTAGTCACTACAGAGACATCTCCTGTAAACTTGACGAATTATTTTTTGTTTGTTGTATGTATTAAACGGTGGGTTCGCTGAGAAATTTCGGGGGGGGGTGGTTACCCCCAAAACCCTCCCTGTCTATGGCCATATGAGCGTAGATGTAACTCTTATTGGGGACATGAAAACAGGTGACTGTGATCCTGTACCGCACCACACTCACACGTGTCTTCCTCTCTGTAACCCCAGTTTTTGATGAGATTACTGTAACAACTTTTTTATGTCACTGTGTAGAGGCCTACTATGAACCTATATTGCCGTCGATCTCAGTACAATTAGTACATATATGTAGGACATCATATAATATGACATTTCAGGGGGGTCTAATGGGGGTCTAATAGGGGTTGACTGAACATGTTATCAAGACAAACAACTCAATTCCCCTACCTGCCGTTCCTAAGAACAATCACCTTAATTAATTAATTAAATAGGTGTAACTGATTAAAATCTGATATCGTAGGTGGAATTACTTTCGTGACGTCATATGGCTGTGTGTAAACAAATAAGTTACCTAATGAAAATAAAGTATGAATGTCGCGTACACTTCTCAGCAGATGGCGTTAGGATCGAAAATCTTCAATTTTTTTTAGCTAGGCCTCTTTTTTGAGGTGGTCGGTAGCTGCCTTAGTAACGCGCTCGACGGTGAATTCGGTGGGCGGGGGTTCGATCGTCGATGCCGACTTACTCCACTTCAGGATACAAGTTTTTCAAGCTTACTGTGAAGTCTACAAAGGTGTATTTGGGTTTATTTCGATAGGAAAAATTACCGACCTAATTACAGCATTATATCTAACAAACTACGGGAACAATCTCAAGTTTCTGTAAATTTCAGAGGTAAATTTACAATTACTTTTTATCGAGAGAATTTACAAAATTCAAATTTCTATCCACTAGAGTCACTAAAACATATTGTCATTTATCCATGTTTTAAGTCTTAGGATGATATTTTTAGTATTAGCTGAGTAATCTTGCATTTCCCAACGCAATTTTCCGCACGTTAAGACTATTAGGCCTATCGACGTTTAAAAAAATCAAAAAACGAGGGACCTTAGATCTCGACAACCTTACTAAATACGAGTATGCTTTGAAAAAAAAATAGAGTAGATACATTAAACCTTTATCTAGTTAATGACCGTAAAACATTTTCTATATCTGGTATAGATTTTGCAAACAAAAAGAAATGTGAAAAACATTTGTGATCTTTATTCCGAAAGACAGAAACACTTTTCGATTTCGACGAAGATTGCCATTCGATACGATTTGCATCTTATTGCATTATGTTTTTTTCTGTAATAAATAATTGGACCCGCACGAGATCTGTCCAAGATTCTTAGAAGACCATCAACTTCACACACTGCAGGCAAGATAGGTCACTGGCACAGTGGACCAGCGACCTCCACGGCGTCTCCCGTGACTGCAGGTTTAAGGCCAGAGTTCGAGGCCAGTTCATTTGATGGAATCTGATTATTTCCGTGTGATAATGAAGATTGAATTACCTACCTACAGTTGTCAAGTATCTATCCAGTATCAGAATATTTATTTATTTATTCTTTAGGCGAGCATTTTACATACAATTTAAAAAAAATATATGGGTTCATCGAAGTAAACCCAAATACAGCTTTGTACAAAGTAAGCTTGAAAAGCTTGTGTCGTGAAGTGGAGTAAGTCGGCATCGGGGATCGAACCCGCGCTCACCGGATCAACAGTCGAGCGCGTTGGTAGACCAACCAGGCTACCAACCACTACAAAATATCCTTCGATAAGATAGTTCATAGATTCTTCGCATACACGCTCTACGATTCCTTTTACTCAAAACGCGTCTATCCTTGAGGATCTAGTCGATATGATCGGATAAGGTCAGTCTCGAGCTGCCGCGTTTCCTCACCCCTCTTCGCTCACTCAAATATATCTTTTTTGTCATCTTTCATTCTCTCAACATGCTCAAACCATCTTAAGTTTATTCACTTTAATTCTCGTCACATAATATGTATATGGTATATTTGTATTCAAAAGAAATATAATATTGCTTTTTTCTGACAAATTTAACCACAAAATATTTTTACAGTTGCCACACGTCAATCTTTTAAATGAGATGTCGAAATATTAAGTGGAGAAACAAACAATTTGTACTCAGAGCAATATGTTCCAAGTAAAGAATGGGCTTAAGAGTAGGCATATTGACATTTCAAAAATTTCTAAAAACGGGAGACCTTACATCTTGGCAACCTTTACTGAATGTGCTTTGGAAAAAAATTGAGTAAGTACATACATTGAACCTTTATCTAGGGAATGAACATAAATATATATATCTTGTATGGATTTCTCAAAAAAAAATGTGAAAAACACTTCCGAAACACAATCCTATTTCCGAAAGACAGAAACTCGTTTCACATTTTTTTTGGTATTGATAATATGCATTGAAATCTAGGGAATGACACTAAAAGTTTTTTGTTCGAAGCGAAATTCTTCTTCATCAGCCTTTTCCCCTCCACTGCTGGATATAGGCCTCTTCCAACTGTTTCCACTCGTCTCTGCTCTGACCCTTCCGCATCCAGGTTCCTCCAGCGATTTGGATAATGTCGTCAGTCCATCTCTTTGGTTGACGCTGCTTCTATCTGTCCAAGGCCTCCACTTCAATATTCGTGGCGCCCCTCTGAAGCGAAATTAACCCAAAAAGATATTGAAAGTCCCTCCTCACACCCGAATAACACAGGCGCCAGCTAGGCGCCTTTTTATTCGCACTTTCAGCCCAAAGTTACTCAGACGGCCCCAGGGTTAGCCGGAAGGGCACCCCCCAGCAACACCGTCCGGAATGACACCTTCAATATCCCTGCTACAAGGATGATAACAAAAACCCAAAAAAAGATAACCCAAAAAAAATATAAATCGCTTTTTTTACCATTTTATCATGCGATTTTGAACCTCAATGCCGCGGGAAATGACCATGACGTCATAGTTGGTTCGCGAGCTTTAAATACGTAGTTTATGTGGAAACTTACTAAGGTATTGTGTATCACGAAGTATTGGAATATGTTCCAAAATGTCAATCATGTGATTCAGTGAATCATTCCACTCCACACACAGGGAAATATCAGGAAAACTTGGCTAAGAAATTGATGAATTTCTAATATTTAATTTAGTTTTGGCATATTGCTATTTCTTGATGTGAGACAGTTTGTTTTGCCGTTATTTTCTGAGTAAATACGATATATTATGACGGAACTAAACAGGATGAAAACATTGAAAACACGCACATAATACGAATTAGACATTGACCGGACAAAAGCCCATAAGATTATTATTATTATTATCGTTTGGCGTCAGCCACTGAAAGGTAGCGTCGTCAGAAGATAAGAGAGAGTCAAAGATTTTTCGATGTTACATCCAGGAGACACTAGAGAGCAACATCCAAATCATCAAGCCATTACAAGGCGTTTGGAGTGGCGTTATGTATGTCAGTATATGTGCCAGAGAACGCTCTCAGAGGGCACGTCTCCACGATGTGCTGGATAGATATTGAATATTGGGGTTAACTGGAAGAAATCGCAGTTCTGCGATAAGTTCGCCCTAGTGAACAACGTTTTATAATCTGTACTATGTCCATTTTTTTATATATTATATGTGCTTGTTGTTTACTTTAAGTTTAAATAAATAAATAAATAAAAAATATTGCTCAACATGAATAAATCCCAAAAAACACAAAAGCCAAATAAGCTCAAGGGACAAAAGTTCAAATCTAATTGGGTTTTGAAAATAAAATTAATTGTATCTATTAGTATGAGCTCTATTATTGTAAATTCATGTGATGTACCATTATTGACCATACGATAAATAAATAAGTAAGTATACGATTTCTTTCAGCGTGTTAGAAACTAGCATAGATTAGAAAGTAAACAAATAAATTAGCGAATCTAAAATGGGAAAGACCATAAAATTGTCATCAATTTATAATTATAATTCACTACTGGAACTCAACTAGAAAGTTTCGGCTTTTATCCCTTGAAGATATTTCAGAAGGGCTTTTGCCTTTTTTGGGATTTATACATGTTGAGGGGTGTAAATTGATGGAGTGTGCAGGTCCAACTCTTTTCAGGGCTATTCATACTTTAGTATTTTAACATTTAAGTAGGTACGTAGAATTTGGCCACAGGTAGGTATATTTAGATAAGGAATGGGGTTATAAACTAGAGAGACGAGTGACTGTAAGAAGGGGGTAGTGACTAGAATGAAAGTGAATAAGCTTGAAGTACAGAGCATTTAAAATTAACTATTTAATTTCAATTTCAATTGTTTTGTTTTGTTTTGTAAATAGTTGTATTTGACAGTTATTTTTATGATTTGACAATGTAATTTTTAGATTAGGTGAACATCAGCAATACAAATAGAAATGACTGATTAATTTGATAATGTCTGACTTCTGTGCTGTTCTTTTTTTATTGTTATTATTTTTTTCTTGGTAAATTAGTTTTAGTGTAATGTAATATGATATAAATTGACTACAATAATATAACTATTTGTGCGCACCTTAAATAGGGCGGCAATGATATTTTTTTTATATACTGTATCTTCTGTCTTGTCTATATATGTTGCTGTATATGTGTGTGCCATGTATAAATAAATAAATAAAATAAATAAATAAATTTGGAAAATAGAAATTATCATTATTTAACTCTATTCATGTATCTTTACATTCAGACTCAGTAGATATAGGTTTCGGGCAAGGTACATGCTGGGCCGGCCAACAACCTTACCACCCTCCTTATATTCAAAACATCCTAATAGATATTTTAATTTATTCATGTAGTACCTATAGGATAGGCACGCAATAGAGGGTAGTAAGGTAGTATGGTTCCCGGAGAAATCCCCATTAGAATATTGCTCAACATAAACAAATCCAAAAAAAAAAAGATCCTTCAGAAATATCCTCAACGGATAAAAACTTAAACTTTCTAGTTGAATTCCAGCAGATGAATTATTTATAAAATGTTGACTATTTTATTGTCTATCCCATTTTAGATCCGCTTATTTGTTTGTTTATTTTATAATCTATGCTAGTTTTTAACACACTGGAAGAAATCGTATACTTATAGACACAATTAATTTTATTTTAAAAATCTAATTAGATTTGAGCTTTTGTCCCTTGAGCATATATTTTCTAAAGGGTTTTTTTGAGAAATATTCTTATGGGTTTTTGTCAGGTCACGAGGTAGTATGTACTATGTAGGTAGATACGTACTTTGACATGGATTAAAGCACGCATCTTCACATAAATTGTCTAATAAGTGCTTTCAAAGCTCCTACGCAAGCTTTAACCTTATAACATATTTTCTCTATTTAAGGCTCCCGACTAACTATGACGTCACGGTAATTTCCCACGGCATTAAGGTTCAAATTCACATGATAAAATAGTGACAATAGCGTTTTTGCCGTTTTTTGGGGTTAATTTCGCTTCAATCACAAAACTTTTACGGTCATTCTAGGGATTTTAATGGATATTATCAATTCAAAAAAATAAATCTCCGCGAATTTCGGGAAACGAGTTTCTGTCTTTCGGATAAAAAGATCAGAGATGCTATTCACATTTTTTTTTGAGAAATCTGTAGAAGATATATAAAATCTTTTACGGTTATTCCCTAGATAAAGGTTCAATGTATCTACTCTATTTTTTTAAAAGCATACTTAGTAAGGTTGCCGAGATCTAAGGTCTCTCGTTTTTAGAAATTTATGAAATGTCAACACGCATACTCTTAACAAATGAATCTACCTTCTGTGAAACCGAGTCTCAATGTTGACCAACATTAGACGGCATCTGCATCTGCTTTGGCGCAATAAATTTTTCGCAGCCAATACTGAAAGCATCGTCTTGAAACTGAAGACAGTGATAGATGAAACTATGGACTACAGGTTAGGTGTCCTAGAATTACAATATTTGGAAATTCCTTGAATAAAATAATATTCCGAAAGTACCCCTAAAATTTACGGGACTTAAGGATTATCCGTTCAGTTTTTGAGATGTAAAAGTTTAATTTAGCCAAAATACTGGTAATTGTAAGGTTAACAAGTTGGCTGTCGTAGATTTTTTAATTTGTTCCCAGGTTCTTTTTAAAAAGGTATAATTCACATTGTCGCTTACGTTACAATGTGAATTATACCTTTGGCGCTAACATTCTCATACAAAATTTTAAAAAGCGAAGCGAAAATGTAACGTCATAATATGTATATTGTATTTAGGTATAGTAATGTTATAGGCAATATTTTGAAATATGATCTATCACAAATCGATCAGCTGACGGTCCGCGTGTAAGTAAAGGTGTCATGGTCAATGTTCCAAGGTATGCTAGGAATGGATAAATGTCACATACTTAGCTTAATATGATTATTAATCTCATCGAACTCAATCATTATCTGGATTGAGTCACTCAGCCCACTCATAGAGAAATGACCGAACTATATTGTGGGGGAGGAAGAAAATATACATGGAAGCGCGACCGTCCAAGAATCACGTGGCTTCACCATGGTGACTAGTAGTGACTAGGGTTCCCAGAGGTGTTGGATAAAAAAACCGGACCATTCTAAATTTTAGCCCCTCTCCTATTTTTTATTTTCACTTTTTATTTAAAAAATAAAATGATTCTGGGTTTATCGAAATAAACCCAAATACATCTTTGTACACTTCACAGAAAGCTAAAAAGCTTGTGTTGTGAAGTGGATTAGGTCGGGGATCGAACCCGCGCCCACTGGATTAACAGTCGAGCGCGTCACCAACCAGGCTACCGACCGCAAACACAGTTTGCTTCACAGGCGAAATTTTTGCTAATAATGAGGACTGAAGAATGATATTTATCCTCAAAACAGTGTTTACTAAGTAGACGAATTTTATTATGAAAAAATGCTACCTATTTAAATATTCAGGTTTTTTACGAGAAACGCAGATACCTACTACGTAAAAAAAATGAGAACATGATGGAAATAATTAAGGATTAAATTCCCTTGAGGGACTTTATGAAAAACAGGTAATTGATGCCTATTGAACTTATTTAGGTCCGACAGAAAAAACCGGACAGCCCTTTGTCCGGTTTTCTAAGATTTTTTCGCCGGACAGATGTCTTGGAGTCCTCGTTCACTTTACATAGATTTGGCAAATATTGTTGGAAAACCTTGTACCGAAGATCACCCACGTTCACGCACAACATCCGTGGCACACTTCTTAAAATGGCAAATACTCGTATATAATTATTCTCTAAAACCGTACTTAAATTTTAGCATCTTCATGTGAAATATTGCACTTAAATAATAATATACCTAATACTCGTAAATATATTCGCAGAAATTTAATATTTATTTATTTATTTGTATTTTTTTATGGCAAGTTTGCGCAATTTCGCCGAATATTTGGCGTCATGTCCTTACAGTATACAACCATTTTGTTTATTTATTTACTTAGAAAATTACATTTGTAAAACATAAAAGATAAACAAGATAAAAAATTATAATCTCTATACTTAATATACTTAATGAAAAAATATAAAGATGTGACAAAATTGCATATCACGAGAGTTAGAGAGCTACAGAGAAAGAAACCTTCTAACAATCCTGCAAGATGACAGCAGGACAGCCTTCTGCATGGCGTATCGAAGCCCACCATGTAGTCCAAGTTTCTCAAGATTTACTTTGAGACTCTTAGGAATGGCACCGTTTGCGGATAAAACTATAGAAATGGTGACAGTGAAAGGTGTTCTACACATCTCCTTAATTTCATGAGCAAGATCAAGATATTTCGTTATCTTATTGTCTTGTTCAGCCTTATGAAGATTTTCATCATATGGTATTGTGATATCCACAATATATGTCTTCTTTTCCCTACGATCAACCAATACAATATCCGGCCGATTAGCTGGAATTGTACGATCGTTTTATTCCTATATTTTTTTAAAGGGCAAAGCACCCGATCCCGAGTGATATATGCATATTGTTATTCCCCCTAATTAAAATAATTTCGGGAGCGCAGGATGATTGACAATTAATGGAAGAATCGATATGGTGCCTGGAGGGAAGACATTAGGTCGCTAGGAGGTCACAGAGGTTAAAAGATTATCATCTTTATCCACTAGACATCTAGGGATGTGCAGCAATACATCGATTAATTTATTTTTATTTTAAGTACAAGCACAAAGCAGATAACAACTACAAATATAAGTAAAAACATGAAAGTAAAACAATAGTCCATTCATATGTCACCCACAAGGATGCTAGGCATATCGACATTTAAAAAATTTCTAAAAACGGGAGTCCTTATATCTTGACAACTTTACTAAATATGCTTTGGAAACAAATAGAGTAGATGCATTGAACATTTATCTAGGGAATACCCGTAGATGATTTTATTATATCTTGTACAGATTTCTAAAAAAAATGTGAAAAACACCTCTGATCTTTTCTCCGAAAGACAGAAACTCGTTTCCCGAAAATCGCGGAGAATTTTTTTTGAGTACTTGAACAACACGGAGTTCCTGCGAGCCGCCATACATTACATTCTGATAATTCATTCTGATCGTTAAGTTGGCAAACTGTGCCAACGCATGCTGGCTGTATGTCATTTTTCCACCCACATATTATTACTAGGACAGATAATAATCACAGACAACCAGTGAAACTTATATTTGCCTCTTTCTAATAGGGTATTTTTAGTAGCAGTTAAAGGAAGATAGACCTATTCACTCAGTGCTTAATTATTTTATTTATTTATTTATTTAAACTTAAAGTAAACAACAAACACATATAAATATACAAAATGGACATAGTACAGATTATAAAACGTTGTTCACTAGGGCGAACTTATCGCAGAACTGCGATTTCTTCCAGTTAACCCCATTCTGCCCCATCTATCCTACCTAACAGAACAAGGTGTAAACAAAAAAAAAATGCATCGACTTATCCAGTATTCGATGTCTATGGTAAGATTATTGTCCATCACTAAATGTCTTAAAGTCACTGTACTTATTCCCCGAGATAAACTCGCGTTTTAAACAAACAACGTACTATGGATACCTACCTACCGTACTGTAGAATAATTAGATAAGTTGGATGGATCTCGCAAACTCATAATGCGCGTAGATAGTGATTTATGGAGCATTGTTTTAAGAATGTTTTTATAGCTGAGGGGGTTCCCGGCGCGACAATCTCAAACAAATAAAATAGATTAGGTGGGTTAGAATGAATAACCTATAATGTGTGAAAAACATTGAGTTATAGATTAAGAGTAGGCATATTCACCCGGTCAGACATGTCGGTGCAACCTGGATGCAGTCTGCACAGGACGGGACAACATGGAGGCAGATGGAGGAGGCCTTCGTTCAGGAGTGGACGGGATAGGCTGATGAAGAAGAAGGCATATTGACATTTCAAAAGTGTCTAAAAACGGGAGACATTATATCTCGTAAACCGTTACTAAATATGCTTTGAAACAAAATAGAGTAGATACATTAAACCTTTATCTAGGGAATGACGGTAAAAGATTTTTTATATTTTGTATAGATTTCTCAGAAAAATATATCTAAATCACCTCAGATCTTTTTTCCGACAGACAGAAACTCGTTTCCCGAAAGTCGGGGAGATTTTTTTTCTATTGATAATATGCATTAAAATCTAGGGAATGACCGTAAAAGTTTTTTGATTGAAGCGAAATTAACCCCAAAAAATGGAAAAAAGCCTATTCTTACCATTTTATTATGCGATTGTTCATGCGATTTTGAACCTTAATGCTGTGGGAAATTACTGTGGCATCATAGTTGGGTCGCGAGCCTATATTAAATGACTTATTGACTGTAAATTTGCTCAAATATCTGGACCGGGACATAGGCCTCAGAAACGGTGGTAGTCCCGATATATTGGGACGGATGGCAACCCTATGTTAACCCGTAAACAGATCAGTATTTTTATCGGGTAATTTTCCATCAAGACTCAAAAACATAACGTGGAATTTTCTATTAGATGTTAGACGTTCATAGTGGAAAATTTTCTATCAGTTGTCTTCATATAATTACCTAATGGTCTCTGAAGAAGACAGTGTAGCGTCTATTAAAGAACGATTGACTTGTTGGTAAACAATTGTAGTAACAACAGTAAACAATAACATATTACATGAAAGATGTACGTAGACTTACGTAAATATTCAATGTTATAAGGACAATGTTGTGTAAGTTTTCCAGGGCCGTGTCCCCGGCTTCCATCTCCCACGCAAGCCTGGGTGCAACTAAATAGAATATTGTTCTATTGTTTTATATCGTCCGTAGGCCCATTCGGGCACCTGGACTCGTCAATTTCTACAGATAATATGATATTTTACAATTAACAATAACAAAAATCATTATCAGATCAATGCCAATCAGAGTGTAAAGGGCTCTGATTGACATTTCGTCATACATAAAATCAATTATTTAACATATCGTCAATGGAATAAAAAACTTTATCAACAAGGTACTTCTTCACCCCTCCGCTATTATAAAATATATTTTATCTGGTCAGCAATATTAGCTGTCTATGACGACTATTTTTGAACCACATTTTGGGAGGAAAAAATTAAAAATACACAATCGCCTGATGATGAGGGTGCAAATCCTCGAATACTAGTCGCGAAAACTTAAGTCATTTTTTGTGAATTTTAATCTAAATATTAAGTTTTTCATTTCTATATTTTGGTATAGCACCATGTACCAAATGTACCAAAATATAGAATTTTTAAGTTTTTCATTTCTATATTTTGGCTATAGCACCATGTACCAAATGTACCAAAATATAGATTTTTTTTTCAGAAGACATAAGCGCATGTAAGTACTTAAAAACGGTCGCGATATAAATCTAGTTTATTTGTTGTGAAATAAAAAAAACATAGGCACCTTTTTAAAGAATATGGAACACAAGAATAAGCATAAGCGTGTAAGCGCCGCAGGCAAAATTTTCTATGAAACCATTGTCGGGTCATTTGTTTGCAATATAATATATGTGAATGTATACATATAGTTATGTATTTAGTTAGTACATACATACATATATTCACACATCCTGTAAGTACCTACCTGTACGGATATTCTAAAGTAAAATAAATAGTAAAAGTAGTTATATGTAGAGTTCTACACGTTCACTAGTTCACCTTGTATGAGAGAAGTTTTTATATACATAAGTATACCTAAGTACTACCTACTATTTGGAAAAATGTAAAATATCATAACATAACATATATTGACTACCTTTCTATGGCAAACAATGGATTTTTGTAGTAGAGAAGCCGGAGCTAACATTTTACAAGATTTTACATTTACAAGACTGTTTTTTTTTGTTTTTGTTTTATACCAAATCGATTTTTCAGCCGAGACCTGAAACTTTGCAAACATACGTAAACTCGGTGACAATACGTTTCTGTACCACTTTGAAACGTGTACTGAAAGAAATCGTATACTAATAGATACAATTAATTTTATTTTAAAAATCCAATTAGATTTTTGTCCCTCGAGCAAATTAAGGGCTTCCGCCTTTTTTGGGATTTAATCATGTTGGGCAATATTCTTATGGGTTTTTGTCCGGTCAAGTGATAAGACATAGGTAGAAGTATGAAGCGTGTGACAGTCTTGTTGTGTCCTCTCCAACTATCCCGTAAGAGAAGAGACGATGCACGATAGGTAAATATATTTTTTAAAAGTGCGAACCCACAAAAAAGCGAAAATAGCATTTTCTGATGTTTATTATTTTCATTTTTAAATTATGGAAAACTTCTAATCCATGGAGGTCTCGGGTTCGAATCTCAGTGCTGATGATGTATTCTGCACTGCACTTCACGACACAAGCTTTTAGCTTACTGTTAAGTGTGCAGGAAAGTATTTGGGATTGTGTATACAAGCCCAGAACTTTTTATTAAAAAAAAATGAGTATGGTAAATGTATACCTTAGTTAATATTGAGAAAATCCACATGTATACAAATTACAAACACTACAAAACAGAAATAGATAAACAAATTACTGTGTGGCACAAAACGGCGCGATCGGATCTGAACCACGTATCCACGTTACGTCTGTACGGGTTCCAACCGATGACTGACTGACCACACGAAAAAAAAAAAACAATTAGGCAATGCTAATTGGAGCACTATGTAAGTAGGTAGTTTATGAATTGGAGATCTCCGGTTCGAAGCTTGGCAAGGTCTTTCCTTATCTCAAGGAAATAAGGTAGGTACTAAGTAGTTTGGTAAGTTAGTACTTAAAATGTGGCCAATTTGTATCTATAGTATTTATTTATGATATGTACATATCTACAATTTTAAATTTTAATTATTATCATGTAAGTACCTATACCTCTCATTCAGCCCGCGATTGCCCACTGCAGGACATAGGCCTCCCCTCAACTCCTCCACTTCTCCCGCTCCTGTGCGAGTCCCATCCACTGGGGTCCGGCAAACCTCTTAACATCGTCCATCCATCTGGTAGGTGGTCGCCCTTGTGGCCTTTTGTCGCCCCTTGGTCTCCACTCCAGCAGTGGAGCAACAACCTATACCAGCAGCAACCTATACCTACGATACGGTAAAGAACAGGAGTAACAGATATTGCCCAGCGTATCGCATCTCTCAAATGGCGGTGGGCAGGTCACATGGATAGAGATCCAGACGATAAGTGGTCGAAGAGGGTCTTAACCTGGAAACCCAAAACGACTACCAGGGGTGTAGGAAGACCACCACTACGATGAAGAGACGACTTAGTAAAATACGTGAGTACCAACTGGATCCAGAGAGCCCAGGATAGAGCGGCGTGGAAGCAGATGGAGGAGGCCTTCGTCCAGGAGTAGACGGGAGCAGGCTGACGAAGAAGAAGTACCTACCTACCAATTTTGTATGAAGGGCTATTTACATAAGTGTTGTATGAAAATTTTCAATAGATTATTCAGATTTATTATCTACTTATTTACCATAATTTTTAAGTAGTTTTATTTATTTATTTATTTAAAACTGAAATGAACACAAGACGGTTTTTTTTTTAATGAATCTGGGTTTATAGAAATAAGCCCTTTGTACACTTCACAGTAAGCTTGGAAAGCTTGTGTCCTGAAGTATGGAGTAGGTTGGAATCGGGGATCGAACCGGCTCCCCCAATTGAACCCTTAAAACCTCCCCTGCCTACGGCTAGGAACATCACTGCATCATCAAACTCACCACTATAAGGAATTCCTGATCATCTCATCAGGAAACATTCAGAATGAGAAGACCTTCAAATCATCAGGTAGGTAAGTACCTACTTCTTTATTTAGCCACAAGATTGCTGCAAACACAATTGAAAACAGTTTATTTTAATTGATTTTAAGGTACTCGGGTACGTACCTATGCAGGTACCTAGTCACAATAAAACAGTTCCTATTAATAATTAAATACCTACAGTCTGGTTTTCCGGTGTAAAATTTGCAAAATCATAGTCTGTATTAATACCTGTTTGGCGCATTTTGTCACGTTTGACAAACATCACATCCGTGTATATTTAAGAACCTACCTATTTAAGAGCAAAAGCTACAGTATCCTGATGTACGGCAGTGAGACGTGGTGCCTATCTGAAAGAGATATATAAAGATACTGGAAGCTTTTGAGAGGACCACAGTCCTACAGGAGAATTTTAGTAATTTCTTGGAGGGGTCGCATAACGAACGAAGAAGTTCTCAACAAAATCAAAGGAGGAAGACACCTGCTCAATGCAATAGCAAAAATACCTGCCAGATGGATCGGTCACATAGTGCGTCAAGAAGGTCGTCACATAGTGCGTCGAGGAAAGAATACCTGGACGACCTGTTTCGCCTCATATAAAGAGTTAAAAAGAACCGCACAGGAGAGGGATGAGTGGAGAAGGAGACATGGGGCTTTGCTGCAAACCAATCGTAACGATTAACGTGAGTGTGTGACGAATTGCATGAAGGTAGCAGAAGCAAGAAGTGTGTGTAAGGATACGGTAGTGGGGATTTCTATTCTCTCCGCCTATCCCACAAGACACACGACATGAGGGTATATAGTAAAGCACTTGGCATTATGTCTCAATATATTGTAATAGAATTTAAACTCATTTACAGACTAGCTAGAACTCTTAAAAACTTTCTCCAATTATGTTAACTAGATGACATTACGATTCTGTACTACATTGGATCAGCCTTCTCTAGCGACAAAAATATGTAAAGCTTTTGAGGGGATCCAAGTAACATTCACCAAATGTGGATGGATAGAGTGGAATTTGAGTGTAAAGTGATCACATTAGGCCAGCCGACGATCAGTTATAACTGCCTGATAGAAAGTCCACCTTTCGCTGTAAATCTGTTGAGGTAATAACTTATAAAAATCTGTTTCGAGGTATTTCCAACTCTTAGTAATTTAGCTATTTTCTGTTTTGTATTTACTATTTACGACCACCGTTTAATAGAATAGGATATCCCTGTTTTAGATGTAGGAAATTTGGTCATTATCATTAATTTTCATCGATTCAAATCTCCACCAGACGAGATTATTTCCATTGTACGGACAGTCAATCGATTGATTCGCCCATTGAGATATTTTTGTCACAACTTTTGATGTCTGCCTGGTACCTACCGGAATTCCCAGGATGATTCTCAATGGTCCATAATCGATTCGATACTGCGGCGGTCAATTCTCTAACTATTTATGTAAATAGATGCATTAAAAGTAGGCATAGTGACATTTCAAAAATTTCTAAAAACGAGAGACCTTATATCTCGACAACCGTTACTAAATATGCTTTGGAACAAAATTGGGTAGATGTATTGACATTTATCTAGGGAATAACCGTAAAAAAATTTTTATATCTTTTATAGATTTCTCAAAAAAATAATGTGGAAAAACACCTCTGGGGCCTGAGTCAAAACACGAAAAATAGCGAAAACGTTGGCGTTTTACACGTTGTTGCAACGGTAAAAACGTTGTTTCCATTGTGGTAACATGTGGTAACGCGTGAAACGCCAACACTTACGCCATTTTTCGTGTTTCGACTCATGCCCCTGATCTTTTTTCCGAAAGACAGCAACTCGTTTCCTGAAAGTTGCGGAGTTTTTTTTTGTACTGATGATATGCATTAAAATCTAGGAATGACCGTAAAAGTTTTTTGGTTGAATTGAAATTAACGCGAGTCATGGGTATAAAGGCGTGAACGTCGGTTATCTACACGAGCCAACATTAGCGCCACATCCAGACGCCTTTTTACTAATGAACACCCGCCCGACCCGATAAAATTTCAACACTGGCCAGGCGAATAATACGACTAAGTAGTATATGTGTGAACTTAAGGGCTTGGCACCACGAATGACGTCACAGTAATTTCCTACTAAAAACGAGTTTCCGTCTTTCAGAAAAAAGATCAGAGATGTTTTTCAAATTTTATTTTGAGAAATCTATACATCTTTTACGGTTATTCCCTAAATAAATGTTCAATGCATCTACCCCATTTTGTTCCAAAGCATATTTAGTAACGGTTGTCGAGATATAAGGTCTCCTGTTTTTAGAAATTTTTGAAATGTCGTTATGCATACTCTTAATAACAATAATATTGTATTATTGGGTCGACTGCTAAGTGGACGTAACAACTAATGCATATTGTAATTTTAAATCTTCAAGTGACTG
The DNA here is from genome assembly GCA_963576895.1 of Ceraclea dissimilis. Taxonomy (NCBI): domain Eukaryota; kingdom Metazoa; phylum Arthropoda; class Insecta; order Trichoptera; family Leptoceridae; genus Ceraclea; species Ceraclea dissimilis. The sequence goes on along the minus strand of OY756379.1, from coordinate 4,465,828 downwards.
ACTCCATATAACTTGGCTCAGTGCCAGCCCTGACCCATACTTCAATATCAGATGGAAAACATAGAATGGAACTTAATCTATAATCAGATTCAAACAATAATTCCACAATCTAATTTTGACAGTCGTATACGAGTACATCAGGCAAGACTTGCGTTTTTGAGTAGGCATATTGACATTTCAAAAATTTATAAAAACGGGAGACCTTAGATCTCAACAACCGTTACATAATTTGGAATAAATACAGTATCTACTCCATGGGCGTCGTCAGAGGGGGCAGCATCATAACATAAATTTTCATAAAAATCCATTAAAATACAATTATTTCATTAAAAAAATTGTCTGCGGCGCTATTTTTTAACGCTTTTTTATAAAAGAGATTATTCATGCATATTATTGTGCAAAGTATTATATACATTTTCAAGTAAACCAATGCACATCACGACGTTCTTCACTATGCCTCACAAAAAAATTTCGCCTGCGGCGCTAGTTACGCTTTTTTCATGCTATATCAATTCCCCCCCCCCCTAGCTCCTCTATTTTTTATATTTAATGTATCTACATTGAACCTTTATCTAGGAAAACCGTAAAAGATTTTTTATATCTCAAAAAAAAAAAGTGAAAAACATCTCTGATCTCTTTTCTGAAAGACAGAAACTCGTTTCCCGAAAGTCGCGGAGATTGAATCCCCAACCCCCTCCCCCCCCCCCCTGCTTACGGACATGCTGCTCAATGCAAAATGGATGAACTGATTAACACATTTTAATTAACAAATCAAATAACAAAGAAAATAACACAAGTGGTATTGCGTGTTATTTATCGAACCAGACGTCAATAATCACAATCAATTATATTTTATGAGTGCACCGAATTATACTCAGCTAATATTAAACATATCATCCTATATTAAAACATGAATAAATGACAACATGTTTTAGTGACTCAAGCAGTTAGAAATTAGATTTTTGTAAATTTTCTCGATAAAAAATAATTTCAAAGTTACCTCTGATATTTACTGAATACGGAAATTAATCCCGTAGTTTGTTAGATCTGATCTCCACACCATTCGCCAAACGGCGCCAATAAATGGTCCGATTATTATTAATCTGGCCCATGTAACTGCTTCTTGGACGACCTCTCACATTACTGCCCTCTACCATTCCTCAGGTTGTCAGGTTGGAAGTCTGGGTTCGATTCTCGACCGCGGCAGATGGATGGACTGGAATTGGTGAGTGTTACTCAAGTGTAAAGTGATGACATTAAGCCAGCCGACGATCAGTCGTAAGCCTGATGGAAAGTCCATCCTTTGCTGTAGGTATATTGTTGAATTAACTAGGTACTTGTTATTTTCAACTACGACACGTGTAGAAAATCCGTTGTTCTGTGGCAGGTGCAAAGGTTTTCATATGTCCATAATTGGTGAAGATTATCGTCCAATAACAACTACAATATCATCACAATCAATAATTTAATACCAGTAGTTATTGTTTACATCAGTTTATCATAAATTTCTATAAAAGGAGTGAGAGGTCTGGTACTGGAGGTCTACAGGAAGCAGCAATGTTATGTAAGATGTGCCGTAATACAACAAAGGACACGACTACAGCTCTCTGTCGTTCATGAACAATATATTATATAATTAATCAAATGACTCATTTGAAAATGAGCCGATTCTACAGGGAACCGATATGTATTAAACAGAGCTAGGCAGAAAAGCGTTAATCCGTTAATCGTTAATTAACGAAGTTAACATTTTGGTTAACGATTTAACGCTTTTCTCACCTCCGGATGTTATGTTAACGGATTATTTAACTTCCGTTCCATTTTACTTCCGTTAATTAAGTCCGTTAATATTTGATTGTTTGCATAGACATCATCCACTGGAGGCGCTGGCATTAGATAATCCAAGGGTTGTATGGGGGTTATGTGTGGTATCGTATGTGGGTTGGGAGTTGGAAAAGAAATTTCACTTTGTTGGGATACATCGCGATAGTGCAAATATGATAGTACTTGTACTTATGTAGTTCTATTTCATGCCATTTAACAGCGATTTTTTACATTAACATTAACTTCCGTTACATTTTTCAAAATGTATCGCTTTAACGATTAACGAAGTTAACTTTTTAGTTAACGGATTATCGATTAACGAAGTTAACTTTTTGATTAACGGTGCCCACCTCTGGTATTAAACTCTTCTTATACAAGTATTAAATCCAAAACTCTTTGCCAAAAAAGTGAAAAGAATAATTTTTGAAAGACGTGACGATGACGTGAGGACAGAGCGCCAGACTGCCCTATCCTTACACACACTCCTAGCCTCCGTCACATTCATGCAATCTGTCATACATGCTCTCCGATTCATTTTACTCAAAACGCGTCCATCCCCATCGACATGATCAGACCAGCTCAGTCTCGGGCGGCCGCGCTTTCTCAGCCCTCTTCGCTCACTCAAATATATCTTTTTTGTCATCTTTCATTCTGTCAACATGCCCAAACCATCTTGCATCAAACTCATTTCTGTAATAAAACCGTTTTTACCTGACATTTTCCTGTATAAGTACCGACTGAATCTGATGTTAATATGTTTCAGCGATGTTTATATGGACCCTTGAATTTAGTAGGTCAAGTCGATTCTGCAAAACTTAATATACATTGTCGTGTACCTACGTATTATAGTGAAGTGATATAAAATTAATTGCAAGTCCAGTTTCAAACAGTTTTATTATTGAAATTAAATCGCGGCAACATTCGGCTATAAGTTCTATACAGAATGTGCATATTATTATAGAGAGGAGAATAAACGATCGATGGTTATAATTAGACATCGAATTTTAATATGCGGTATCAAATAGAGTACATGGTTGGCGCAGTTGGTTGAGGCGGCAGTCTCTCGAGCAGGAGGTGCCAGGTTCGAACCCCGGCGCTGGCGATGCATTTCACACTTTGCGATACAGGTTTTTAGCCTAGTGCAAGGTGTGCAGGGAAGTATTTGGGTTTGTGTATGCAAGTTCGGATCCTTTTTACAAAAAAAAATGTTCAAAATATCCAGTAAATAAATAATCGTTTTTTATGACTTCACATCCTAGATCCATTTTACGCGTTCTTTCAAACGATACCAAACACGCCATTCCGAGGCGCTTGGATCCCTTCATTCCAATGGCGCCTCTCACCAAGAATAGACAGAATCAAAATTTGTAAAACGATATGAGTTCTACTCGTGAAGCACTTTCGTGAGATACCAAACACGACGGTATGCGGTGACTGGATCCTCTTGATCGCTCGGTTTTTCCCGAGGCTTGAGCTAGACAAAATTTGTCTTACGATCTAGATTTCTTTTACAACGCCTTTTCATACGACACCACACACGACCCCACACGACCCTTGGATCCCCTGAAAGGCCTTACATCTTTTTTGTCTCTGGAGTAGGCTGATCCAGTTTTATATATAAACGTATTGTCACCGAATTTACGTACGTTTGCAAAGTTTCAACTCTCTAAGTGATCAGGAAGTGGTTGAAAATCGATTAAGTACAAGATTTGGTCACAAAAATCAATGGAGTGAAGTTAATTAATTAAGAAGGGGTTAACTGGAAGAAATCGCAGTTCTGCGATAAGTTCGCCCTAGTGAACAACGATTTATAATCTGTACTATGTCCATTTTTTATATTTATATGTATTTGTTGTTCACTTAAAGTTTAAATAAAAAAATAAATTAAAAAAAAAACTTGTAATAATCTGTTTTATCGACGTGCGATCGACAACTCTAAAATGAAATAATAAATCAAAATACACAATAATTAGTATAGTAATATATGTCAGGGCCAGCACATGGATGGGCAGAACTTCCGGGGAGAGGTGGACTTCAAAAGGGAAATGATGTATTTATATTTAACCATGCGATGGTCGAGCTTCTCCCAGTACTGATTCCAAAATTTTATTTATCTTCACCTTATGTTTTTTTTGTTTGTCTGTACTGAAATCTTGTAATCGATTTTTCAACCACTTTCCAACAACTTAGAGAGAAACATTGCAAACGTACGTAAACTCGGTGACAACGCAATACAATTCTAAACCAAATTGGATCAGCCTACTCCAGAGACAAAAAAGATGTAAAGGGTTTGGTATCGTATGAAAGGGCGTTCGAAAAGAAATCCAGATCGTAAGTCAGATGTTGTCCAGCCTCGGAAGGCACCGAGCGATCGAGAGGATCCAGGCACTGCATACCGCGTCGTTTGGAAGACTGCGAAAAACAGTTCTAGGATGTGAAATCTTAAAATCCTGTTTTTTTTTAAAAAATACGATGACTTATTTTTCATTAATTCGTTTTACGAGGATTAGACCATGGCGCGACCACTTGCGTCACATTTTTTGGCGCGGCTAACGCTGGGTTAAATTAAAATGGAGTGTACCTACGAGTGATATATTGCGAATGAAACATCATTACGCGTAATTGAATAAAGCGTCAAGCAATAAATTATACACTTGTAAGCATGCCTACCATTCTAAATGCCCCATAAATGATTTTTATTGATTTTTCCAGCCGCAGCAATAAATTACCTACGTCTGGTCCCAATATAATTTTTGCACGCTTTTTTCCATCCACTCGGCGTTTTTGTATGTCCCCAAATCTTGCAATCGATTTTAAACTCATTTCGAAACTAACTAAAACTCTGAAAAGAATTTCTTTGTGACCTTGAGGAAAGAAAGTCGTTATATGGATATGTTTTACGATCTTTAAATAAAAAATATAAAGAATATGATTAACGATAACAGGCGTAATTAGCGCCGCAGACAAAAAAAAACTGTATATTTATCGGTTATTAATTGGTGATCAAGATTAATCTTGGGGGGTCCTGGGCAAGTGCCCGCTGTGGCTGATGGAAGAGACGGTCCTGATGACATTACGGTTCTCTACTACATTGGATCAGCCTTCTCCAGAGAAAAAAAAGATGTAATGCGTTTGAGGGGATCCACGGGTTGTGTGTGTGGTATCGTATGAAAGGGTGTCGAGAAAAAAATTCAGATCGAAAGTCAGATTTTGACCAGTTCAAGCCATCCGAAGACACCGAGCGATCGAGACAGAAATGTTAGTTTGTTTATCTAGATGTTTTTGACCGTCGGTACATGGTGGAAGTCCATTTTTAAGGAAAAATAAAAACTTAATATTTAGATTAAAAATCCACAAAATGACTTTAGATTTCGCGACTATTATTCGACGTTTTGCACCCTCATCATCAGACGATTGTGAACAAAGTTTTTTTTTTAATAAATGATTGGGTTTAATGCAATAAACGCAAATACATCTTTGCACACTTCACAGTAAGCTTGAAAAGCTTGTGTCGTGAAGTGGAGTAAGTCAGCATCGGGGACTGAACCCCAGTTTGTTGGGTTATATGATATTGAACACTGAACAGTTGCATATTAAGATTAAATACGCTGTTTTAAGAGTTATATTTAGTAGGTCAACATCCGCCAACAATAATCGCACAAACTCGACGTTAAAGGCCCCTTTCGCGAAGGCCGGTCTCGAAAGGTACACTCCTCCCCCTTTTTACACAGAAATCGAGAGGTGTGTAATTTCCCAAATAACATTGGTGGTATCATAATTAATTAAATCAAAATCTGTGATAATTGGTAACATGTTTTAGTATCCAAAATCGTAAAAAAAAACACGTTTTTTAATATTTTCTTGAAAAAAGGGTTTGGGGGTTCAACCCCCCCCCGAAATTTCTCAGCCAACCCACCGTTTTATACATTTGAGAAATTAATCACATTACTACCACATCGATGTTTCATCATGTCATGAACAATTATTGTGAAAATTTATTAAACTGTTTGAAAAACAGTTGTTTCGTTAAAAAAATTTGCCTGCGGCGCTAATCTAATTAATGTGAGGGTTTGTTCAGAACAAATAAACTGGACTTTAAAACGATACTTTCTTTGTTCTATATGAAAACCATTTTCATCAATTTCCCCATTTTTGAAAAAAATTTAAGGCACAAAACGAAGATTATATGTAAATATTTCTAGTGTTTCGACATGGGAGCGGGTAATGTTTCGATTGACCAGCATTCGTCAGTTAAGCGTAATAGTAGTCTTAAATTAATTTTATGTAACAAACCAGGAAGCTATGAAGTAGGCTACTGTATCAAGGACTTAACTCATTAACTGTCTCAGTCTTATTATTGTAGCCTATGTCATAACTGGTATTATCTAACAGTACTCGCAACTTAACAATACGATTATATAACAATCGTATTTAATTACCTAAGATTATGCGAATATAGACATTATTTAAAGATTGTCTATGCATTCCTATACCATTCATCCGATTGAGATGAAAGTTTGGCAGGCTCTTGTGCCCATGTCCGAGAAGGAAGGGGGGAGGGTAAAAAAATCCAAAGAGAATTCCGTGAAAACCAAAAAGTAAAACGTGGCCGGCCGGAAAAAAGTTTACGGTCATTCCGTAGATTTTAATGCATATTATCAATAGGTACAAAAAAATATTCACTCCGCGACTTTCGGGAAACCATTTTCTGCCTTTCGTAAATAAAATCAGAGGTGTTTTTCACTTTTTTTTTGGGAAATCTATAAAACATATTAAAAATCTTTTACGTTTATTTGTTAGGGTTTACACTATTTTTCCAAAGCATATTTATTAAGGTTGTCGAGATCTAAGCTCTCCTGTCTTTAGAAATTTTCTAAATGAGAAAATGATTTTTCACGAGTATGTTTGTTTCACGCACCTTACATACGTAGGCCCTACTCCTGAATTTATACTATTGTACGTTGGTAGTTAGTTCATCTGTTTTTACAAGATTTTCCTTAATTTCGCGTGGTGTTTTTTTTTGTCTGCTTAAAATCTTGAAATGAGACCCGAAACTTCGTATACATGTGATAAGCTTTCTCCAGAGACAAAAAAGATGTAAAGCGTTTCAGAGGGATCCAAGAGTCGTGGGGGGTCATGTGTAGTATTGTATGAAAGGGCGTTGGAAAAGAAATCCAGATCGTCAGTCACATTTTGTCCGACTCAAGCCATGGAAGACACCTATAAGTGATCGAGAGGATCCAGTCACTGCATACCGCCGTGTTTGCTATCTCATGAAAGTGCTTCACGAGTAGAACTCAAATAATGTAGCAATATTTATATTAGAAAGATTACAAAGGCGAGTCATCAATTTTTTATTTGAATTTGCTTGTAGATACATAATAGAGGTGACACAATTGACATTAAAGCATTTGAAAATGGAGCTACATCTCAATTCAAACTCTTTAATTCAATGATAAAATTCATTGACAAGCAAAAATTATTGGAGCGATTACTATTTTACACATGGGTAGTTTATCATAAAATATTTGAAGCCAGGGAAGCAGAAACTGAGAATAGGATAGATATAATATATGAGAGTATATAGTAACCACAGAACATCTCGTATACTCTCATAGTAACATGAATGCCATTGATAGCCAGATAGATTTCTCGCGAGGGTGAGTGTAAAAGGTCGTGTTTTATTGCGTTTTTTTTTAGAAATGGCTGAAGTGATGAACCTGGGTATCTTTCGTATTTTAAAAAATTGTTATACATTTCGAGGGGGGGGGGGCTCCCTATATACGCCCTTGGGCACAGAATTGGTTTTATCTAACATTTAAATATGCTCATATTTTTTTGCAATAACCATTTATAAAATAAAATAAACATGAGATATCTTATGTCTTATTACCACAATGTTTGTGGAGTGCTACTTTTAACTCTTATGTTTGATGAAGGTAAATAAAACAGTATTTTATTTTCATCATTAATTTGTCTATTTTCAGGATTGCAAGTGAAAGCTTTCAACACTGTTTCCAAATACACTATATTCTATTTTTTTTTTCAGAAGTCTCATGGAGCGTATCACGAAAAATAATTTGATTAGGTACTTCAATAATCAAAGCATGGGGCAAACTTGGTTTAGTGTTGCTTGATGTGATAATAAGGTATGGTTACATTTTATCGCTACTTTCAAATTATATTTCAGAACTGTTGTTTAAAAAAACCAGCCAATTTTCGGATTGTTGGAATAAACTGACAACATTGTTTTTCAAACTTGTGATGGCGGTTGAATTGGATTATCGGAATATTTTTTTCTTTATCCAACTCGCAAAACTATCTTGCCTTTAAAATGATTTCTCTAGCGCTGCTCTGTAATATTCTCGGCATTGTAGGTTACTTGTAAAAAATACAATTTGGGAATATTGCAGACCATTGACAGCTCTTATGACAATCAGAGCTACCAACAATACAATCTTGAACTTTACTTGCAGGTAACGTCCGCACGGTGGCCAAGACGGATGGAATTAATAATACATTTGTCAATAACACAATTTCAGAGAATAAATTATGGATTTTTGACAAGATTTGACAACAAGGGCTAACAATGCAATCCTGCAATATGTCATTTGCAGATAACTTCAGAACTGTCAAATTAGAGTGAAATAGGAATAAAGGGATGGAACAGAACGCAAATAAAAACAACAAATTATTTATTGTTTATTTTATTTTATATTTTTATTATTTATTAATAATAATAATCATCATAACATTACATCAACAAGTAAAATAATTCTTCTGACATTCATACAACAGAATTATATATTTATTTATTTATTATCATTTATTTATTTATTACTGAAAGCACGATACAATAGGAAGAAATTAAATTAAAATTGTGAAAAATAAATAAAAATCATGCATATTTTTAATAAATAAAAATAAATGACGATAAATAAATAAAAAAAAACAACTTATCTACATAGTAGAAATATTTGAAGGCGGCAGTGTTGCCGCAGCGTTCAAATATCACGGATAAATAAAAAATATTGATCTTGAATGTTTTACGAAGTGCGGATAAGATTCAAATAAATAAAAATATAATTAAATAAAACAATACTGTTTTACATTTCGTAACTTCTAATCTCAAAAAAAAAAAAAAAATTCGCTACGTGTAGCAAAAATTATAACAAAAATACTAAGATTTTATATTTAGAAAGTTGACGCATTTTAAGAACGTTTCTTAAAATGGCAACACTGATCAAACAACAAGATTATTTTTTTTTTAATCTTCTTTACGGCTTACGAGTGATAATGTTTCTAGCCTAATAAACGTTGTGTCTTTGGTAATAACCTTTCTACTATTCTTTTTTTAAACATCTTAACTTATTTTTATTCAAAGAACTCGGGACTCTATCAAATATTAATTTATTTAACCTCAAAATTCTTATACCAAAGCGATTGTAAAATAAAATATAAGCCTTTAAAGAGACAGTAGTACTAACGAATATGCTTTTTACGAATATGTGGTGTAATTTGTGTGGTTTTTCCGTATTTATTTAATAAGCGTGGTTCTGTACGAAGAGTGAAGCGTCGGCACCAGCTCCCACGACTGAACCGGCGACGTACTTGCCCAGAGAGGCGTCGCCATTGGCCTGAAAAATAAAATAAAAACTATGTATTAAGATACGGAATTTCGTTATAAATCGACGGTTAAGGGGGCATGTATTGTTCTCAGCCAATACTGAGAGAATCGTCTTGAAACTGTAGACAGTTATAGATGAAAGTATGGACTACAGATCGGTTGTTTTAAAATTACGGGATTTGGAAATTCCTTGAATAAAAAAATATTCAGAAAGTACCCCTGAAATTTACGGGATCTGAGGATTTTCAATTCAGTTTTTCAGAAATAAAAGTACAATTCAGCCAAAATACTGGTAATACTTAACAAATTTTCTGTTTTAGATTTTTTAATTTGTTCCCAGGTTCTTTTTTAAAAGGTATAATTCACATTGTCCCTCATGTTATTTTTATTTCGTACTAGCATTCTCATACAAAATTTGAAAAAGTTGAAGCGATAATAGAACGATTTTTGCTAGGCTTTTAAAAAACAAATTTATTAAAAAGCTTGTGCTAATAAACAATTCTTTGCAAAATTAAATTGAAGCAATATTTTAAGTTACTAAATGTCATAAATAAATTTGAGGGGCCCCGCATCCTAAAGTAACAATTTTTTCAAAACAGAATTTCAGTACAAAGCAGTTTGGCAAAGTCTAGTTTCGGGATGCAGGGCCCTTAAAATATAAAAATTAGATAAAAAAATATAGATACTCACACGTCGAAAGTTCAAGAGCAGATAGTGCAACATATGCATGTGATATATTATTTGGTGCAGAAGGATTGGACATGTTGAAAGAATGAATGATGATAGGATGGGTGAAAAAAAAAATGTGTGAGGAAGTGTGGTTGCCTAAGATTGAGTTGATCATCGATTGATCAACCAGATCCTCGAGAAAAAGGAATCAGAGAGAGTATGTCATGAATTGGTTGCATGTGACGGAAGCAAGGAGTGTGTGCAGGGATAGGTTTCCACCCTGCCTACCCCGCAAGGTGTGAGGGGACATAAGATAAGGATAAATAAAAGACAAAAAATATAAAAAATAATATTAGTATAACTTTATGAAACACAAAACATATTAACAAGTGTAGGAATGTATGTAAATCAACAGAAATAAAAATAAATGCATAAAAAGCTACAAATCTAAACATAATTTATTATAGTACGTGCAATGGAAGTGTCAAATTTTAATAACAACATGATTTCAAAAATAAAGCGAATAAAAAATAGAAACAATTAAAAAAATGGCCGATAAATATAATATACATTTCAATTTCTACTAATTTTGAACAAAGGAGAATGCTCATTTTGTATGGAGAAAAAACCCAGGCCCGGCGCAAACGAAATGTAACTCAAATGATAGGTAATAATTAGTAATTAAATACTGCATAGGGGGTATCATCGAAATCAATGGCTTAAGGGATGAAATACCTATTCGAAGATTTACAGGGGTCACACGAATATGTAAGAAAAGGAGCATTAAACAGTTACAATTTCGATTAAAAAGTATATAATGTGATGAGTGTAAGGTAGCTCGTCTGATTTTTCTTCCTCTTCATCAGTCTTGGTCCCTCCGCTGCCGGATTTAGGCTCAAAGGAAAATACTCATGAATTATGTAAAAAATAAATATGTCCGGCGCAAACGCAACGTGACTCAAATCATAGGTAAAAATGAGTTATTAAATACTGCATGGGTGGCATCATCGAAATCAATGGCTAAATGCGTGAAATACCTACTTATTTGAAATACACGCGACGCAGAGATTGCATAATTTCAGGAATTTTAAGTTGAAAGAGCTTTTAAACAATATTATTTCTTAGTTCCATATAGCAGTGGGGGACCAAGGCTGATGATGATGAAGAAGAGGAAGACGGGCTACCTTATATTTATGATATTTTATACTTTTGAATCGCAATTGTAACTGTTTAATGCTCCTTTTCCTATATATTCGTGTGACCCCTGCAAAACTTCGAATAGGTATTTCACCCATTAAGCCATTGATTTCGATGATGCCCCCTATGCAGTATTGAATTACTCATTTTTACCTATCATTTGAGTTATATTTCGTTTGCGCCGGGCCTGGGTTTTTATTGAGCATTCTCCTTTAAGCTGTAATTGGAGTAAAAATTAAAAATTGAATGCTTTGCAGTCTCAAAATATGTATCGGAATTTTTAAATTTTACAATTTCATAAACGAAGACAAAAGTAAAAAACCTTAAAATTTATCAGTAAAATCATATATTTTTTATAATATCAGTCTGTTTGTATGAAAAAAGCATATTTTGGTTATTTTTTTATGCATTTCGAGTGGAATGTATCGCTTATTGAGATAATTGAAACGAAATTAATATGCGTGCGTCTTGACAAAGTTGGATTTGGTGCCGGCGAATGAGGCGATTGAGCCAGCCTCGTATTTGCCTTGACAAGCCAATCCATTAGCCTGTTGGCATGACACACATTTGAAAAAAGAAAGGATTTGAATTTAGAATGAACAAGTGCATAGCAATTTCAAATGTAGAAAGAACAAATGCATAGCAATTTCAAATTTAGAATAAACAAACGCATAGTAATTTCAAATGTAGAAAGAACAGATGCATAGTAATTTCAAATTTAGAATCAACAAATGCATAATAAATTCAAATTCGAAACAGAAAGAAGAGAAACATTCCATAGACAAACAAAAAAAAAGAAATACAAGATTTAAATTTAGAATAAGTTTTCGACATTCCACAGATTAATAAATGAGAATAGACAAACATAGAGTTGAAATTATTTTTGACGAGACAAAATAGTTAGAATCCGTGCAGATGTAGAACATATTGTGGTAGTAGTAGTAGAGTGTGCAGGTTGGTTGGAGGAAATGTGCGTTGTGTGAAATATAAATATAAAACAAAAAGAAAAACAAATAATAAATTAGTAAATGGCAAACAAATAATGCATACTTAAATAGTATTAGAAAAAAATGACAAGAAACAGTTGGTCTCGGATTATTTTGGAAAAACAATTTTGATTGCTGGCAAAAATGACATATGTATGTATGTCTAATGAAATCATGGACAATTACATTATGTACCCTAGATGGTGTACTAGTGAAGTAAGCTGGTGCCTACAAACTGTCAAATCGTAAGGGGCAACGTTTTTGAAATTATGTTTTCATAGCTAAAAACTGCATTAGTTATAACGTTATTCAGGAATTAAGCGATGGTTTTAAAGATGTTTTACAGCCTTATTTATAAACTTTATTTAAAAGTTAATCAGTATAATAAGGGTGTACTAGCGAAAAACATTATTCATAAGCTTTATTTAACTTTAAGTAACTGCTACTCAGCATCGTAACTTTAATACAAGCCATGAGGTGTATTAGCCGTGTACTACCGCTAATACGGAACAATATGGCTGCCATTACAGCGATTATAACAGGTGATTTGTTTTCAAACACAACCAAAAAACAATGTATTATTATTGAACACGCGTAATTTATTGCAAATTGAGTAAAAAAAAAACAATCTAGGTATCAGGGGCACTAATCAAAGTGTAATTAGGCATATTTTTGACATTTTAATACAATCATGACAGCCATCACACATGTTTCCTATAGATGAGTTGTTTTGAGATCGCGTCGAAAAAAAGTATATGGCATATTATTGAATTTACGTAGGTACTTTACGAATCGAATGACATTCAAGGTGTAACGAACACTACAAAATATAACAACTGTAAGCAAAGCGTAATTAGGCAAATTTTTAACGAATTTATCATGCATAACATACACACCACGTTCACACGACATCCACACGGCATTTCATTGCAACATAAATGTCAATGTCAAAACACGTTGAAACCAAAGAGGAACCACGGAAAGTGGCGCCAAAATTGTAACCATAAAAAAAATTCTATGGAATTTTGCACGTTTTTAAGACATTTCTATGGAATACAGTAGCAAACTTAACCGAAACCCAGCCGAAATCCTAGTAACTTCGCGATTAGTTATTTGACGGCTAAGTAAGGTTTTTGAATAAAATGTTTTTTATGTGTTACTTAAGCCCTAGTATGGCAACTAACTAAGTAACCTCTGAGATCTGTATTAGGCGAATCTATTGAATAAGGCTGTTAGTGTTTATTATTGAATATCTTGTTAATAGTGTGAATATTGCAACTTTAAAATATCAAAAAGTGAAATTGCTTCACCTCCATTTTATTGAAAATACTGGAGTACTAAACGTCTAAAGAAATACTACTAGTGTTGCCAATATTGTCAAAAGCTACATGCAGCGCCCTCTTCGTAAACCAACTCTTTCTTGCTAGACTGTACTAAAATTCTATTGCTAATTAGGCGACTAAATAAAATATACTAAAGGCATAACCAGCAATTTTGTGACATTATTAAGAATCATGTTGGTAAATTGAGGTGGTTCAGACATGTTGAAAGAATGATGAAACAAATCTAGGGATTTGACCATAAGTTCGAGAATTTTTTCTAACACTGCAAAGTATTTGGGATTTTGTTTTAAATAGACAGTGGTATTTAAAATGTCTTCAGCGAGCAATGGAAAGACAAATGTTGGGCGTCAGTCTTCGAGATAAAATTAGAAATGAGGAGATTGGACGTCGAACAAAAGTTGCCGACGTCGCAGAAAGAACATCAAAACTAAAATGGCAGTGGGCGGGACATGTAGCAAGACAGGACAGTGTCAGATGGACACCTAATATCCTGAAGTGGAGGCCCTGGAAGAACAAAAGAGGCGTAGGGAGACCACGGAAAAAAGTGGACAGATGACATTGTCCAGCTTACGGGTCGTAGATGGCCCGAGATAGAAGAGAGTGGAAGAGTTTAGAAGAGGCCTATGTCCAGCAGTGGAACGCAGGGGCTGGCAGTAAATTAAACAGATGCCATTCATTATTTCTACACGTCTTAACCACATTATAAAAAAAAATGCTAAATTTTATTCTAAGTGCAAAAAAAGTGTTAAATACATTACTAATATGGATACATATTTTATTTTTTTCTTACCTTGGCTCTCTTGAGCAGCTCCGCTTGGGCAGCGGGCACATTCTCGGGCTTTCCGGCCCACGCCCGGAGAACGGAGGCCTGGAGGGCGCGCCCGTAGCTGAAGGTGAGGGCCCATGGCTTGCGGCCAATGAACTTGTTGATGGCGTCCAGGTTCACCGAAGCTTCCTCCTCGGACTGGCCACCAGACAGGAAGGTGACACCTGGAAGACAGAGAGAAAGATCCCAAATATTCAAATTTTAATCTAAACCATAGAATGTATAAAATGGATGGATAGAAACAGATATTTTCAGGGGTGATAGTAGAGGTCATTTGGGATCTTTTGAACCAAATTTAGCTTAGTCCAAAGTTTCACGGTTTTATGAGATATTCGAGATTCTCACTTTTTATAGTAAATACCCAAATTGCTCAAGTTTAACTCCAATATCATTGCGAGGAAAGGTACCTACTCAGTTCTGTCATAATTTTTTGTTACTTGAGTACGTGTTTGGTTTATTTAACTCGTTAGTTTCAATCTGAAGAAACAACAACGTTAAAAAATATCGGATATTCAATAAAATGAATTACAACTTTGGAGGGGATTTTTGTCAAGAAAAAAATGCCTTAAGATTCAGAAATCTGAAAAAAACTTCTCTGATTTATGCTCTTTGAAAAGATATACAAAACATTATAAAAAAACATTAGTTTCATAAAACTATGATATGTACAATAACATAAAAGAGATCACTACTAATTTAAGAAGGATAGGGCAATCGGGGTCCTGTCATCTCTTCCTACCCCTCACGGGATGACGGACGGGTAGATGGACTTACCGACAACGGCGGCGGGCACTGTCCTCTGGAGTGCTGTGACTGTGGCCTTGGCAACATCAGCGGGAGTGTACTTCTTGGGGCAGGACTGTCCGGCAGTCACCATGTTGGGCTTCAGCAGGGTTCCCTCCAAGTAGACGTGGTGGTCGTTCAGTGCCTTGTACACGGCAGCCAACACGGTCTCTGTCACCTTCTGGGCGCGGTCAATATCATGTTCACCTGTAAAACATTGGATATAGTTTTAATGAAATACGAGATTCACACCAACTGGAAATTTACCCGAGAAATTATTTCTTTATTGCGTATCGTGATGTCACCAAAATTCTCGAGGTGAACCAGATGGACATTTCGCAATAGAAGTCTCCCGGAGCTAACTTGATTTGATGTGATAATAAGATATGGTTACATTTTTTCATTACTTTCAAATTATATTTTAATATTGTTAAAAATAATTGGGTAATTTTTGGATTATCAGAATAAACTGGCAATATTGTTTTTCAAACTTGCGATGGCGTTTTAAAGGAATTTTTGGGGTATTTTTTTCCTTTTCCAGCTCGCAAAACTACCTTGCTTTTAAAATGATTTCTCTAGCGCTGCCCTGTAATATTTTCAGCATTGTGGCTTACTTGTAAAAAATACAAATATTAGACAGTTATACAAGTTAAAGAACTCACCATCGGGCAAGACTTCTGGTTCAACAATGGGTACAATCCTCTGGGACTGGCAGATGGAGGCGTAGCGAGCCAACACGTTGGCGTTCTCCAAGATGGACTGGTAGGAAGGAGTGTTCTTGCCAATCTTCAGGACGCAACGCCACTTGGCAAAGTGGCACCCGTCCTTCTTGTACTGGGCGCAGCGGGCGGCCAAGTCATCCAGACCCTGTGTGGTGCACTCGTCCTCGGATCCCATGAGGGGCACGACACCCTTGTCTACCTTGATTCCGGGAATGATTCCCCTCTTGTTCAAGAGTTCCACCAATGGGGTACCATCGGCAGCCTTCTGGTAGAGGGTCTCTTCGTAGAGGATGACTCCGGAGACGTTTTGAGAGATGGCTGGGTCTGTGTTGAAGAGCAGTTCCCTGTAGTTGCGTCTATTCTCTTGTGTGTTCTCCAGGCCGATGTCGGACAAGCGTTTGCCCATGGTGCCGGTGGACTCATCGGCGGCGAGGATTCCCTTGCCGGGGGCCACGATGGCGTTGGCGATCTTCTTGAGCTCCTCCTGCAGCTCCACGCTTGGGTAGTTGAAGTAGGTAGTCATTGTAAGAGATGCGAGTCAAAGGACTGGAGTACGAGAACTGAAACAAGAGAAAAGAAATATAAATACATGTCACCCAGAAATGAGTAAGACGAATCGTAGAGTGTGTAAGACAAATTGCGTGAATGTGACGGAAGCCACAAGTGTGTGTAAGGACAAATACATTGAATTATTTTTTACATCACACAGAAATTAAAATTTTTAATGCATCTGTAATCAGAGAAACACGGCGGTATGCGGTGACTGGATCCTCTCGATCGCGCAGTGTCTTCCGAGGCTCGAGCGGGACAAAACCTGACTTACAATCTGGATTTCTCTTCCAACGCCCTTTCATACCACACATGATCCCCCTGAAACGCTTTACATCTTTTTTGTCTCTAGAGAAGGCTGATCCATTTTTGCACAGAATTGTCACCAAGTTTATGTATGTTTGCAAAGTTTCAAGTCTCTAAGTAGTCAGGAAGTGGTTGAAAAACCGGATACAAGAATTGCACAAAGAGAAACAAAAAATAAAAAAATCAACTGAGTGAAGTTAAGTAAAATCTTGTAAAAATTATCTAAATTATCACCTGGATATGAGACTACCGCACACGTTGATTAGAGAGAAACTACTAACCAATACGGAGGCGGTGAACAATCCATTGGACTATTGGTTGTCACATAACATGTAGAGATATTTCACACCCCGGGGTCATGTGTTTGTGGATCTTATCGAGTAATGACACGGAGTATTTGGCTTCCAATCCAATGGCAAATATATTGCATACGTTGGAACTGTGCCAAATGATTTTGGTATACATAGAAAAATTGAACGATTCTGTCTACATAACAAGTAAACGACAAACATTGTTTTGGAAATCTTATTAATCTTTGCTAGTTTTTGCACTCGGCATAATCGTAAGCTTACTCGGTTAAGTTCCTATGTGCTGTCATTGGGCTTCGGCGCCCTGAATTGTTCTCAGCCAATACTGAGGGAATCGTCTTGAAACTGAAGACAGTGATAGATGAAAGTATGGACTACAGATTGGCTGTCTTAGAATTACAGGATTTGGAAATTCCTTGAATAAAAAAATATTCCCAAAGTACCCCTAAAGTTTACGGGATCTGAAGATTTTCCGTTCAGTTTTTCAGATGTAAAAGTATAATTTGGTCAAAATATTGGTAATTATAATCTTAACAGATTGGCTGTTTCTTTTAAAAAGGTATAACTCACATTGTCGCTTCCGTTATTCTTATTTCGCGCTAACATTCTCACACAGCGATAATAGAACGATTTTTGCCCAGTGCATATAGGCTCTAAAACATTTTTTTGTAAACATGTTTGCTAAGGCTATCTGTATGAGATACTTTTGATTTTACGGCCTATAATAAATGTGAGTCTTTCAACAAGTTTGACAATATTTCATCATGCATATGGTACAAGTATAATCTTCAATCTGTGTGACCTGCGAGAGGTCAAAATCATTAAAAAACAGTCAGAAACGGGCGCAGATAAACAACTCGGTAACAATAAATAATTGAGTATATTACGATATCGAGGCTCTGTTCTGATTGGTGGATAATACGGGTGTGTGTCTGTCATTATATAACTGTATACGTCTCAATAAGCAGCAGCGAACATATTTCAGCCTTTGAGATGTGGTGCTACAGACCCATGCTCAAGATGCACTAGACAGACCACACCACAAACAGCGAGGTGTTGAGTAAGGCCAGAGAGATAACACAAATCTTGAATAAGATTGCCCACCAGCGAGTGCAATGGATAGGCCATAACATCAGGCACCCCGACCTGCTCATCACCATAGCAGAAGGAATGGTAGAGGGCAGTAATGTGAGAGGTCGCCCAACAAGCAGTTATATGGAGCAGATTATTGAGAGCGTGCGCTGCAGCACCTACACGGAAGTGAAGAGATTGGCGAGTGACAGGACGGCGTGGAGAGAAACAACTAAAATGCTTGGTACAAACCAATCTACGAGACTGTAACCACATCATCATCACACGTCGCAGGCAAAGTAGAAATTCATACAGGGTAACTAGGTAATTCGCAATAACTGCTGGGTATTTGTAAACAAAAATTTCCTGGAAAACACTTATGTTAGTTTTATTTAACAGCTGTTAGTTTGTCTCTCTGACTGTCCCACGAGAGATACAGCGTGGTGGAAGAGGCAGATAGGCAGAAATCTACTAATTTCTCATACTGCACATTTTGTAAGATTGTGAGAGAAATTCAATTATAAACAATTTGGATAATACTTATACAAGCCTGGTCTAGTTGCCCCTTGGTACCACATCCACCCACTACTGTTGACAATAGGTCTAATTATAATTACACTACAAGAACAAAATACCAACTGTGTTTACTGAGTCTAACTGTGTTTACTGACTGAGTCTAATATGATTTATTAAAATATACGATGTGATACTATGACTTCAAAACAACAAGATAAAAATACTACCAAAATATTCCTAAGTGATATCTCGTACAAATATATCAGACTAAATACACAATACAAGTATATGTGAAAGCAGATAGCAAACATGACAGCCTGTTTAGACAGACGTAGCGCTCCATCCCACTGAGCCTGCCATCTTCAACTCTGAAATTCGAACTCAAGATCCCTAACTTAAGGCTATGAACGACATAAAGCTAGGAGTCTATACATTATAGAGTTTCCAAAATGAATTATTTCATCCATCATCCAAGTGATAGTATTTTATAATAACGTCACCGGAAAATAAGAAAGTTTTACAAAACTATACCACTTTAGGATGTTTTTGTTAATTTTGTACTCGTAGATCATGTCGGTTAGAAACGGTTATCAAGCAAAAAGTCAAAATCTGATAACCGGCTTACGACCGACCTCAGCTGGCTTAAGTGATCACTTTACACTCGAGAAACATTTGCCATTTCAGTTCACCCCGGCTGGGATTCGAACTCAGACCTTCGTCTTGCATAGCAGGGACCTCATCCATTACACTACAAGATCGCGAATGTTTCTCGAGTGTAAAGTGATCACTTAAGCCAGCCGAGGTCGTTCGTCAGCCCGACGATGTTCATCCTTAATTCTTCTACACTGTTGTAGGAATACTACATTGTATATACTACGGAATGTAGAAAAATCCAACGCTTTACAAGGATAATTTGTAAACCAAAGATAATTCATGTAGGTATGATATGCCAAATAGATTTTCATTCATTCATTCACAAATAACATCAAATACAGAATGAAATCGTCATAGGGTAAGATGGTGATTGGAAGAGAACTGTTACAGTTGGCACGGTATATTACCATCTAACATTAAATACAGTACCACGATACGAGCGAATGGTAAAGAAGGAATCTGCTTTATGTCAACATCTAAATACCTAACCTATAATAATACTAATGTAATACGTACAATAAGAACAATGCTAAGGTGTCACGGTCAAGTGTGAATGTTACGATATGGTATTATACAATGCGTACAGTGGATACCGTGTAATCAATATGATGAAACTGGTTATCTCAAAGTACCGTTGCCATCTTTAAAAATTAGCCGTTGCCATCTTTAAATTTCTTAGCCGCTAAAAAAGAACTTTTGGGTCCCAGGACCGGACGCTAAATAAAAAAACTTTTTTGACTTAAAATTGGAATAAAACACATTTTCTAACCTAATCCGTATCATTTACACATTTTCCTTTGGCAGAAACCTACTTTAAAAAGTCAATTTCTTTAGTAAATTTATCATAATTTGAAAACATTGTAATTGAAACATTATCAAAAGGAATGTGGCATTGAAAGTGAGAAGAACCACACTGAAAAAACTTGCAAAAAGGCGTTTTTTGTTTTAGGGATTTTTGTATAAAATATTTTCACGATCAATTTTTTTATTTTCTTCTATTAAAACCTGCAAAATTGTCCACTTTAATGACATAAATGTATGAAAAATAACACCACGTTATGCAAAAAATAGCCCCACATTTCCCGAAAAATAACACCGATTTTTTCCAGTCCCTACTTATACAGATCTATGAAGATATAAACAACAATGGTGCCGGATCATCGACGTTGTACAAAGTTCCAGATTAATGTGATTTCACTGTACGATAAAAATAACAATAAAGAGATAAATAATACTATATCTATTTATATGCGCTATGTTCACAAGTGTTGAAAAAATTATATCCATTATAAAATATTGCATTATACTATTGTAAAATCAGATGTATATCTGAAAATGTTTACAATGTTACAATAATAATCTGTCTCTATTTTACAAGGCAGAAGACCTGATCATTTTGTTTTGTTCATCGTCATGCGTAGACCTGAATCGAGCACTTGGTTGAAATATAAAATACTAGCTGAGTTAACCGTGCTTCGCAATGGCACATTTAACAAACCGACCCGGCATATTTTATAGGCTTGAGCTGGACAAAATGTGACTTAATGAAGGGCGGCTGTCCAATAACCGCATGGCTCGACCGTGTAAACCAGATTCTCTAGGGCGGACGCATTCCGAGCAAAAGGAATAGTTTATGAGGAATTGCATGAATGTAATATAATGCCTAGAGCCCGTTGCCGAGCATATTTATGAAGCATCCGAAGAATCGTTGCTACGTAGTTGTTCCTGCCGGTGATGCCATCGAAGGTGACTGTGGAGGCCGATTCTGGACAAGCACACTTTGTCGCACTTTGGACAGGGCTGCTCTACATTTGTGATGGGTCTGCGGGTGGTTCTATTCTGCGGGCCGCTGTAGTTATTTATGGTCTTCCGCCAATTTTTCCGATCACCCGCCAAGCTTTCCCAGTCATTTTGGCAGTTTGTGTCCTTCAGCGTGCTGTGCAGAACGTCCTTGTATCTTTTCCGTTGCCCGCCATGTTTTCTTCTACCTTCAGCCAACTCGGAGTACATGAGCTTCTTTGGAAGTCTATTGTCCGACATACGGACGACATGACCCGACCAGCGAAGGTGAGCACGGGCCAACAACACCTCGATGCTCTGGCAGCTCGCTCTATCTAGGATTTCTTTGTTACTTATTTTGTGGTACCACCTTACTTTCATGATTTGCCTCAGGTGGCGTTGCTGTAACTTTGCCAGAGACCTGATGTGGCGTCTATAAGGAACCCAGGCTTCACATCCATATAAAAGGGTAGGCATCACGACTGCGCGGTACACTGCTGTTTTGGTTTTTAGTGACAGGTCGTGGTTTCCGAACACTCGATCCCGTAACTTCCAGAATGCGCGAGAGGCTGCGTTTAGTCTGTTCTGGATTTCGTCATCAATATTTGATCGGCTGTTCACAATGCTTCCCAGATAATTGAAATGATCCACTTTTTCCAGTGTTTGGCCATCAGATAATATTTGTATATTTTGTATATCTGGAGTAGTTAATATTTTCGTCTTGGACGTATTCAGTTTCAGACCAAGGACATTATAAGCCCATGAGTAGGTGTCCAGCATGGTCTGTAGGTCCTCAGCAGTGTGGGAGATCAGCGCGCAATCATCGGCATATTGTAAGTCCGTGACATATTTTGTTTCTGTTTTAGCCTTAGCACGGAATCGGCTCAGATTGAACAGTCCACCATCAAATCTGCACCTCACTGGAATTCCCCTTGATGTCAGTCTCATATCAACAACGATCGCGAGTGCCGTAGTGAACAAATTAAACATGGATGTCTGAACAACAGACATCCATGTTCCATGAATGTAATGGAAGCATGAAGTGTGTGTAAGGATAGGAAAGTCTGGTAATCTGTTCTCTCTGCTTGCCCCGCAAGAGATGCGGCGTGAGAGGACAGAATAGAAAAGATAGGTAACAATATAATCTGATTTTGAAACCCATCAGGAAAATATTATCGATTTTAGAATACAAATTCATTATGTTGATCGATTTTTAAAAGGCCTAGCTAGATAAATATTGGGGAGCAGACATTAAAATTGTTCAGACGCGATGTGACCTTACACTTGGAGAGAGGTTGTCACCCGCAGGTCAAATGAATTTGTTTCCATGATAAGAGAAATGTCGCGGTCGTTAATAATGTTAACACATTATTGATAGAGTAATCATAGAAATATGAGTGATATATATTTTTATAATTGATAGAACATGCATAACATTAAAAACTAATGAAGAGGCATGGAGAGGGGGCACTATTTAGTGTAGTTTGCCAAGAAAGTTTTTTTTTTTTACAAAAAAGGATCTGGGCTTGCATATATACAAATCCAAATACTTTCCTGCACACCTTGCTAAAAGCCTGTATCGCAAAGTGTGGAATACATCGCCAGTGCCGGGGTTTGAACCTGGCACCTCTCGCTTGAGAGACTGCCACCTCAACCTACTGCGCCAACCATGTACTCTACGAGGGCGCAAAATATAGCTTCTTGGCAACGCCCGTAGAATTTCACTAGAAATATTGTTGCTAACTAAGAAATTTGTAGTTCTGAATTAATTCAAAATCTTTTTGACACACACCAAGTAAAAACATAGGTGTCCATCTTCGAGCAATAAATGTGGCGATTCGTACAAATCATATTGATTAACACTATTTCGCAATATATAGCAAATTATTTTGGCAGTATTTAAAGCGAGACAACGATATTGCGTGCAAACGAGAAAGAGATTTGTTATAATGTTGGCGACACGCATAGCTGAATATTCAATCAGTTTGGACATTTAGCTAAATTCTTTTCCTACGTTCTTAAAAGGAGTTATAATGAGTGAAAGAACGAGTTGAAAGAATTATCAGCAATAAAAAAGGACTTACTAATAAAGATAAAAAACACAAATGAAAATTTTGTATGCAAATGAACTCAGTATTCTGTATAGAAAACCTGATTTATAACGAACAAAATAGATTAATGTACCAATTGATAACAAAATTATATTAAAATATCCTTATTTTTGTGTAATTTCTATCATTATGTTAAAGAAAACACTGTTTTTTCATACCAATATAGTTTTAAAAGAAATTTTCAAAGTGCACCTTTGATTTCACAGTGTTGCCCTATGCAACCTTCAATTCCTATTGATTGAAAAAATAATACTTTTATAATGAGGCAATTATGTCTACTGTGTTGAAATAAAATATGCAGAAATGTGGGATTCTTGGAGAAAAATTCCATTAAGCTATCAATTATTTATAACTATCATGTATAAACGCCCTTGAGAGGTCAAATACAATCAAAATATAACGTGGAAAACAGAGGAACATGAAAATTTTCTGACAGCTATGAATGTATGAGAAAATATAGGTAGTAAAATACACGCCCTAAGGGTGACTTTTAACACGAAAAATGACTTAAAATCGATGAGTATCAATAAAATAATAGATTACAGTTGGATCCAAACCTATTCTGGGACGATCTATATATAAATAATCGTTAATTATACTAAAATATCACAGTTCTATTGAGAATTATGTAGCGAAATGAAAATCAGTACGTCACTCAGAAAAAAACGTAATTACTGGTCAGAATGCAATTATTTCAATAAAATGATGAATATAATACATAAATTATTGCGCATATTTGTATTTGAAGGTGTTGTAACAGGAAAACTATGAGAAATTATCGATTTAAAAGGATTACAAATTTCAGGATAACAAAATCAATGATGATTACATGACATTCGATCGTGTGTTTTGTGGCACTGTATTTTTCTGATAATTCCATCACAAATGATTGATAAATTGATTAAAATCACTCACCGAGCAAGACACCTGACCGCTCGAGCACAAACTGAAAACTACTTGATGGACTATGTCCCAATATTGGAGAATCTCCTGAAAGGTCGTTTGAAGGTCTTCGAAAAATAATCGTCCCACGTAGATTGCGCTGACAGAACAAGATATCGAGACATCTATCGTAAACCTTGCAAAGCTTTTTTTACAATCGAGTTCGACATCTGTGGGAAACATTGAAAAGTTTTTACTTCACGAAAAGTTTTACGTTAAAAAAGTTTCTGACGCATTTCTATAGATGGTGCTACAATTAAAACTTTCAAACAATTTTTATAGATGGCTCTAAACACTAAAAATGTATAATTTCAGAAAACGTATGTTCATTCACTCCTTTTACCTATGCAACCACTGTGGTACGTTTTCTAATTTTAGCTGACAGTACCAAAATCACGAATCTCTAAAATCTTGTACATTTCTCCTCATTCTACGGGCTGTTTTTCATGTAGTTAATTAAATGACACACTTCTAATATTATACACTAAATTTACGACAACCTGTACATGTGGAATTACGAGTGTATAATTATTTCTTGATGAGTAGGTATTTGTTGCAGCGAAAGTGTTCATTCAGTGAATGCATACATTTACTAGCGAATGAATACTTCTTCCTTTTCATCATCTTATTCTAGATCATTGATCTGTTAAGAACGGATGCCTTCCTTTTGGGATGTGGAACACCAACTATCCTTCCACCTCTTTGGCGGTCTGCCTGGTTTGTCCCACGGGTAGATTATGGGCATCGATGTGGGATATTCTGCACTCATCCATCCTGATGTCCACGTGGTCTCTCCAATATCGCCGCCTTTTCCTGCCCCATCTCACGATGTCTTCCAATATATACAAGTTGGTGTATATTTAACACGTAAATCCTATTTAAAATCTGCACAAGAATAAGAGACTAAATATATAATAAAGTATACATTATTCAATGAATACTTTCAGCAGTGAATGTATACACTTCGTTATAGCTTTAAGTTTTGATACACAGTTAATAGTTTCATTAAAATCTTCAGGGAATACATGCACTGACTTGTGAATGTATACAAATATTAGTTAAAGCGCTTATTTTAATTCATAATTAGATAATACTTTCGCTAAAATCTTTAGGGAATGTATGCATTCACTAATGAATGTATACATTCGGTTCTCTAAAGATTTCACCGTAACATATAATAATAATTATAATATTAATACAATAAATTTCGCTACATTCATCATTTTACATTCATCTTATATTCCCAAATAATTAATTAAGTCCCCACCCTCCTTCCCGTCACAAGCATACATTATAATATCTCATTATAAGATACAATTTATCAAGTAGATAAGTATAGACATTATGTAAGTATACACTACATCAAAGAAAGGATTGATGTTGTAGAATATAAAATGTAAGTACATAGGTAAGCCAGGCAACATAAAGAACATATACCCTGTGCCCGTAGCCGTAGGCAGGGGGGGGGGTTGGGGGGTTAAACATTCCCCCTAAATTCTTAAGCCAACCCACCGTTTTATACATAGGAATGAAATCGCTCCATCGTTTTTTTCATTATGTCATGAATTTTCAGTAATTATTACGAAAATTCATTAAATCACAGTAGTTTCTTTAAAAAAATTTGCCTGCGGCGCTAATGTAAGGATTTTCCCACAAAAATAAACTGGATTTTTAAACGATTCCGTTTACCTGCGGCGCTATTCCTTTATCAATCAATCAGGTTCATTAATTCAACAATTTTTGAAAAAAAATTCGCATACGGCTCTAAAAAAGCCGGACTTTTGGTTTCTAGGGCCGGATGCAGAAAAGGTTTTTTAACTAAAAATTTAAATACTTAAAATGTATTTTGTAGCAAAGTTTTAATCCGCATCATTTACATATTTTGCTGTGGCACAAACCTTCTTATATTGGAACGATACGTGAGACGTGGGTAACAAGAGAAAATAAAAAGCCTATCAAAAGCCGGACGGGCCGGACGCAGTCAAATTTGGCTGGACAATAGGTCAAAAAGCCAAACACTGTCCGGCTTTAGCCGGACGGATGGAAACGCTACTAGCTAAGGGTGGTTACCAAAAAACATTCTACCTTGCATGACTAATTTTAAAAAATGAGATGTTAAAAAACTTTTTCTTATAATGTATTCATTAAAAAATCCAAATACGCACCAAATAAATCTTTCGTATGTTCTTAAACAAAGCATAAAATATCAAATTAAAATATCGAAACGATTTTGATAGCGACATTTTAATTTACCTAGGTTTATTTTTGAAAAGTCTTCGATATGGACCAGAAATATCGATCTTGTATAGTCTTATACAAATTGTATGGAGAAAAGTTATAGGTGTGTATGAATTGTATGGGGAAAATAGGGGAAAAGACAATACGCCAGCACGCAGGTCAGAGGGAAATATATTGTTCAGTTTTCCACCGCCTGGCGGCGCCAGCTGTGCCACCCAGGAAAAGTCTTACACAATAACACATTTTATAGGTTATGTCACTGTTTTTTTTTTATAATTTTATAACTGAAAACATAAATGAAAACCTCAAAATAAAATAAAGAAATAAATAATCAACAACAACGCGAAAACTCCGTAAAAAACAAAACATAAAAAAGTGATATTTTATATAAGAAATCTTACACATGTTTACCGTTGAATTTATCGTGTTTTTCGAAATGATTTTTATTAATATTTATAAATGAAATTTATGTTTATAAATATATAGGGTTGTGCATCAAACTTTACTTAACAATATTAAATAAAGGTTTGTAAAAATTGTTGATGTTTTAGATGTTGAATTATAAATATTTGTTGATTAGTATTTAGAGAAATCGTTGTGTAACTAGAGGTTGTTGTAATTTAAATAAATCTGTGTTCTATATGATAAAATAAATAAATTAAATTAATTATCAATACGTAACTAACGCAATAATATTCTTAAATAAGTATACCTGTATAAAATAAATAAATAATATTTGTATACATTATACCTTATCATAGTGTTGTGAATTTTTAGTGTTGTGCTTAATAATTAGAAAAGGTTTGTATCATATTATATGTACTACACTATGTAATTAATAGGTTAAGGGCATGGCACCAAGAATGACGTCACAGTAATTTCCCACACCATTAAGGTTCAAAATCGCATGAATAATCGCACGATAAAATTGTAAAAATAGCGTTTTTTCCATTTTTTGGGGTTAATTTCCCTTCAATCAAAAAACTTTTACTGTTATTCCCTAGATTTTAATGCATATTATCAGTACAAGAAAAAAAAATACTCCGTGACTTTCGGGAAAGGAGTCTTCGTCTTTTGGAAAAAAGATCAGAGGTGTTTTTCAATATTTTTTTTGAGAAATCTACAGAAGATATAAAAAATCTTTTACGGTTATTCCCTAGATAAAGGCATCTACCCTATTTTGTTCCAAATCATATTTAGTAACGGTTGTCGAGATATAAGGTCTCCCGTTTTTAGAAATTTTTGAAATGTCGGTATGCACACTCTTATTAGGTAAGTTTTTTTAAAAATAGTTTAGAAAAGTTAATTTAGATTAGGTAGTTTAGTATATTTTCATTATGTATTTGTCCCCATAATATGATTTCTCTGTGTACACTGTAATAGGGCATTGAATTAACTATTTTGATTGTAATATTTTTCTTTCGTCTAATTTGTGTTCAATGTCTGTAAGTGTGCCTTGTTAATAAATAATGAATAAATTAATAAGTGTATACATTCACTAGTGAACGCACGCATTCCTTAAAATTTTTGAAAGAAAGTATTCAAAATATGTATTAAAATAAACGCCTTAACAAATAAGTATAGGTATACATTCACTAGCGAATGCATACATTCCCTGTAAAATTGAGTGAAAGTATAAACCATGTATTAAAATTAACGCTCTAACTAATCGGAATAATAAAAAAAAAAGTATACACATTACACAACCAGTTAATGTATGCATTTCCTGAAGATTTGAAATAAAGTATTAACTTTGTATTAAAATAAACGCCTTATCTTACCTATTTACTAGTGAATTCATAGTACATACGTTCCCTGAAGATTTTAGTGAAAGTATTATCTACCTGTTTGTTACAATTGATTATCTAATAAGTGTACACAACCGCTAGTGAATGCATACCTACATTCTCAAAAGATTTTAGTAAAAGAATTGTGGATTGAAACTAATGCTTTGGAATAAGTGTATACATTCACAAATACGAAGAGGTGGAAGGAATTGTGGTCGTCCAAGAACCACTTGGACGATCACGTCGATTAGATGTTCAAGTACGGATGTATTTCGTAAAGTATGTAAAGTATGTATGAGGAATTGCATGAAAGTGGCGGAAGAATGAAGTGTGTGTAAGGCTAGGGAAGTCTGATGTTCTGTTCTCTCTGCCCAGCCCGCAAGGAATATAGAAGAGAATGCAGTATAAGTAATATATTTATTAATAAATTGTGGCAATCCACCCATAAACAGTGATTTGTGCTTATACAAAACAAAATGAAATTAAATCCATGTAT
Organism: Ceraclea dissimilis; assembly: GCA_963576895.1. Taxonomy (NCBI): domain Eukaryota; kingdom Metazoa; phylum Arthropoda; class Insecta; order Trichoptera; family Leptoceridae; genus Ceraclea; species Ceraclea dissimilis. The sequence continues at coordinate 4,437,094 of OY756379.1, read as the reverse complement.
AGTGCAGGCGCTGGATGTAGTTTCGTAAAAACTAAAAATGAAAACTGAAATAGTTCTTAAAATGACTTCATAGAATGTACCCCATCGACTGCATTTGAGGGGGTGTAAAAAAAGGGACCGGAAAATGGACCGGCAACATCCGATTCCTTAATCTTTAATCTATCCCCAATAATAATTAATTGATGGAATTTGGTCCTCACATTGTTCATACGAAACTACATCCAGCGCCTGCACTAATACAATATTACAATCATTTTGATAATAGAATGAACAATCTAATATAAAGATGATGATTACAAATAGACTTACAAAAAACAATCAAAATAAACTAAACATATTATGACAAGAAAGTAAATGATAAAAGTTTCTATTAATTTGTTGAATGCATTTCATGATTGCTAGATGAATGTCTTGTGAGTTTTGGGCTAAAAGGAAATTAATGGATGTCGGAAAATTAAGTGATATATAAGGGTGTATGTAGAATTCTAGATTTATTATGGAAAGTAAATACAATAAAACTTGAGTAATTCAAACGGCTGTATTTGAAAGTAACGCTGGCTTGTGTCGAAGTGAGTAAAACTTAGAAAGTTTCCTGGTTCTATTGAAGAAGTTGAACACTAAAGACTTTGTTAATCTCAGAAGTGGAGAAGGTCTCCATAGAGATGTGCTGTGCTAAATAAAAGTTATATTATAAGTCGTTCGTCGTTGATGGCAGCTACTGTTTATTTCTGTATCAAATGTTTTGTTCCTGTATCTGTATTTTAGGGACACCAATAACTTACATATTGCCTTGGGAAAAGTAAGATTATTTTATTGTTTTCTATCGTCCGTAGGCCCATTCGGGCACCTGGACTCGTCAATTTTTACAATTATAGCATATTATCAAACAATAACAAAAACAATTATCATTATCAGATCAATGCCAATCAGAGTGTAAAGGGCTATGATTGACATTTCGTCATACATTAAAATCAATAATTATTCAACATATCGTCAATGGAGTTTATCAACAACCCCTCCGCAATACTAAAGGACTGATGGATTGCAGTGGATATTTTTTTTGATATTCAGTCTCCTTATACAATTTTGCGCTTACGATTTTGCGTTTTGTGTGAAGGAATCCTAAGATTACTTTCTCAGCTTGGTTAAGAATGACTCAGCCCATCACATCTTTCGCATAATTCAGTATTTTAAAGAGCGCCGCAAGCGAAATTTTTCCCAAAAACGGGTAAATTGAAGAACCTGGTTGATTTCAATAGTAAGGCATTTTGATATATTTCAGGGTCACAATACATATGATGATAAATGATTAGCGCCGCAGCCTAAAATTTTTCATAAGAAGGTAGATAAATCAGAATCGTTCAAAAGTCCAGTTCATTTTTTGTGAACAAATCCCCGCTGTAATTTTTAATGAAACTTTTTTTTTTAATGAAAATGATTTCGACAATATTTTTAGAAGGATTTATTTGTGGAATTCACGATCAACATGATGATAAAACAATGTAGAAAGAATGTGATTCATTTCTCCCATGTGTAAGACGGTGGTTTGGCTGAGAAATTTAGGGGGGGGGGGTGAAGTCCCAAACCCCCCCTGCCTACGGCCATGGTTTTAGTTACTTTTAAGGCGCGAACTCAGTTTCCCATCAAATATTGAAATGGTCGCTGGCAAAGCTTTTACGTAATCAATCAATCCGGTGTTGCCATGCTGAAATATTTAACGAGCACTTGATGTAGTGCGATCATTCATCACTAGAGGGCGAGAGGAGAGGACCTACTCACACCAGTACTTTATTCAAATCTCACGTATTAGTTGTCCAATGCTAATGGCGCCACTAGTAGGTATACTTCTAGCGCCAATATAAAGAGCCTTTCTTGTAGTGTTCGTGAAAGGACGGATATACATGCCTTGAACAATGAACGCATCTGTGTGCGTTCTTGATCATTGTGCGCTCACTAATACTACGATAACTGCGTGTCTTGCGCTCTTAATCTGGGGCCTCTAGTATAACACGGACGATTAGGTTAGTTGGAAGACATCGATAAATAACGATTTGATCTCGTCCAAGCACGTATCCAGACTTTTGGTTCTGGGGGGGGGGCATTTAAATATACGCTCTTAAATATCATAGCAACACAGGACATGTGATTTTTTCGAGAAGTTTGACTTCCGCTGCTAATAAAATCAATTTTCTAATATTTAGAGAGAATCTGAGCTAAATAGTTGAGTTTTAATTATTTTAATTACATCTTTGCACACTTCACAGTAAGCTTGTGTCGTGGAGTGGAGTAAGTCCGGCATTGAGGATTGAACCCAACTACCGGGCACCTCAAAATAATGTATAAGTACTTACATTTAACAAGCATTTATAAGATTTACCATCTTTTACAATCTCTTAAAATATTTTGACATATGATGGACAACACCTGTATTACCATTAGTTCGCATTTCTCCCGTTATCAGTGTTTAATTCGTCATTTTTTACTTGGGTATATATTTTATTCTTCACTCTGGCAACACAATCATTACTAATCCAATGTTCCATTCCAATTTTAAATATTCATGGAATTTTTAAAATAATGAAATTCGAATACATTCCATTGTTTTTTTATTGAAAACAAAATGGAGAACGTTTATTATACGAGTATGTGAATGATATATCACAACTAGAGACCGGATTATATGCATTTGCATATTTTGCCAATTTATTCAGGATTTCGCATATTTCGACCAAAACCTACTGATCGTGCATATTTGGGTTTATTTTCTGAAATTTTAACTGTATTTGTAAAATTTTTACGTTTAAAACAAAAATGTTGGTGTCTGGTTGAAAATGTAGTTGGTAAATAAAGTAATTTAATTAAAAAATATGTGCCTGACCGTAATTTTTCTTTTAAAAACAAAACATTATGACTTTATATCCTAGAACCGTTTTTCGCGGTCTTCCAAACGATACCAAACATAAATGAAATAAGAATGTAGTAGAATAAAGTCTTGTATTACCGTTAATTTGTTGTATTTATTTAAATTAAGTTTCAAATTTTGGTACTTTTCGGTGATTTTGTTGCATATTTTGAGCATTTATGATGCATATTTCAACCATTTTAAGTTGCATATAATCCGGCTCTAATCACGACATTACAGTAAAGTTTTATGAATATGTAATTAAAAATAACTACATACGCAGGTAGACATTTTCAAAAAAACAGCCACGTTTGACGACTATGTTGTTGTGAAATACTCGATTAATTTTATGAAGTCAATTTTAAACCATGTCAGCTTTTGTCATAAAAAATGTGACCCATAAAAAATCATATCACCACAAAAAACTGATGATTATTAAAAATTTTGCCCCTCCCTAAAAAAAAATCTGATACGTTTGAACAATTTGCGCCACAGGCGAAATATTTTTGGATGATTATCTCCAAATATTTCCCTTAAGGAAACGTAAAAAAATATTCTTACGTAAGTAGATTGATAAGCCTATAGATTTGATCGTGGGCTTAATACATTTGTTCATATTCAGGTCTATTTCGTTTTTTTAAACTTAATATTACAATCTTCTAACTATCTATAGACAAATTGTTTCTAACTGTCGAACGCAGTCATAAAAGTGTGACAGAGAAGGGACGACTACCTGTTCTAGTTGCACTTATGCCAGAGCCGTAAGGTGCCCCCTGTCCCTTCTCGGTCACACGTTTTATGACTGATGCGTTCGACAGCAGTGGCGTAACTAGGGGGGGGGCGGGGGGGGGCGGTCCGCCCCGGGCGGCGCATTTCAGGGGGCGGCAAAATGGCACAACATATAAAAAAACTTCTTGATAAAACACACAAATTAAAAAAAAATCTCTGAATTTTCTAAAATTATTTTAAAAATCTATTAAATTACAATAATTTTCATAAAAAAAATTGCCTGCGGCGCAAATTAATCCTCTTCGCGTCTTAGGTACATATTATTTATAGGTGCTCAAATAAGTTAGATTTACAATATCTTATGCCTAAAATTTCGTCAATTCTTGCATGGTCGTTTCCCCTATACAATGCCTGTAACCATATGTGTTACCTACTATAGAAAGATAACCAGGTTCACCATTTCACCCATTTTTCTAAAAAATTTCGCCTGCGGCGCTCTTCTTTAATATATTTATTTTAAGAAAGTAAACAAAACTACAACATGACCTTCATTTTCACTTAGTTTAATGAAAAAAATTTCGCCTGCGGCGCTATTTACGTGCTTTATTATGCCACATCTATATTAAAATTTTAGTTGCTCTCGCCTAGCTTCAAAGCTGCAGACACCAATGGGTAGGTATGTACTTGTATACGTACTTTAGGGGTCGGGTGGGGCGGCATTTTCAGAGTCCGCCCCGGGCGGCACTTATGCTAGTTACGCCACTGTTCGACAGTTTAATATAATTTCACTATACGAGTAGCTTCTGTGCCCGACGGCCCTGCTCCTGGATTTTAGATTTGATGCAACCACTATTACACCATGTTTTTTTTATTTAGGCAGTCCACCCTAATTGAGTGACTTGTAATTATTACACTATGTTGTTTTGTATTTAAAGTCATTTTTCGCATTAACTGTAATAGGTATTCGATTTTTTAATAGCCTATGTTCTAGCCGGGATTTTGCTCTATCGTTACTCAAAATATGCAGTCTGAGAGTTTTTCCGTGTAAAACTGATTCCTGGACATACATACTATGCATCCTTACTAAAATATGATGTTTTATTTATTTTCAGTTGCAATGGGTAACAGTCGAGATAAACGAGCGAGCCGAGGGGGGGCAGGGAGCGGTAAGAAGCAGGAGCCCCGTGGAAGGGGGGCCAAGGAGGCTGCGTCCACAACCCTAAGTCCGAGGGATGCTCTCCAGCAGTCGCAGCCGGATGTTGTCCAGTTTAAATATGGAATACGTGAGTTCAATTCTATTACAATATTCAAAATATACAATCATACCACGATTTACACACACTCGTATATTGAACGGTTTCTCATAGAGTCTCGTTCAGATAACAACTTATTCCTCAAATTACGTAGTATCATAATCTGTCAAATACCGAAATAAATAAAACTGTATGACCTAAAATTAGGGCTGCCACATTTAAAGCGGGTAGGCCCGGAGATTTCCGAGACCGAAAAACTAAAATTGTTGACCTTGGGCATGAAAAAATCATCGATGGGGAGGGGGAGGGGATTCGAAGAAAGTTTCGTGAAAGCCAAAATGTGAAACGTGGCCGCCCCCCGCTCTTTAAATCCCCGGCCATAGTCCCCGGCCTACTCAACTTTTTGACAAATCTCAGTCTGACCCGGAGATATACGATACTAACCCGGAGCCCGGAGAACACCACTCAAACACGTAGACTCCGGATCAAACCCGGAGAGGTGGCAGCCCTACCTAAAACACATATTCTAGAAACAGATTCTTTTTATTTTATTGCCTATAAATCTTTTAGTAATACAAATCTACCAAAAAAGCTGTAAAATAGCATTCCGGACATTGATTGATTATCCAATAACTCTAGAGTCTAGCTACAGTAGTAAAAACGTTCGTGATGCGAATTAATTTTATAAAACTAGATTCTACAAGTATTGGTTTGAGTGTAAAAAATGTCGATAGTGATAAATGAATACAATTTATAAATCGTCGTAAGGCGAGGAGCACCTGTAATACTTTGTATTCTGTTCTATTTTCAAAATAACAATATGGCGCTCTCTAGAATTCAATCGCACGTTCTGTTTTTGAATTTCAAATATTCATTATTATGTTGTACAGTGTACACAGTATAATGTACATACTAGTGTACTTCGTTCTTTTGTGGGTTTTTATTTTATAAACTCGCCGTGTCGCCATTTAATGTTTCAACCGAAGCCGTCGTGAATTATTCAAGCCCTGACACTGTAACAATACGGCCATAGTCCACCACAAATCGTAATTAGAAATGACGCTATATGATTTATTTATTTACACTTTTGGTGAACAAGATACAGACATATGTATAAACATTAAAATAAAATTATAACATTTGTTCACTAGGGCGAGCTTATCACAGTACTGCGATCTCAGCCAGCTAACCCCAATTATTAAACATTAATATAAAAAAAAAACTAATTTTGAAATACATATAGACACACACATAAAAATAAAAATAAATACATACATACAAATACACACATAAAATATATAATATAGAATACATATAGAAAATAAAAATACATACATAGATACATAGATAGTGCACATGTCGGGACAGGGAGGGGAGAAATAAAAAAGAAAATAAGAAATGGAAAGATGAGAAGATGGAAAGAGACAGATGTCAGGTATGAGAAAGAATATGTTTTTTAAGATGACGCTTGATCTGTTTTTGTGAATTATGTTATTAGCAATTATTAAAAAAAACGATAAATACCTATGTGTTTCTGTAATGTTAGTATAATAGTACATTAATTGCCATATTTTTGTGACAAACTTACAGTTAGCGAGTTAATAAACATGCTTCACATTTACGGAATAAACTAGCAAAAACGGTTATAAAAAAAATATACAATGCTGTATTGCAATATGCAAATTATACAAAAACCATTTCTGACCACTTAACTGTCTAATGCCTCATCAAGACGCTGGCTGAGCGTCCACAATTTTTGTGCCCATGAGTAAAAAGGCGTTAACGGTCAGTTACGTACACGACCCATGACAAACGCTCCATCCACACGCCTTATTTACTCATTAACTTAAAACTTGTGGACACTCTGCAAGCGTCTGGCGCCAGCATAAGGTATGTGATGCATTCGTCTCTGTATCAACATTTCGAATGCTTCCAACCTTATGTTAGCTAATTTTCGGTTTTATCAGCTTTTTCTGTGGCAGAGCCTTGTGATCTCCTAGTGTTCATTTTCATTCGCTGAACGTCAAGGGGTGAAGTAATAGTGGCACATTCCTGATTATTCATTGTCAATCTATAGTAAGATACAACCTCTTTGTTTCCATTCATACCATTATACTCATTACTGTAGTAGGTACCCGTTGAAACGAAATACTGTTCGTTTTCTTTCAGAAGTCTCACGAAAGCTAGCCCGAGCAAACTTGGTTTAGTGTTGCTTGATGTGGTAAATGCTACTTTCAAATTATATTTTAAACTGTTGTTTAAAAAAAATGCAAATTTTTAGATTGTTAGAATAAACTGGCAACATTGTTCTTCAAACTTGTGATCGCGTTTTAAAGGGATTATCGGAGTATTTTTTTCTTTTTCCAACTTGCAAAACTATCTTGCCTTTAAAATGATTTCTTTAGCGCCGCTCTGTAATATTTTCGGCATCGCTGGTTACTTGTAAAATATTATACAATGTGAGAATATTGCGGACCTTTGACAGTTCCCATGACAAGGTTCGACAATCAGGGCTACCATCAAAACAATCTTGCAACTCTAATTGCAGCTAACGTCCGCCGGCTGCCAAGATATAGAAAATGCATTGTTCGTAATTTCGATTTTCTCATTTTAAAATTTACTACAATTGTGTCCCGTTAAGAGTTTGAAAGTGTATTGTTTTCTGTCGCATTATAACAATAAACAATTGGGGGGCATGAAAGGAGCCTCCACGCGAGATTGCAATTACACAGATTACAAAGCCGAATGAAACTAGAAATCACAAACTACGAAGAATACAAAGCGAAATGGAAATGAAAACGAAAACTAATAAATGCAATCCGGCCCCCCCTGGAAACGACGTAAGTCGGCAAATCCTTTCACTACCGGACAGCCACTCAACCAGTCCGAATGGACATCGGCCCTCATCAGGGCCGTTCACGACGACCTCAATAAACATCGAGAGACTAAGCTCAGACAAAGAGATCATTCTCTCCGATCTCTGCAAAAACATAGACGTAATGATGATACAGGAGACTCACAGGGGTCCAATGGACCCCAGACCCAAAATACAAGGAATGAATTTAGTGGTGGAACGACCGCACGACAAGTACGGAAGCGCGATATTTGTGAACCCCAAAATAGATGTCCAATCAGTGGCTCTAACGGAGGAAGACAATATTGAGATCCTATCTATAGCGCTCACCAGCTGTGTAATAGTGTCGGTGTACAAACCACCCAGTATCGATTTTAAATTCACAGAACCCACTAACTACAACAACAACACTAAGAAGATTGTCATGGGGGACTTCAACTGTCATAGTGTAAGCTGGGGATACAGGGAAACCGACGAAAATGGAATGAAACTAGAGAAATGGGCAGAAACGGCAGGACTAAGCCTAATCCACCACCCAAAACTGCCAGCGTCCTTTGACAGCGCACGATGCAAGAGAGGATACAATCCCGATAACATATTTGTCTCGGAAGAACTGACACCTCAGTGCTCAAAACACGTGGAGTGCCCCATCCCAAAGACCCAACATCGCCCCATTACCTGTAAGATCGTCCCAATGACCCAACCCACTAAGGTCCCCTTTAAAAGGCGTTTTAACTTTCGAAAGGCTAAATGGATCGACTACGGCCGGGCGCTGGACAGTGCTATTTCCGATATAGCACCACTGCCGGAGATGTATGACCTGTTTGTGGAAACTGTGCATAAAGTGTCAAGACAGCATATACCACGAGGTTGCAGGACAGAATACATCCCTGGACTCACTAAAGACTCAAAACAATGCCTTGAAAGATACCGAAAATTGTTCGACCGCGACCCATTCTCGGAGGATACACTGCGGGCCGGAGAGGTTTTGATGCAGACCATATCCAACAGTAGGAAGGATAAATGGTGCAACCTCATTGAAAACCTAGACATGAAGCAAAACAGCAGAAGGGCGTGGAAGGTGATAAAAAACCTCAGCAACGACCCAACAGCACAGACCAGCATTAAATATAATGTCACTCCAAACCAGATAGCTCACCAACTGCTACTTAACGGCCAGACAGGTGGGAAAAAACTGAGGATACCCATAGTCCGTAACACATCTGAGGAAAATAACTTTCTGGAAAACCCCTTCACCCAAGGTGAACTAAAGGCGGCAATAGATGCATTGAAAAACGGCAAGGCGGCCGGACTGGACGAGGTGAGGGTCGAACAAATCAAACATTTTGGACCAAAAACTATGGAATGGGTCCTAGAACTAATGAATGCATGCATCAAGAGTGAGAAGATACCAAAGCTCTGGAGAAAGGCTCGTGTTGCTGCACTCCTCAAGCCGGGAAAAGAACCCAATGACCCGAAGAGCTTTAGACCTGTGTCTCTCCTCTGTCATATGAGCAAGATCTTCGAACGCCTAATACTGAATCGCATCAGTGCCCACATAGACCATCACACAATAGGAGAACAGGCTGGATTTAGACCTGGAAGATCGTGCACTGGCCAGGTGCTCAACTTGGTGCAGCACATTGAAGATGGCTTTGAAAGGAAGAAGGTGACGGGAGTGGCTTTTGTGGACCTCACCGCCGCATATGATACTGTGAACCATGCTAAACTTGTCAACAAGATATACGAACTTACAAAGGACTTTCGGTTGACATCTGTAATCCGCAATTTCCTGAGTAACAGACGCTTTTACGTAACACTTCAGGGCAAGGATAGCAGGTGGCGGTCACAAAAGAATGGCTTACCACAGGGAAGCGTTCTAGCACCAATCCTATATAATATCTACACGAATGACCAACCCACACCGATAGAGACCAGGCAATTTATCTACGCTGATGACACCGCAGTGGCGGCCCAGGAGGTCTCTTTTGAACTAGTAGAAAAAAGACTCACTCAAACACTCAATGCGCTTGGACAATACTACGATGCGAATAACCTTAAGCCAAATCCGAGCAAAACGCAACTCTGCGCTTTCCACCTACGAAACAAGGAAGCAGGAAGAGAGTTAAATGTCACATGGAAGGGCGAGAGGATAGAAAACTGCCAGACACCTAAGTACCTTGGCGTCACTCTGGACAGAACACTCTCGTACAAACAACACTGTTCCAACACCAAATAGAAGGTCTCAGCCAGAAACAATATCCTGAGAAAACTTACCGGCACATCCTGGGGAGCATCCCCAACTGTTCTCCGCACCTCTGCCTTGAGTCTGTGTGTCTCCGCAGCCGAGTATGCCTGCCCAGTTTGGCAGATGTCAGCACATGCCAAACAAGTAGATGTTGCTGTAAATGAAATGGCACGGCTAGTGTCCGGCTGCCTGAAACCTACAGCAGTACACAAACTATACCCTATAATAGGTATAGCTCCACCTAACATCAGGAGAAAGGCGGCCGCGGACGCGGAGAGGCACAAGCAAATCCACGATACCAGACACCCCCTCTACGGCCACGAGATGGCGACACAGAGATTGGCATCGAGAAAGAGCTTCCTGAAAACAACCACTGATCTGGATACCTCAATAAAACAATACAGAGAGGACCAATGGAAGCTCGAACTTGGTGACAGACTTTGGATAGCGCCGTCGGAGGGCAGTAACACTGCGCAAAACCTCGACTTTCCAACCTGGAAAACCTTGAACAGACTGAGGGTGGGGGTGACCAGGTGCAGAGTGAACCAACGGAGGTGGGGCTTCCTCGAGGGAGATGACGCGAGTTGCGACTGTGGGGCGCTGCAGGACGATCTGCATTTGCTGTCGTGCCCACTGATGCGGATGGCATGCAATATGGAGGACTTAAAAACGGCAAATCACAAAGCGATATCTGTCGCTGCACATTGGAGTGGCAAGGTCTAGAGTCCGGACCCGTAAAGTAAAGTAAGTAATAAACAATACACTTTATTTTGTAAATTAACATTGCTTTAATTAAGGGGGAAGGGGGGAGGGGGGGTTGTCAACAAGCAGTGATGGGGAGGAGCGTAATTGAAGGTGGTATTAAAAATATGGTAGCCATAATTTGTGGGAATTATGCGAAAATTTCTCGCGAAAACACTCACTAGTAAGTTATAGCGTTCATTTTTATACGAAGCTAATACTTTGACTATAAAATCATCAGTTAAGAATAGGCATATTGATATTTCAAATATTTCTAAAACGGGAGACTTTAGATCTTGACAACCGTTATTAATATTGGAAAAAGTAGAGTAGATACATTAAACTTTTATCTAGGGAATAACCGTAAAAGATTTTTTATATTGTCTTGTATAGATTTCTCAAAAATATATGTGAAAAACACCTTAAAAAAGAGAGAAACTCGTTTCCCGAAAGTCGCGGAGATTTTTTTATGAACTGATAATATGCATTAAAATCTAGGGTACAACCGTAAAAGTTTTTCGATTGAAGCGAAATTAACCCCAAAAAATGGAAAAAAAGCTATTTTTACCATTTTTTCATGCCATTGTTCACGCGATGTTGAACCTCAATGCCATGGTTAATGAACGTGACGTCATAGTTGGGTCGCGAGCCTTAATGTATACATTGACTAGTGAATGCATACATCACCGGCTGTTTAAGCTTTAATAACTTGTATTAACATGAACTTGGTATTGTTTCTTTTTTTTCTTGTATAATGACTTCGTTGTTTGGTGGTATTTAATTGGAGAGTTGACATGAGATGTTTTTATTTTTTGTATAATAATTTATTCGTGTTTTGTTAATGTCTCTGTGGGTGTCACATATAATCCCGCATAAATATTTTAGTTCGTACCTATGTACCTAACATTTTTCACCTTATCCTTTATAGGCTCCTAAACCGTTCATCCAATTGAGATGAAACTTTGGTAAATTGTCGTGCTTTCCTCAGGGATGGTTCTTAGGCGGGTAGGAAGTACGAGAAGGGTTGCACAAATGGGTGGCATTAAATTTTTTTTTCGAATCCATATAGCTTTTGGTGTCTGAATACCGATATCCGCAGGAATAAAGCGGGGGCTGGGGGTGAGGGGTCGGAATGAAAAAGTGATATTAGTGTTGAATCCATAGTTTTCTGCGTCTTTATGCCAAATTTTGCCGTTGCGAAGCACGGGAAAAACAGCTAGTAAAATAAAATAAATATACAATCGGTTCTGTAGGTACGTTTCCTTCCCTGAAACGGATATCTCTTATAGCATTGAATATTTTACTTCCCCCGAGTACTTTATTGCCTTCCAAATGTCCCGACATGCCTTCAGTGTTGCCTGTAACCATGAATATTGTAGTATTTTACCGAATAATGTATGAGAGTTGGGTGTCTCCTGTTGTCTTTGGTGAGAATATAAAGACAGGTTGACTGGTAGACATACGAGATCTGTAAATAAATCAACGAGGCTGGAAGGTTATAAGAGTTTCATTCGAACTTGTAAAACCATAATATTGTCTTTTTTTTCGCAGCAAACACACTTTGTTTTTTAAGTATTTGGTAGCATATACCTACTTTCGTTCTATACTTCCTGTGAGGAAACGCCTGACCTGGGGTGGAACTTTCGAAGCTTTTCTCACCCGAAACACGCAGATAAAATGCAAACTAAAAACGCCCTTATGTATATCGCTGTAAGGGTAATTTTAAATAAACATTTTATCTGCGTGTTTTGGGTGAAAAAGCTTACAAGTACTGCCCCTGGTCTAAGGAACCTATTTAAATGTGGGAAAAACTATTGAACATTGAGCCCCTTCTATTATCTATGCTATGACAAATCTATGGTGGACGCCATGGGAGCTACAAACATATGATTGCGTGTCATATTTATTGTCCACAATTGCATGAAACCTGGTGACATTTGAGTGATTTTTGCGACTTGCGTGATATTGACTAAAATATACCTAAAAGAGTATGAATGAAGAGGTGTAAGGAAACGTGGCCGTCCGAGGCTAACCTGGACCGACCAGATCCTCATGGATGGACGCGTTTTGAGTAAAAGAAATCGGAGACCGTGTACGACTAACTGCACGAATGAGACGGAAGCAAGGAGTGTGTATATAAATAAATAATAAATAAATAAATAAATCTTTATTGGCCAGAGAAAATATGCATAGTTACAAAAACAAGACAATGTAGTGTGCCAAAAGGCGGACTTATTGCAAAAGAAATATCTTATAGTCAACCAATTCAATTGACGAAATGCTATCCAGGACAATAAGTCCAGTTTAGCATGGAACACTATGTAAGGATGTTATTGGTGTTATTATCTTCATGACGAAATGCAAACTGAGCCCTTTACACTCTGTTTGCATTGATTCTACTTCTCTGGCACATTGTCACTGTTACTCCTCTCGATTATTAAAAAACTAATTGTTATAACCATGTAAATTTGACGAGTCCAACTGCCCGAAATTAGGGCCTAGGCACGATAATGAACAATAAACAATAAACCCGACTTCGTAGCTACTACGTAGCTAGAGATATTCATCTATTTCATTGATGTAAGTGTCGAGATTTTTATATACCTACGTCAGAAAGGCCTTCTGAAAAGTAGGTCGATGATTTAAATACATAGTAATGAGTAGGTACCTACTGTCACTTCTGCTTTTTAACATGAAGCCTTGAAATCATCCTCCATTCAGTGGCGTAGCGTGGGTTACTGCAGCCCGGGGTGAAATTCAGCTCTGCCGCCTAGGCATATAAATATAAATTATTTTTGATTTACAAATTTATTCTTGTAAAGAATAGGATATGATCCCTACTAAGCGAGACGAAGGTCTGGGTTCGAATCCCAGCCGGGGTGAACTGAAATGGAGAATGTTTCTCGAGTGTAAAGTGATCACTTAAGCCAGCCGAGGTCGGTCGTAAGCCCGACAATGTTCATCCTTAATTCTTCTAAACTGTTGTGGGAATACTACATTGTATATAAAAATAATTCTCGAATATTTACAGGAATTATAGAGAACTTCTAAGTCAGAGTAGGACAACTAAAATTTTGATATTAATATGGCATTAAAAGACCAAACATTACGACAACATATTAAGCTCTAGAGCTTTTAAAATTCTGGGCTTTGTTATTTGAAACACAAAGGTTTTCAAAAAATCCAACTCATTGGTCATACTTTTTAACTCCCTAATTAGAAGTCTTCTGGAATTTAGTTCTACTGTTTGGAATCCAAACTACATCATACACATAAATACTATAGAAAAGTTACTGGAAAATGTGTAAAGAATCTAAATTATCGCAATAGACTACACTTTGATTCTAACATCCAAGCATTAAAACACTGCATTTTTTTTCGAGTTTTTAATGTAACGAATATGATTTAATGGATTTTTTAAATTTTCTCCAAAAATGCCGCCCCTTAAAAAGTCCTGCCCGGGGCGCCCCCGGACTGCCCTCCCCATGCTACGCCACTGTCTCCATTATTATTCCGTATATATCTTCATTCTTCTAAAGTTGCGAGCTTTCGTTACAAAACTTTTACATTTTTATCTTTAGACAAAGGAGGGATCAGTGTTGAAACTTAAATACCAGAATATATTTCGGTTCAATTCGTTCAAAGTGTAAAATAAATAAATAAAGAGATTTTGAACGATTTACGGTAAATTCGTCTAAAATCAGTTCGTCTAATGATCAATTCGACGAATGAACAACTAGTCTAAAAATCAACTCGTCTAATGATAATTTCGTATAAAACTAATTCGTCTAAAACCGATTCGTCTAAAATCAATTTGTCTAATGATCAATTCGTCTAATGGTCAATTCGTCTAATGGTCAATTCGTCTAATGGTCAATTCGTCTAATGATCAATTCGTCTAAAATTATAATAATCTACACATTTTTTTAAATCAACGGTTTTATGAAATAAATACTTAGGTAAATACATAGGTCAATCTAAATAAAAACGTTGATTATAAAAAAATGTGTAGATTATTATAATTTTAAACGAATTGGTTATTAGACGAATTGATTGTTAGACAAATTGATTATAGACGAACTGATTTATGACGAATTGATTTTAGACAAACTGATTTTAGACATATTTGCCGGATACCATTGTTTGCATAGCACAGCGGTAGAATACCGGCTTGTCAGGTTGGATGTCTGGGTTCGATTCCCGGCCGCGGCAGATGAATGGACTGGAATTGGTGAATGTTACTAAGTGTAAAGTGATCACATTAAGTAGCCAGCCGACGATCGGTCATAAGCCTGATGGAAGGTCCATCTTTTACTGTACATCTGTTTAGATAACCACTTGTTATAATCTGAATAGTGATTTTACTAAGTTTAAGTCTCACGTAAAAGACATTAGCAAGCCTAGAAGTAGGCAATAATATTTTTATTTGCAAAGTTCGCTAAGAATACATTATGCGATGAGCTTTTTCTTCAACATATTTCCTGACATTAAGAATTCTAGAAAGCGTCTGACACTGGACCAGCTTGCTAACTATCTATCTTATAAAATTTTATGTCTTGTCGTGTAAGACAGTGGCCAAAAACTATTTTGCGAGATTATTTTTGAAAATCGCGATAGCTTAGTTTTTTTTCTTTCTATTTACTGAATCTGAAATACACCTTTGTACATTTCACAGCAAGCTTGAAAAGCTTGTGTCGTGAAGTGGAGAAGGTCGGCATCGGGGATCGAACCCGCGTCCACTGGATTAACAGTCGAGCGCGTTACCAATCAGGTTACCGACCACCTCAAGTCGTAGTTGAATACAACAAGCAGATATCTCAACAGATATACAGCAAAGGTTGGGCTTGCCAACAGGCCTGATGGAAAGTCCATCCTATGCTGTACATCTGTTGAGATAACTACTTGCTAATGTAAAGTCCATCCTGTGCTGTACATCTGTTGAGATAACTACTTGCTGATGGAAAGTCCATCCTATGCTGTACATCTGTTGAGATAACTACTTCTTATTTTGCGACACTTTATCGGAAAGGTTTGTTACTGTTTTTTTCTGTACGGGCATGCCCAAGGATCAAATTTTAGAAATAAGGTTTTTACATTTTATAGGGACTCGCTTTTTTTAAAAAAAAGTTTTATGGCAATTTAGTAGATTTTAATTAATATCATCACGAGAAAGATTTTTTTCTGCGGGAGTGTTTTGAGTAAAAGTAATCGTAGAATGTGTATGAGGAATTGCATGAATGTGACGGAAGCCTGAAGTGTGTGTCAGGATAGGAAAGTCTTGCGATCCGTTTTCTTTGCCCACCCCGCAAGGGAGGTGGCGTGAGGGTTTAGTAGTAGTAGTATTTTCATTTAAATAACAGAGGCATTTTTTTCATACCTGGCAACTTTTCAAACTCAGTAAGTTAGATTTTAGCTGATGAGTCGAATATTTGTCTAGAATTGGTCTAGAATTGTCTAAATCCATCAATATTTCCTCTGGTCGCAAGTTGTCGACACCTTACAAATATATACAAATAGTAGGTCTTTAGGGACCAGCCATAAGGTAAAGAAGGCACGTCTAAAAGTTATTAAGCAGATTGATGTTATTTTAGGAGTATTACATTCCGTAGGTAATTGTAGAGGCGATAACTTTTTTATTACTCCTCGGTGACCCGAAGAAATATTGCTACTCGGGTGATTTTCACTTTTAGATTCCTGAATTGGTTCACCTTTAGTCGAAATGTTTAAATCATTTAGAACGGTCTATTCTTCCGAGAATTGTGTACCGAATTTTAATGCTTTCTGTGAAAAGAATGTAAAATTACATAGGTAGAGGAATGGGGGATGACTTATTGATGTTACAAGTAGTTATCTCAACAGATATACAGCAAAGGATGGACTTTCCATCAGGCTTATGACTGATCGTCGGTTGGTTGAGTATGATCACTTTACACTTAATATTGAAGGTCCCTCCGCACACCCGAATAACACAGACGCTAGTTACCCGCCTTTTTGTTCGCTCTTTTAGCCCACAGTTACTCAGACTGCCCAGGGTTAGGTACCCCCCAGTAAACTTAAGTAACATTCACCATTTACAGTCCACCCATCTACCGTGGTCGGGAATCGAACCCAGTCCTCCAACCTGATAAGCCGGTAATCTACCGCTGTGCTATGATGGTTGGTAGTTGAGTCGAAAGATATCCAGGTCGTAAGTAAAATTTTGTTCAGCTCAAACCTAGGAAGACACCGAGCGATCAAGAGGATCCAGTCACCGCATTCCGCCTTGTTTGGTATATTGAAAAATCCAAATGGCAGATTTATTGCCGTAGGCAATGTCTGCCAACCAAAGATAGATAAATGTAAGAAAACCGTAGGAGAAAATAACAAGCCTAACTGCATTTTAAAAGCAAACTGGAACCTCAAAATCGCATACTCCACATCTTTATTATTACCGTCATACCACTTATTATAACTAGGTTAGGTAGAGTTGACGGAGAGTAGGTTCCAGGAGTCACGTATTTGCAATGATGCTCACATCCCACGTAATAATGTCCCACGTCCCACCCTAACCGTTTACATGCACAGTCTAATCCGGGACATCAAATTGATTGAAAACTACAGTGAACCCGTGATAATAGGTACGGTACGTAGTCGCTTATCAATATTTTTATTGTCTAGAAAATGATGTTTTCCTAAAAATTAATAGTCCCATATGATATGGTAACTTATTCTCATTTGATATTCTATTTTTATTTTTTCTCACATATGCGTATATTCTCATACTTTATATGTTTTTTATTCTTTCCTGGGATTAACTGGAAGAAATCGCAGTTCTGCGATAAGTTATCCCTAGTGAACAACGATTTATAATCTGTACTATGTCCATTTTTAATGTTTGTGTATTTTTCTTGTTCACTTAAAGAATAAATAAATAAATAACTAGTTTGGGTAGGACAAAAAAGATGTACCTAAAGCGTTTGAGGAGATCTGAGGGTTGTGTGGGGTCGTGTGTGGTATTGTATGAAAGGGTGTTAGAAAAGAAATTCACATCGAAAGGTTTTGTCCAGCTCAAGCCATGGAAGACACCGAACGATCGAGGGGATCCAGTCACCGCATACCGCAGTGTTAGCTGGTGTCTGATGAAAGTTCACGAGTAGATTCACGAGTAGATCTCAGATCAGACAATTTAAAAGCATGTCATCAATTTTTAAATTTACTTTTTCGTATTAAGATTGGCCTGGATTGCACATGTCGTCAGATCGGGAGAAGAAAGAGCCACAAAACATCTCCTGAAAAATAAACCTGTGGGCAGGAGACCTATGGGCAGACCAAGACAGAGATTGATGGACAATGTAACCCGAGATCCGAGCGATACTATAAATGTTGGTGATGACTGGGAGTCCGTTGCTGCAGACAGGAAGGCTTGGAGATCCATTGTTCTGGAGGCCAAAACTCTACCGGAGTTGCTCGGAAGGAAAGAAGGAAGGTCTTAAATAGTGACTTCCTCATTCCATACCGCTGTCTTGTTACTTTTGTTTAGTTTTGAATGTTATTCACGTAATTGTAATGATAAAAGACTCACATTTCTATTCTGCACGTATTGTACATACTCGTAGGTATCTTCTCCTGTAATAAAGGGGTATCTTATTGATTCCACTTGATTAGATTTGCAGAGAAGGAGCGTATATTATCCTGGACCCTCTTTGCCCAGTATTCATTCATATATATACGTGATTATCTACTAGAGGGGGTCGAATAGGAGGGGGTTGAATAGGAGGGTAGGTTATCTGGGGGAGGCACGTATCAATGATGATAAAATTAATTTTCTTCCTATTGACCTGGAATATACATACTATAGAAAAATATTTCTGTAGGTCTATCTATAGGTACATTCACGCCGCGTCCCTTGCGAGGTAGGCAAATGACAAAATACCAAAATGTCCTATCTTAATTAAAGGTAAGCACATCGACATTTAAAAAAATTCTAAAAACGGGAGACCTCAGATCTGGACAACCTTACTAAATATGCTTTGTAAGAAATAGGGTAGATATATTGAACCTCTATCTATCTAGGGAATGACCGTAAAAGATTTTTTATATCTTGTATAGATTTCTCAAAACAAAAGAAGAAACTCGTTTTCCGAAAGTCACAGAGACTTTTTTCCTTTAATAAAATGTATTGAAATCCAGTAAATGACAGTAAAAGATTTTTGAATGGATCGAAATTAACCATAAAAATTAAAAAAATAAAACACTATTTTTAACATCTTTTCATGCGATTTTGAACCTCAATGCCGCGGGAAATGATTGTGACGTCATAGTTGGGGTTCGAGTTTAAATTTGTTAAATCAGGAGTTTTAAGAGAGACAAATCTAATCCTGGGGTTAACTGGAAGAAATCGCAGTTCTGTGATAAGTTTGCCCTAGTGAACAACGATTTATAATCTGTACTATGTCCATTTTTTATATTTATATGTTGTTCACTTTAAGTTTAAATAAATATATAAATAAATAAATCCTGGCAATGCCGGGTATCTGAGTTAATATAATTATGAAATGTTTACCTTGATTAAGGGAGCGCTTTTTAGGTACGTTTTTTTTTGCAATACTTAATATATAAAACCTGCGCGTAGAGATAAATTGAGGTAGTCTAATTTTATAATTCCAATTAACCTTTGGAACTTTTTGCCCGACCCTCAATCTCTATAAAAAATTGTTGAATCGTTCTCAGTTTTTATCTATCGGAAAATAATGTTATTAAGAGACGACAGCACCCGAACTTGGGAAAAAGGGCGTCGTGAAAAATGAAGAATACTCAAATCATCCTAAGACTTAACACATGGATAAATGCAAGATATGTTTTAGTGACTCTAGTGGGTAGAAATACGATCTTTTTAGAAATTTTCTCGATAAAAAATAGTTTCAATGTTGTCTCTGAAATTTACTGAAACTTGAGATTATTCCCGTAGTTTGTTAGATATAATGCTGTAATTTGGTTGATAAAATGTTTAAGGTAAGACGCAGTGATTCTAGTGGATATTTTTTTCATATTCTGTCTCCTTTTGATAACAAGTCAAAATCGATTTGGTCCCTTGCGTTATTTTGCTCTTACATACACTCCCACAATTTTTTTTAAATAGTTCGAGAGATACCATTTTCTATATCTTGACAGCCGGAGGACGATAGCTGCAAGTGGGGTTACAAGATTGTATTGTTGGTAGCCCTGATTGTCAACCTTGTCATGGGAGCTGTCAAACGTCCGCAATATTCTCACATTGTATTTTTTACAAGTAAGATGCAATGCCGAAAATATTACAGAGTAGCGCTAGAGAAATCATTTTAATGGTGAGAGAGTTTTGAGAGTTGGAAAACTAAAAAAAATACTCCAATAATCCTTTTAAACCGCAATCACAGGTTTGAATAATAATGTTGTCAGTTTATTCTAACAATCGAAAAAATTGCTATTTTTTAAACACCAGTTCTGAAATATAAATAAATAAATCTTTATTGGCCAGTAAATACATATAACAACAAAAACAAGACAATGCAGTGTGCCAAAAGGTGGACTTATTGCAAAAGCAATATCTTACAGTCAACCCTAGAAAAGAAAGAAAAACTTAAGTACGTAAATATAGAGATACATAATACATACATATAAATATACATACATAATACATACATATAAATATACATACATAATACATACAAATACATATAATTTGATGGTAGCGAAAAAATATAACGTTGCCTTATCTAGCAACACTAAACTCAGTAATACCAATTTAGCTTCCGTGAAACTTCTGAAATGGACTGTAAAAGATGGACTGAAAAAAAAATGGACTGTAAAAGAACGATTTTTACTCGGAGCATATAGCGCCCCTTGAACGATTACTAATAGATTTTTTGCTCATGGTTAACCCACATCTAATCATCCTGACCTGGGGATATTTGAATAGTGTTTGCGAATTACGTAAATTCGACCAATATACAACCTACATAGATACCTATTAATTACTAAATTTTATTTACCTTCACTCCGCTGTTATTTAATCTGTCCGCAAATCTTGAAAACGATTTTTCAACCACTTCCTAACTACTTAGAGTACTGAGTCTTTGCAGACATACGTAAACCCGGTGACAATACAATCATTTTTATTTAAAAACAAGTTTTTATGCCGTCAAATCCTAGAACTGTTTTCTCGCGGTCTTCCAAATGATACCAAACACGCCCTTCCAAAGTTCTTGAGTTCCTTCATTCCGATGGCGCCTCCCACCAAGAATTGACAGAATCAAAATTTGTAAAAAGATATGAGTTCTACTCGTGAAGCACTTTCATGAGATACCAAACACGGCGGTATGCTGTGGCTGGATCCTCTCATCGCTCGGTGTCTTCAGAGGTTTGAGCTGGAAAAAATCTAGCTTACGATCTGGATTTGTTTTCCAGCGTCCTTTCATATGCAGATTTTATAAATGAATAAATTTTCCCCATTTTATAGACATAACTTAATAATAAATAACACTTAAGTTAAGGAGGAGGCACCACAGTCCAGGGCCAGATTTACAGTTTTCATAGGAATAGGCCCTGACATTTTCGACGCCCCCCTTTTTTTATTTTACCGCTTTAAATTTTTTATCCATTACTAAAACGTCCATTACCAAAGACTAAAACTGTTGACTTTGGCCAAGAAAAAATCGTAGAGCGCGGGAGGAAGAGGGTGGTGGAAAAAAATCGGAGAGATTCCGTAAAAACCAAAAAGTGAAAAGTGGGCGGGCGTCGCCCTCGAAGTCTCTGCCGCCATAGTCCCCGGCCTACTCAGCCTTAAGAAAAATCGTGAATACGCCACTTGTTAACACCCAGTGGCGTATCCACCATTCTGTAATAATAATTGAAAATATTGAAGTAGGGAGGAACACGGTAAAGCACTTTGCCGCTTAAAAGGGTTCATGAAATTGTTGTATTAAAATAAATTTATGATATAAATATCGTGAATAACGAAATAAAGAAAATTAGGTTATTTAAATACAGAGCTAAGCGCAGATGGGGCTCTAAATGCTACCAGGACCCTGAGACAATATCGATAGGTATGATTTTATTTGCGAATTTGGAGCTTTTACGCAAATAACAATAGCTTAAGACTATTCCAAGCAGAAAAATTCAGAGAAAACGTCAGAGGTGTATTTCGTTTTTTTTTTTTAATCTATACTTCTTCTTCTTCTTCTTAAACTGCATCTAGACTCAGCGAGTCTGTATTGACAGGATTGTTCTCCTGTGATGTGGAACTCCAGCTGTCTCTCCATCGCTTCGGTGGTCTTCCTGGCGGGCGTTGACCATCAGGCACCCCATGCAAAGCGATGTATGGGAGTCTGGCGTTGTTCATTCTTGACACATGTTGGTGCCAGAATCTCCGCCGCTGTCGTCCCCATCTGACTACATCTTGGACATCACAGATTTCTCGAATTGCAGAATTTAATCTATACAAGACAATAAAAATTTTTGCGGTTATTTCCTAGATAAAGGTTCAATGTATCCACCCTATTTTTTTCCAAAGCATATTTAGTAAGATTGTCGATATCTAAAGTCTCAAAAATGTCTTTTTTAAAAAAGTCAACATGCCAATTTTATTTCTTATGAGAAGAAACTTTATCTATGGAATGAAAAGATTTTTCATATTTTGTATAGATTTCTCAAAAAAAAATGTGAAAAACACCATTGAAAGTCGCGTAGAATTTATTTTTGTATTGATAATATACGTTAAAATCGAGTGAATTACTGTAAAACATTTATAAATGAAGCGAAATTATCCCCAAAAAGCAAAAAAAAGGCTATTTTTACCGTTTTATCGTGCGATTTTAACCTTAACTGTAAGGCTGGCCACACACGTCCCGAAGTTCAGTTCCGGAATCGACCGTTTTGCAAAAAAGTTCCGATCAAAACCTCTCTCTGAATTCATCGTCACCCCGATTTTAAAATCAGAAAGAGGTTTTGGTCGGAACCTTTTTGCAAAACGGTCGATTCCGGAACTGAACTTCGGGACGTTTGTGGCCAGCCTTTCACTTCTAATTGGAGGGTTGACCTGATTATTATGTTAATTTTTATTTTGTGAATGTTTTGTCAACCATCTGTCAGTGTCTCTTAAAATAAATAAAAAAAAATAAAAAAAAAAGACAGTGACGTCATAGTCTTAAATTGAAAAATTCTCAATACCAATTTTGTTATACTTGACTAATAAAGATGGAACTCTTATATAGAATTTTGCCAATATAGGCATGTGAGAGATATTTTATTAACTTATTACTTTCTCAAGAAGTGTTATTTGATTCAATTTCTGGAATTTCATTTACTTTTCCACTTGGTATGTCGAGGCAGAGCTCTAACTTCTAAAATACTACATTATTTTTCTTCTCGCGTCATTACTTCTCATTCAACTCCCACATTCTTGTCTTATTAAGGCTCCCGACCCAACTATGGAACCTGTATAAAGGTGGGAAGAACTATTGAACATTGAGCTCCTTCTTCTTCCATTGACAAATCTATGGTGGACGCCATTAGAGCTACAAACATATGATTGCTTGTCATATTGGTTGTCAACAATTGCATGAAACCTGGTGATATTTCAGTGATTTTTGCGACTCATTATGTATAATCAGTGTGGAAATTACCTTTGGAATATAACCTATGTAATTAAATGGTAAATTAGTGTACTTTACATCGGGAAACAATGACGTATACCTAGAGAAAATGCCAGGATCGAAAAAGGTGGCGCTCTACTTTTGTCTATGGCTATATCCGTTAAGACTTCCTACCTTTATACAGGTTCCCTAGTCACTTCCCACGGCATTTAAGTTCAAAATTGCATGATAAAATGGTAAAAATAGCGTTTTTTTCAATTTTTTGGGGTGAATTACGCTTCAATCGAAAAACTTTTACGGTCATTCCCTAGATTTCAATGCATATTTCGTGAAACGAGTTTCTGTCTTTCGGAAAAAAGATCAGAATTGTTTTTCACATTTTTTTTAAAGAAATCTATACAAGATATAAAAAATCTTTGACGGTCATTCCCTAGATAAAGGTTCAATGTATCTACTCTATTTTTTTCCAAAGCATATTTAGTAACGGTTGTCTAGATCTAAAGTCCCCCGTTTTCAGAAATTTTTGAAATGTCAATATGCCTACTTTATAAGTTGAATTCTGATAACACTCACAATTCACATTCTAGAGATCATACTCTTTACCCACACACAAACACACACAAGCACACACACACATATAACGTACTCGAATTACATCTGTTTTTGAAGGTTCTCAGATAGAAACCCATAAGAATATTGTTCACTGAATAAACCCCCAAAAAAGCACATGCCCAAAATAAATTATTGTATCTATGGGCGTAGGCAAGCCGTAGAAATTCATCAGCACACCCACAGTTTTATACATAGGAGAAATTAATCACATTATTACCACATCGTTCTTTCATCAGGTCATGAATTTTCAATGGTAATTATTGTGAAAATCCATTACATCACAGTTGATTCATAAAAAAAAATTGCCTGCGGCGCTAAAATAGTTATAGTGAGAGTTTCTTCACAAAAAATAAACTTGACTTAAAACTTTTCTGTTTTTATCTACCTTCTTATGTTTTATGATAAAATTTTCGACTGCAGCGCTAATCGATTGTCATGTTGTATCTCAGAAATATATCCATATGCGTTACTATTGAAGGACAACTAGGTTCATAAATTCACCCATTTTTGAAAAAAATTTCGCCTGAGGCGCTAATCGAGTTAGGGCGTGGATTTGTTCACGAAAAATAAACTGGCCTTTTCAACGACTTTCACCTACCGGATTTAAGCTTTAAAATTCTGTGCAAATTTTGTCCTTTTTTAATGCTGCTTTTAAGGCAAAAGACCTGGTAGCTACAAATTCAAAGGTAGATCTCTTAGCCAATTGGCAGCGTCAGTAGTGACCCCATGAATTTCAGTTAGACCGCGCTCGAAACCAAAAATTTTACACTCAACTATATGGCCCATCGTCTGGCGGCTGTGAATTATGTCTTTCTTGGGGTTTATTCGCCCTGAGATTTTTTTTATGGGGTTTTCTTCCGTGACACTGGCAACCCTGTATATATTTATATTCCAATAATAACTTAACCTCACCATACACCCTTCACTTCACACACATTCATAAGTTTACTACTGATCCTTTTGCTTCAGGAGTGCCTTCTTAAGGAGGCATATGCACTGAGCAAAAATCGTTCTATTTTTGCATCAACTTATTCCAAATTTTGTATGAGAATGTTAGCGCTCAATAAGAATAACGTAAGCGACAAAGTGAATTATACCTTTTTAAAAGAAACCTGGGAAGAAATTTAAAAATCTAAAACAGCCGATTTGTTAAGATTATAATTACCAGTATTTTGGTTAAATTGTACTTTTATATCTGAAAAACTGAACGGAAAATCAGATCCCGTAAATATTAGCCTCTCCACACACGTCCTGAAGTTCAGTTAACGGAATCGACCGTTTGCAAAAAAGTTCTGACCAAAACCTCTCTCTGAATTCAGCGTCACCCCGATTTTGAATTCAGAAAGAGGTTTTGGTCGGAACATTTTTGCAAATGGTCGATTCCGTTAACTGAACTTCGGGACGTGTATGGAGACTCTTAGGGGTACTCTAGGAATGTTTTTTTATTCAAGGAATTTCCAAATATTGTAATTCTAAAACAGCCGATCTGTAGTCCGTACTTTCATCTATCACTGCCTTCAGTTTCATGATGATTCTCTCAGTATTGGCTGAGTACAATTCAGGGCGCCGTAGCCGAATGACAGCATACAGGACCTTAAGGTTTTCAATTTCACTCCACATTCTTTACAACACCCTCTATGTGTGTTTAACATTCTCCTCACTGAGATATTATTATGTCACACCCTGTGTAACATCACGCGTGACGCCGACAGGCACGTATGCCAGTTAGTGATGGGGGAATAATCGATAAAACGTTCGATTATATCGATAGAAAACACATTCGGTCATTTCGATAGAAACAATAATAAAACTATTCGATTGAATTTGATAAAATCGAATAAATATGATAGGTATATTTGAACATTAATAACAACAGCATTAAAAGTATCGACATTGCATAAAACGTGAGCTATCTAGCTAAGTACGAGACCGTACCCTGTTTAGATATAGCGCGATGCTGCTTATTTTACCCTACTTTTTGGAATTCACACAAAACACACTTACATGTACAATATCCACTTGAAACTCACATAATACCTACATATGTAGTATACATTGTGAGGTATATTGTACAAAATGAAATTTAATTACGAGTATAATACTCGTATTATTCTTAGCTCATGTATTTTCTTTTTCATAGTGAATTTTATTCTCAAAAAATACAAATCGTATTGTAAATACTGGTGATTTATTTCTTTTACTTCCTGAATTCCTTTAGCTTTTAGGTACCTACTGTAATCGGCAGTTTTTCCCGACTAATCGCCGACTATAATAGTCGGTATATTTGGCCAGATAGTCAGGTTCCCCGACTAGTCGGTACATCTCTGTAAATTATAAAGGAAATCGATTATTTCGACTGTAAAATATGGCACTATTGCCCGTCACTACTTACACGCAAACGGGTTTTTAATTTGTAAAACTTGCACACGTATTTTTTTTCCTTTTTGTCGTAAATATTCCATTCTCTGAGGAAATTCCTTTGACAATGTTTCTCTACAAAGAAATTTCGGGCTTCAGTGTTCTTTGTCAAGCAAATTTGATTTTCAGAGACAGAATGTTTTCCTGTCGCATGCCTGACGTAAATTCTGTGAAAACGTGTAGTTGTGGATGCCAACGCATGCTTGAAGGACGCTAAATAAATTGCCAAAAGAATTTAAATGTCTGGATAATTTGGCTTTTCACAGAGAGGGGGAAAAGTAAAAAGTATGTCTCTTTACGCAATCATGAAAATAGCTTAGTTTACGAGTTATTTAAGGAAAAAAAAACAAAACCTTGGTAAATTATAATTTGTTAAAAAACGCAATTTTTGAAAAAAAAAAAATGCTTCGGACTACGTCATCAGTTCCATAGCCCCCATGTAAATACGTGAATTATTGTGGACATTACTACGTTTTTTTTTTAAATTTATTATCTTTAAGAGTATGCATATTTACATTTCAAAATTTTCTAAAAACGGAAGACTTTAGATCTCGACAACCTTCATATTTTTATGGTTGCAATTCATAATTATAGCTAGTTTCGCAGAGTGGTGTCACATGATGAATGAAAATGTCATTTTAGTTCACGTTTTCTCCGCTCACTCTCCAAAGTTTGTCCGACTAATTCATTATATTATTATAATAATATTTTATATTGTAGGTATTTTGTTTGTTGCGGTCCTCACGCGCGATATATCGGCCTATAAAGAGTTTACCCAAGTGCGTGTGGGTTGTGTGAATTTAGCGCTGTGTAGATTTACCTGAGCGGTACCTGTTATTTAAAAGAACAGTCTGTAATCACAGTCGTTAGGTACAACTGTGTATTGTAAAAAATCGTGAAGTGAAAAATACATCTATAGACCTGCATCATCACAACATTCTCTTTGCGCACACATTTTATGTGACATTCAGAATGGGTGCGAATCTCTCTGCTGAAAAAGAAGAAAGGTTCTATCCCACAACTGGTTTGGTTAAAAGTCGCTGTGAAATAATAAAAATATGATTGACTAAACTTAACATCAACCCAATAATCTGAATGTATGCCGGTAGTACAATAACACATATATGCGTGTTTTATCTCACATCAGTCGCTAGAATTCATAGCGCAGGGGGTATAATAGTTCTGGGTTCGATTCCCGGCCGCGGCGGATGTTTTGACTGAAATTGGTGGATGTTTCTTAAATGTGGTAAACTAGGCGACGATCAGTCATGAGCCTGATGGAAAGTTTAATCTTCGTTGTATATCTGTTGAGATAACTACATATGTAATACTAGTATTTTTTGTTAATCCGTCAAAATTAATCCATTTGAGATGTACCTCTCTGAAGATGCCTCTCGTGTCTCTGTTGAGGAAAAAATTGAAATTAATCCATTTGTTAAAATAAGAACATTCATTGACAAATTGCCAGAAAGGGAGCAATATGCATATCTGGCTCAAATTTCTACTAAACCTACAAGATAACAGTCACTGTTATTTTTGGTAAAGTCAACTCACCCCTAATTGTGAGTTACTTGAGGGTAGTGGTGTGAGAGTTGGGAAGATGCTTGCGAGTCATTTATCAAGTGTAGGGATGTGACGTGTCTCCAGCATCTTACCTTTTAAACCACCACTAGGAACATAAATAACGGGACTCGTATGTACATAATCTGTTCCTTCACTCATTCTGTGATTTATAGCTGTTTTGAATACAAAAGTACTCACTCACGAGTATTAGTACTTAGCTTACTACTTATTTGCTGTTACTGGTTTAGTCACATTTTTCCATTACTGGACCTCTTCTAAAGTTTTCCCGTATTTTCTTTCTTGGGGCTCTCTGCCCAGGTTGTTAATTATACATATAAAGCACAGGTTTTTATTTATAGTGAACCCTACATAAGGGGTGTCAAACAAAATTTTGCAGAGGGCCATATTTTAAATTTAGAATGTGTGGACGGGCCAGATTGTGCGGACGGGCCAGATTGCCTACCCTGCAAGGGACGTGGCGTGAGGGTATAGATAGATATATTATGTCTAATAAAGATTTTATTTATTTAATATTCCTTCTTCTTCTTCCGGTGTCGTGTCAGGTCCCCCAACATTGACTATCACTCGAGAGAATGTGCTCCTGTCCTGGGCAGCTCGAAACAGCTCTTAAGCACTCCTCATTCCAGTCCAGTCTCGTATATCGTAATCTGTCTTCTTCCAACTATTTTGCCCATAATGATCAGGTGGAGCAATTTATATTTTTCTCCCCTGAGCACATGACCCAAATATGATACCTTCCGGACTTTGATATTTGACAGCAACTCTCTATTGGCTCTAGCTCTTTGTAGAACTCTTGTGTTGCTGACCATATCCGTCCAAGGTATCCGGAGCATTCTGCGATGTATCCACATCTCGATTGCCTCCAGCCAGTTCATGGTGCTCACTTTAACACGACTCCACTCCGTATAGTAACACTGACCAAATATAGCATTTGACCAACCGTTAATATTATAATATATTATTGTTAATATTCCATTAACAATAATATATTAGTCTATTGTATTAAGATTTTTACCCTTAATACATAATTATTAAGCATTTTATTGTAATAATAAAGGTATGGATAATTTTATTAATTAACATGTGTATTTAGGGGATTATGTTATGTCAGGGTAAGAGGGCAGGATACTCCGACATCTGCTTTTAATATTTGCTCTCCAAACAACCCGAATTACAAAAATATTATAACCTACAGACATGGGCGTCGCCAGCCTTGGAGTTAGGAGGGGGCAACAAAAATTTTAAAAAATTGATATAGTATGAAAAACGCGTAAATAGGGGAGAGTGGGGGAACCGTGCGCACCTAAGCCAAAATTGATGCTACGTCGAAACCTTTTTAGATCAGAAAGTAAAACATTGATATGTGGAAGCCTCATATGTCTTCTATCGAACTGCATACTGCTATTTACTTTAATTAGTCGCAGAACTGAACTACAAAGCATTAAATGAGACAAGTCATTTGCGCACCATTCACCATACCGCGGGGTAATGGTGCGCATGGGTAGGGTAATTGTGCGCATTCAAGGTGAAGTTAAACGACCAAATTTATTTGCTTTGAGTTAAATAACCAACATTATTTTATTAATGAGACAATTGTCATTGTTTTAAATTACAATTATTATTGTTGACAGTGAGAAAAAGCACTAAAAATGGAAAAGAAGTCCATTTGAAGATATCACATATTTAACTCGTCAAAAAAATGCGTTTATTCTGTGATTTTGTCACAGAAGATTTTTCAGCTCCCAGCATAAATAAAAATGGTTGGAAGATATTCCTTTCAAACATTTTCACAGTGTTGACTCGGGCAGATATGCTAATTCTTTACCATCAGCTCAGAGTTTCCTTTATTTTTAGTATCGCATATAGTTTTCTGGAATACCTAGCTAGTCTAACTATTTACGTTGGTTTTTCTATCATATTTTAGGCACTCAGATTAATTGAAACATTTTTTTTTATAATTAGGTGCCTATTACGTAATTAATATCGATTTTTATTTAAATTGTGAAAAAAATATTCCTTGCCATTTAGTTTCATGAGGGGTAATCATGCGCATTCATAAAAAAGTATGCACTCGTATGCGCACAATTACCCCTCACGTGGAATTCAGCATCTATCAAAATATTACATATAAAAAAACTATTCTACAAATAGCACCAAACTATTTTATATTGGTCAAAGGAGATAGTTAACTACCGAACTAATCATAAAGCATTGAAAAATTATTGTAATTATGCGCTCACCATCTTATTTTAGTCAGTGAAAAATTATAACAAAATACTAGTTTTCAATAAAATGGCATAAACTCGGCAACTTCTTCATCGATTGAGCTGAATCTTACTAAAAACGTTCGCCTTGTCGGCGGTTACAAAACTGCATTACCAGCGATATTATTTGAGGACGGGATCTTGCTAAATCTCACTGCGCATGATTTTTTTTTCCTGTTAGGTCAGGGGACCGTATATCCCCTGCGTCACTGCGACCAGAGTAGGTCTATTGTGACACACTGCGCATGATTACCCACTGCGCACGGTTCCCCCACTTTCCCCTAGCGATTTTTTTTTGAGAGACATAGTGTGGAAGGTCGTTATATGATTTGGTTTATCTGAAAATGTACATAATAATTTGCACAATAATATGTTTAAAAAAGGATTTTTATAAAAGACTGATAAAAAATAGCGCCGCAGTCAATTTTTTTATGAAACTGATTGTTTTTTTACACAAATTTTAGAAAATTTATAATATGATGAGAAAATGTGTTGTAATAGATTTTGTCTGAGGTTTTATCATATAATATGAAAATATATATATCTATTCCAATCTCTAGGGGGGGAAGCTGCCCTCCTGACCCCCCTGACGATGCTCATGTACAGAAGTGTTTACATTTGCGTAATAAAATACCTATCCACTGTAATAATTAATAATGATGTTTACATAAGGCAATCCAAACATCCTGTATACACATTGTACATTATACAGGGTGTATCCATGCGTTATCGAGAGCCAAAGCTTAAGGGCTTATATGAACTCAGCAAAAATCGTTCTATTTTTGCTTCAACTTTTTCAAATTTTGTATGAGAATGTTAGTGCTCAGGAAGAATAACGTAAGCGACATAGTGAATTATACCTTTTTAAAAGAAACCTGGATAGAAATTTAAAAATCTAAAACAGCAGATTTGTTAAGATTATAATTACCAGTATTTTGGCTAAATTATACTTTTATATCTGAAAAACTGAACGGAAAATCTTCAGATCCCGTAAATTTTAGGGGTACTTTAGAAATATTTGTTTATTCAAGGAATTTCCAAATATTGTAATTCTAAAACAAACGATCTGTAGTCCATACTTTCATCTATCACTGTTTTCAGTTTCAAGACGATTCCCTCAGTATTGGCTGAGTACAGTTCAGGGCGCCGAAGCCCCTTGACATCATAGGGCCTTAACCAAATTGATGACGATTATGATGTGGTTACAATCTTGTGGATTGGTTTGTACCAAGCATCTTCGTTCTTTCTTTCCACGCCGTCCTGTCACTCGCCAATCTCTTCACTTCCGTGTAGGTGCTACAGTGCACGCTCTCAATACAACAGTAAGTAGGATACAGCAAGCTAGATTCGATTTCAATAAAAAATCTTAAATTTTTGAGTCTCCGAACACAGATATTAGGATCAGGAAAAATCTTATAAAAACGTTGGTGTGGAGCATTCTATTGTATGAATTCGAAACATAGACAATTAGCAACAGAGAATGCGAACGTCGATGTGGTGCTACAGCGCACGCTCTCAATAATCTGGTCCATATAACTGCTTCCTGGGCGACCTCTCACGTTACTGCCCTCTGCTGCTATGGTGATGAGCAGGCCGGGGTGCCTGATGTTTTGGTCTATCCATCGCGCTCTCTGTTGTGCAAACTTATTCAAGATTTGGGTCGGATTTACAGTTTTCATAGGAGTGGGCCCAGAGATTTTTGCCGCCCCCCACCCCCCCACGAAGATTTATTGATTTTATTTATATCTGTTGAGATAACTACATATTATTGGTAATAATTTTTCCCAGTTTTTCCCACCCCACAGTTTCCGAGAAAAATCATTAGTACGGATGCTGGGAATAATTTTGCGTGTAACAATCTATATATATAAAACGAAGTCAGTTTTTTTGTAAGTGTTTAAAAAACTCGCGCATTTTACGATGGATTGCTGTGAAAATATACAAAAACTTTTGTACCGATCTGCTCTAGGTTTTAACGTCGCCATTTTTGCAAAATAAATCTTTTCTAAAGAGATATTATGCTGTAAAATCTAAATACGAATACACCTAAACCAAGACGGCCATGTTGGAATACATGATTGACTGTTATGTTCTAACCATAGATTATAATTGGTAGACAGACTATGTCATAGACCATAGGCTGTAATTATTAGTACCATTCAAAAACTTTACTTTTGAAAATTGTAGAAAAAAAAATATAAATATTGAAAATTGCGGGGTTGATGGTTACATTGTATACGAGTAAAGCCGCTAAAACTCACTATTTTCAGATTATTAACAGATGGATAAAAGTATTTCGGTTCTTCTGTCGATATACTTCACCATCCATGATTGCTAGGGAACCTGTATAAATGTAGGAAGTCCTAACGGATAAAGCCATAGACAAAAATTGACCACCGCCAGCATTTCCGCTAGGAATACGCAATTTTTTCTCGATGTAAAGTACGGTAATTTAGCATTTGATTACATAGGTTATATTCCAAAGGTAATTTTCACACTGATTATACATAATGAGTCGCGAAAATCACTGAAATATCACTAGGATTCATGCAATTGTGGACAACCAACGTGACACGCAATCATATGTTTGCAATGAAAATGGCGTCCACCATAGATTTGTCATAGATATAGAAGGGGCTCAATGTTCAATAGTTCTTCCCACCTTTATACAGGTTCCTTAATGTTCGCCGTTGCGAAGCACGGGTAATTCAGCTAGTAAACAATAAAGAAGATATAATATTTCAATTAGTAACTCTTTTTCAATCAAATTCCAGGATTCTCCATATCTTTGATATTATTTATAGGAAAGAGCCTACCTACCTATATTATATAATATTCTATACAGTACACACACATATCTTTCAACTGCTTCAACATTCCACCCCCTGCCCCCCCGCACCCCCAAGACGGCACCCTCTCTTTGCTTCTTCTTTTACCTTACGCCTCCCCCATAGATCTTACCTTGCAACTAATACCTCGCAGCCTTTTTTATACACTCATGGAACGAATTATTAAAGTCAATAATACAATTTGACAGTAAGGTAAGAATATACAAAGCAAGTGTGAGACCCATCATGACATATGCTGCAGAAACAAGAGCGGATACTACCAGAACAAAAAGTCTGCTGAGAACATCAGATATGAGGGTCCTCACGCCTCAGGTTAATCACGGGAAATACTCTGCGGGACTGGGTCAGAAATGACTTTATGAGGGAAACGTGCGAAATCCAAGACATAGTGCACTGGAGCAGATCCCGGCGAAGATTCTGGAGGGACCACATAGAAAGAATGAGCAGCAATAGACTGGTGTACACGGCATCCAAGGAATTACCGTCTGGGCGCATCTGGAAGGTCCCCTAAGCGGTGGAAAGACAGCCTGGCCTTATCGCAAGAGACTGAGTAATCTGAGAAGAACAGATCGGCCGATCTATAAAAAGACAAAGAAGAAGAATATGTTAAAAAATATGGTAATGTTTTTTTGCGATTACTTATTTATCTCAGTACCTACATCTCGAGAGAATAATAATGACACCGGTCAGCGAAGGTTCGCCGCTTTTCATTCTGATGGGTGATTATGAAAGCAGTAGGTGTGTCTTTAATATCTGCATATTTAGTTTTTTCTGGTCACGTCGAGATTTTTAGTAATTCTCGATAATGTGTTACTATGGAAGGCCAGAAAATTAATATAGTGAATTATTAATTAAGGATTGTAAACTGCTTTTACTTACAATGTATACAATATTTTTTTGCAAGAAATCAAGAATATCTATCTCAGTGACCAACCAGGATGATTTCACGGGGCGGAAGTGAGGGGGGAGGGGGTCCAGGGTACATATGAATGAAGGGGTGGAAATTAAGAAAATGTAGACTCTAAAAACATGTATGTGTTTATTATTTTTTTATTCAGAATGCGCATTTTTTAGAAATAAAATAGAAACACAATTAATATAAACAATAATATGAATACAAAAAACTAATTATAAACCAGAAAACATAATATGTTAATTAATTAATAGGTGCAGCTTTAATCAGTCGGTATGAAAGAACACTTAGTGGCCTTTCTTTTAAGCTGTGTATGAATATTATCCCGTTTCAGTAACCAGCAGTAATCTGCCATCATCGTAACATCCCATCGACCTTGATATCGAGATTAGAGCACAATCATGGAAATTTTTTTCCGGAAAATCTAGGTGATGTAAGCGAAGAGCTAGGTGAGAGATTTCATCAAGACATTTAAGACGTGGAAATTCGATATCAAGGTCGATGGGATGTTACGATGATGGCAGATTACTGCTGGTTACTGAAACGGGATAATATTCATACACAGCATAAAAGAAAGGCCACTAAGCTTTCGTTCATACCGACTGATTAAAGCTCACCTATTAATTAATGTTTTCTTGTTTATAATTAGTTCATTGTATTCATATTATTGTTTATATTAATTGTGTTTCTATTTTATTTCT
Source organism: Ceraclea dissimilis (assembly GCA_963576895.1). Lineage (NCBI taxonomy): Eukaryota > Metazoa > Arthropoda > Insecta > Trichoptera > Leptoceridae > Ceraclea > Ceraclea dissimilis. The sequence goes on along the minus strand of OY756379.1, from coordinate 4,402,418 downwards.
ATTAAATGCGCATTCTGAATAAAAAATAATAAACACATACATGTTTTACGAGTCTACATTTTTTTATTTCAATACACACTAAAACACATTTACTTAATTTCCACCCCTTCATTCATATGTGCCCCGAGCCCCCCCCCCCTCATCCGCCCCGTGAAATCATCCTGTTTGGTCACTGACATAGATATTCTTGATTTCTTGCAAAAAAATATTGTATACATTGTAAGTAAAAGTAGTTGATAATCCTTAATTAATAATTCATTATATTCATTTTCTGGCCTTCCATAGTAACACATTATCGAGAATTACTAAAAATCTCGACGTGACCAGAGAAAACTAAATATGCAGATATTAAAGACACACCTACTGCTTTCATAATCACCCATCAGAATGAAAAGCGGCGAACTTTTTTTTTATTTCGCATCTCGGTGGATCAGAGGATGACTGTTAAAAGAAGGCATATTGACATTTCAAAAGATTCGAAAAACGGGAGACCTCAGATCTCGACAACCTTACTAAATACCTATGATTTGGAAAAAAATAGAGTAGATACATTGAACCTTGTAGTGATCGCAAAAGTTTTTTTTATATCTTGTACAGATATCCCGAAAAAAATTGGTGTTAAACACCTCTGATCTTTTTTCCGAAAGACAGAAACTTGTTTCTAGAAAGTCGCGGAGAGAAAATTCATTTAAATTGAAATCTAGGGAATAACCATAAAAGTTTTTGATTGAAGCGAAATGAACCCCAAAAAATGAAAAAATCATTTTTTTTTTATTTTGAACCTTGGAACCGTGGAAAATGATTATGACGTCATAGTTGGGTAGGGAGTATTTATTTTAAAGACGAGTGATTAGATTTGTTGTAAATTCTTAAAACAAGCAATCTTGGGTCACAACAATTTTATCACACAGTGTACAAAGATACTGAGAGAAGTATTCAAACACTCCAAAGAGTAGGTTCTACGAATTTCAGTGGAGAGAATCATTTCAGTTTCAGTAAACGCTGAAACTCTTTAGGGGGAGGACGCATTGTCTGCGAAGCGAACGCTCCTGAAATATATACGCGATGTCGGGCGTCGAAATATAATTGCCGTGTTTACAAAAAAGTGAATAAAACTAAACAAAGACTAAATTGTAAAATCAACTATATTTATTTATTTATTTACACTTTTGGTGAACAAGCTACACATATGAAAACATTAAAATAAAATTATAACATTTGTTCACTAGGGCGAGCTTATCGCAGTACTGCGATCTCTGTCAGCTAACCCCAACTATATACTAATCTCGATTGTCCTCGTCCGTTGGTACTTGGTGTAAGTCCATTTTTAAGGGAAAAAAAAATATTTACCTAGATTAAAATCCACAAAGAATGACTTTAATTTTCGCGACTAGTATTCGAGGATTTGCACCCTCATCATCAAGCGATTGTGAATAAAGTTCTCGTTTTTTTGCTCTTTTCCCTTGTGTATATTTTTTATTTATTATAATAGTGTACGTATGTATGCATAGTGTTTTTTTAATAAATATATAAATGAATCTGGGTTTATCGAAATAAACCCAAATACACCTTTGTACACATCACAGTAACCTTGAAAAGCTTGTGTCGTGAAGTGGAGTAGGTCTGCATTGGGGATCGAACCCGCGCCCATTGGATTAACAGTCGAGCGCGTTGCCAACCAGGCAATCGACAACCTTTTATTCTGCTATTTTTTTTTCTCACATATGTATGTATGTATTTTCTTACTTTATATGTTTTTTATTCTAAATCGCAGTTCTACGATAAGTTCGCCCTAGTGAACAATGCTTTATAATCTGTACTATATCAATTTGTTTGTTTACTTTGTTCACTTAAAAAATAAATACTTAAATTAAAATTAGTAAAAATTAAAAAAAAAAAGAAATTGGTGAAAATCTTAATAACGAAATTATACAATACGCAAAAATGTGGTGAAGAATTTGCAAATTCATTAAGTATTCCAAAAAGTTTTCAAAAAAAAAAAAAGAAATTAAAATATTTCCCGTCATAAGAATTCGGAATATTTTTTCTGGTTATAATTTATCTCTCGTTTAGGTAAATTGCGAAATTAAAAAAATTAAGAATTTAAGTGGTTTCGTTTGTTTTTTGTGTCAGAAAATTTTCATATTGTAGGTTTGATTATTTCAGATATTATTTTTACTAATTTTATATTCTGTACACAAACCTAGATAATTTCTTTCACACTTCACAATCTAGTGTCGTGAAATTCAGAATACAGAGTGTACAATGAGATTCGAACCCGCACATCCTGTTTAAAAATCCATGCCTTTATCGTTATTATTACAATGAGTACATGGTTGGCGTAGTTGGTTGAGGCGGCGGTCTCTCAAGCGGGAAGTGCCAGGTTCAAATCCCGGCGCTGGCGATGTATTCCACACTTTGCGATGCAGGCTTTTATCCTAGTGCAAGGTGTGCAGGAAAGTATTAGGGCTTAAAAAAAGTAAAAAAAATATATCACTGTGTATCCCAATAATGAAGTAACCAGTGAATGGTGTGTCAAAATTCTCTTTGCGCGAACATGTATACGGATGAAAAACGTCCTATAGAATTTTCAAAAACACATGACTCATACGGGACATTCGAATATATATAGAAAAAAAAAATGTGATGAGAAAGTGACGTTTTGAAAAAATACGTGGGCAATTAAAAAACTGTGTAGTACCTAGCGCCAAAGTTGATTTTTTTTGGTGCAAAAAAAGTATTATTTTATTACACAGGTTTACACAATAAACCTATACCTATGTGAGAAAAGAGAATTTTGTGGAAATATTTTAGGTATTTTCCTACAAATAGCATCCAAAAAATTCCATTTAAATCCTTTGAAGGACAACATGACAAATTCACAAAGCTTTGATCGCGTTGTACTTGAAAAGTCAAGCCCAAGTGTCAGTTATTGCAAGTTTTTAAAAAAATATATGAGTATATACCTATTTAAAAAAAAAAAAACAGGATTTTATGACTTCACATCCTAGAACTGTTTTTTTTTGCGGTCTTCCAAATGATATCAAACACGCCTTTCCGAGGCGCTTGGATTCCTTCATTCCAATGATGCCTCCCACAATATAGACAGAATCAAAATTTGTAAAAAGATATGAGTTCTACTCGCGAAGCACTTCTCGTGACTGCCATCTCGATCGCTCGGTGTCTTCCAAGGCTTGAGCTGGACAACATCTGAATTTCTATTCCAACGCCCTTTCACGACACGACCCTTGGATTCCCTCAAACGCCTTACATTTTTTTTGTCTCTGGAGTAGAATACTTATATTGTGTTAGATAGATTAGATTAGTTAGATGTAATATTATTGTCTAGAAATATACTTGTAATATATTGGTGGATCCTAAATGTTGCCAGGCGGCCTGAAATGAAATATAATCTCATTATTTATAGAATAATCCCTCAGTTATTAAGGTCTAAATGTTATTTAATTAATTTATTAGCACAGACATACGAATTAGTTGATGTTAATATATTATATTATGTCTGCTGAATATTTTATTAATATAATTTCCAATTCTGTTCCAGTGTGAGTAGGCATATTGATATTAAAAAAAAGTTTTGAGACTAATAGGTAATTAATTAATTGAGGCTCGCGACCCAACTTTGTCGTCACAGTAATTTCTTACGCATTAAGGTTCAAAATCGCGTAAACAATCGCATGCTTAAATGGTAAAAATAGAGTTTTTCCATTTTTTTTGGTTAATTTCGCGTCTATCAAAAAACTTTTACAGTTGTTCCCTAGATTTTAATGCATATTATCAGTACAAAAAAAATTCCTCGTAACTTTCGGAAAAAAGATCAGAGGTTTTTTTCACATTTTTTTGAGAAATCTTTACAGGATATAAAAAAATCTATTAAGGTTATTCCCTAGATAAAGGTTCAATGTATCTACTCTATTTTTTTCAAAGCATATTTATTAATGGTTGTGGAGATCTAAAGTCGCCCGTTTTTAGATTTTTTTTTAATGTTAGTATGCGTGCTTTAAAAAAAAAAGACGCTATATTTTACATTTTATCATGCGATTGTTCATGCGATTTTGTACTTCATTGCTTAATGTTAGGTCGACGTCACGGTCAACAGCTGAAGCCGAGGCTGGTATCATTTTCTTACCAAAATAATTTAATAAAAAAATCATTTTAAAACAACTTCTGTTTCTCTGGGACCCCCTTAAAGACCACATTAATATATATAGGGTATATTGTTTATTAATCATGTTGCCAGTGTAATAATTAGTTTGTTTACCTTATACATTAATGTTTATTGTTCTTGTTGTTGTTTTAGTGTTGCCATGTTGTTTGAGTAGTGGTGGGTAACATTAGCTTATTATTGCTAAACCGCATACGCCATATTGTCTCTGAGCTTATAATCAAAAGCTAATTAAGGTCAGTCACTAACTAACTTAATAACTGTCTAATGTCTGTTGGATGGTTTGCAATGCTAGGATGATATTATGCAGGAGCGAGGTGATGCCAGTAATGTTTTTCTCATTTAAATGTATGGAATTTTAAATATTTCGCGATAGCTGCACTTTAAATTCATCGGATGGGAAATATAGATTGACCTGACACAACTCGATTCATTTATTTATCAACAAAGCACACTTACAGACATTGAACACAAATTAGACTAAAGAAAAATATTACATCAAATATAGTTCATTCAAAGCCCTATTACAGTGTACACAAAGAAGTCATATTATGGGGACAAATACTTGTTGAAAATATAAAAAACTACCTAATCTCAATTGAATTCTCTTAACTACTTTCTCAGAAACTTACCTATTAACCTATTAATTACAAATTATAGATGCTTACTTAACAATTATCATGCATAGTGGCGGAATAGTATAAGTGCGCGCTGTATGTATTATTATTATTATATACTTTAATATATATATTTTTTAATTTACATTATTGGTATTTGAGTACAAGTATTGGTTTGTTATTAGTTATTATATACAGTATGATATTATTATATTATAAGTAGTATTGTATAGCACAATAAGTATATTGATTTGTATATCTTTTAAAAGGCTTTAAAGCCGTTTATTGAATAAATAAATAAATAAATAAATAAATTATAAGATTTTACTTAGTCTCACTCAGTTGAGTTTCATTTGTGCGCAAATCTTGTAATCGGTTTTTCAACCACTTGGAACATAAGAAATTAGGAAGGTAGGAATAAAAATTAGGGAATTAGGTACCCATCTCATGTTGCCATTTTTATATTTATTAATGTGTATTTATGGTTTATTGTTCATTATCGTCCTTGGGCCCTAATTTGTAAAAATCTAAAACAGCAAATTTGTTAACATTATAATTACCAGTATTTTGGCTAAATTATACTTTTACATCTGAAAAATTGAACGGAAATTCTTAGGGGTATGCTTTCGGAAGACTTTTTTATTCAAGGAATTTCCAAATCCTGTAATTCTAAAACAGCAGACCTGTAGTTCATACTTTCATCTATCACTGTTTTCAGTTTCAAGACGATTCCCTGAGTATTGGCTGAGTAAGATTCAGGGCACCGAAGCCCCCTGACAGCATATAGGGCCTTAACAACCAAGAGGAGCAATAAGAAAAGATAAGCACATCAATGCTTACAGAGTGTAGAACGTCTGCTAACATTTTAATTCTAGCTAGCATTATAATTCGAAATGATATCGAAGAGTTTTTTAAAAAAACCGTGGGGTCAAGACTTTTTTAGTTTTAAATGTTACGCAGATTCTAACAATTGTAACACTAGGCAAATAGTATTCACATTTCTATGTACATATAGTCGTACAGTTATTACAGGATAAGTGTACTTAAGTTTGTCGAGTACGCTTCACGCTTAGCGTTAGTTAAAAGTTTACTTTGCAAGTAACGACGGGGAATTCTCAACTCATAATTGCTCACTTCAGGTTGCTCGTTTAGCTCAGAGCCGCGGTCGTCAAAGTGCGGCCCGCGACATAGCAATCAATTTTTCATACTTAATTATTATTATTATTAACTAAAATAATCCACTCTCCGGCATGACAGCTTTTAGGCCTTTGCGCTGTAGAATGTGCATTGTGCAGACATGTACAAAAAATATATAAACAGCCAATAATATATCAAATATACCTATTCGGATAACATACATCGACTACCCTCATAATATTTGAAATTCAAATTGAGTTTTATTGAAAAGAAAATATAACATACATAAACAATAACACATCAACAGCATCAGAAACAACATAAAACATAAAAAAAGTCCCCAGACAGCATAAGCTGGTATTAGGGAAACCAACAAACCACAACACTAAGCCACATATAATACCACTCCACACACACCTTCAAATCACTATATCAACACACCGACATAAATGTATAAAAAAATAATATAAAATAACAATAGATTGAAATAAAAATGAACAAACGATAACAATCATAATGGAATAATAGCCCAGGAAATTTAGCTTTGTAGCGTAGATAACCGCCGGAAAGCCGGAAACCGCTCCACTCCCCCCACCAACACGCAAAGAAGGCCCCCCGGAGCCCGCACCAATCCTCCGCCCGCGCCAAGCACAGGGCGACCCACAAACCGATAAAACAATGCACCCCTCCCAGCCCCTCAGCAACAACTTCCAAACGATGCCCCCCAGGAAAACTGTGTCTCCCTACAAACTAAAGTACACAACATTCCGCGCCGCTTGAGCACAAACACCCACCTGCACCTCAAAAACCACTGTGACACAGACACCGCCAAGCACATACCAACTCTCGGAACAAACTGAAACACTCGCACTCCTCACCCCTGCCGCCGAACAGCTCCCCAACCCAGGCATCCACGGCAACACCTCACCACAAATACTCAATTGTAGGTCAATCCTCTCAAACCCGCGACTAAAAGTTCAGACCCACGGTACACAGCCCAGGACGCACAAGTGCCCAAAGAGAGACGAGCGAAACAAACAAATCTATCAAATGACAGACTCAGACACGCTAAAGGCAAGCCAACCCAAACTTTACGACTTCATTCCACCAATGTACAGCCCCGCCACGCAAAACCCGACCCTCAACACTGCCACGCCACCGCCCAATACCCCACATCGAAAAGAGCACCCCCCCCACACTCATTGGCTCCACCAAAACATCTCCTAAACGGTCAGCGAAAGGCAAAAACATCCATCGAACAATCCATCCAGAAAAACCTCTCCACACTACAATTGAAAACTAATCTATCCAATCCAAACACCAAGCGAGGCAGAATTGATCAAAAATGGTACACAAAAAACAAGCTCACACATATCTCCATAATATCTCTCCAACGAGCTGCCCCAGCACTGTCAACATCGTCGATTCAACACCCACAATGAGGGACGGACAAAGATAAAACCTCACAAAAATATATTATTACCACACGTTTTTTCATCACACCTATATCAAAAATTTTCTATAATCATTATGAACTAGTGGGTACCTACCCGTGAATTTACGGAGGTTGGTTTAATATGTTTTTGTGTAACCACTATTACAACTCCACCCTTCAAAATTCTTCGAGAGAACACAGGAAAATCACAAGGCTCCGTCTTTTCCCCGTCTTTCCAATATCGTCAAGAAAGTCGTAGAACCAGATTCACATCGTCGACTTTCTTAGTTGGTACCCACCCGTGAAAGCTACAAGACTCCTCTTTACCTGTGTCATTCCCATACTCATACTGCCACTCTACCACGGTCTTTAAAGTTAATCGAAGGAACACATCAGGGAAATCACAAGGCTCAGTCTTTTCCCATGCCCCTGCTATTGCTGTTGATAATGCTGCCCTGACAATGTTCTGATATCATTGTAATAGGAACAATGTATCGTAAAGAGCAAGGGGGTTCCTGAGCATGGGTAACCCTGTGTGTCTTGCATTATTGGAACATGCCGAATATAGGACCATGCGAAACTTTTCGTAGCCAACATCTTCTTACAGTTGGCGAACTGGAATATAGTAGGTATATGGATTACTTTGAATCCCCTAATTCGTTGTCGTGAATCGTTATGTCCCTTCACATTCACTATATAGGATGTATTTGATACATCTCCACTCCATGTGCTGTGCACTTCGCACAGTATTGGAGATCGGTCTGATAGTCTTCTGGTTTGGGCACGTTAAAAAAATAAACACTAAAAATAATCGAAGGTAACATTACCGTCTTTTCGGTAAGAGGTGTGGAGAATTGGTCGCTATTTGGTGTGAAAAAATATAGGGTCTTACCTACTTTCCATACTAATTTTACATACGTACCTATTATACCTACAGTAATTATGATTTGAATGACTCTATCAATAATTAATATAATAGGTAGGTATGTATGTAGTACTTGATTGTTTCAAAATCATACGAACCAACTGATAGTACCTATTCAAAACTGTTTTCATTCCATTTGGCTATACGTACCTACTATATATAGTATGTAGGTATGATTCGAAAAACTCGATCGATGCATTCTGTATCAAGTAGGTATGTACCTACCTATAAGTTACTGTATTCACCAAGTACCAATAATTCGAAATTTCAAAAAGTTTGAAATCACATTACTTAAACTTATTGTTCAACCAACACTTTTCGTCCGATGTAACGCGCTAGTGTAGAGAACATTTTGAAAATTTCATAGATTCGATCCATTAGTTTGCATAATAATCACGGTACTATTTATTTTCGTCGCGCGCTGCGCACAGACAGACAGACATAGGACAATAATCATTATGAATAGCCAAAAATACATTTTTTTCGTAAAAAAAGAAGAAAATAAAAGAAAACCAAATATCACCTAAGTCAGATTTTGCTAAGGTCAAGCAAGCGGTCATCGCATACCGTCGTGTTTGGTATCTAACCAAAGTGCTTCACGAGTAGAACTCAAATCTTTTTACAAATTATGATTCTGGCCGTTCTTGCTCGGACGCGCCATTGAATAGTTCTAGGATGTAAAATCATAAAGTCTTGTTTAGGAAAAAAAAATACGATTGTTTATTGATTCCCTAACATTAACTCTTTATAGATTTTATCTATGAAAAGTGAAATATGTAGTTTGAATGATAATAAAAATCTTTTTCCAGATCATTTGCGCCATATCTAAATATATTTTAATATTATTTATACCAACGCACGAGTACAATGGGTCTCAATATATATTTTGTATGAAAGACCTTTTCTGATCCCATAAGATCCTACGTCGCCCTAACATAAACATAGTTATAACACCACTGCCCATCTACAGGGTGTTTGATAGATGGATGTAGATATCTTCAGGGGTGATAGTAGAGGTCATTTGGGATCTTTTGGGCCAAACTTAGCTTGGTCCAAAGTCGCACGGTTCTTGAGTTATTCGATATTATAACTTTTTATCGAAAAACCCCGAATTACTCAAGATTTACCCCAATAGTTTCGTAAGTATAGGTACCTACTCAGTTCTGTAATTATTTTTTGTTTCTTGAATATGTGTTTGGTCTACTGAACTCATTAGTTTCAATCTAAAGAAACAATAATGATAAAAAATATCGGATTTAAGTTTCGATAAATAGTTATTTCAAAAACGAGTCACGACTTTAGATGAGATTTTCCATAAGAAGAAAATTGTTTTAAGATTCAGAAATTTGGAAAAAACTTCTCTGATTTATACTCTTTCAAATGATGTACAAAACTTATGTTTAAATACTTTATTTATTAATTAATTTATTAATAAAACATCAGTTTCATAAAGATATGGTACAATAACTTCATGAGATCACTACTAATTGAAGATAATGTAGTTTTATTGGCTCCAAATATTATTCATTACATAGTCAACGAATCAATCCATTCATTTAAATCATTACTTCAAAAAATATATTGCTTATTTTTTCTGTACACCGAAAAAACTACAAAAAGCGGCACAAAGACGGTATAAATAATAACAGAACTCAAAATGAACAAAACAATTCTTTAACAATAAAAACCGTATGACGCTGTAAGAGATATGTGAATAGTTTAGATTCAAAATTGGAACAATATCTCAAAACAGAATTGTTATTCTACACGAACGCCACCTGGTGGTAGGGAGGGACGCCGACAAAAACTTATGCAATTCACAATCTCAATAAAATGTTATGTAGTTTGTGACCCGTTTCATTTGTGGCAATAATTTTTTTCGAGTATATTCACTTAAACTATTTTTTTAGGTGATTTTTCCTGGATTCTTTTAAAAATCTTCAATATACTTTTTGCACTAGAAATAAGATTTTTGTATGATTTTGATAAATATAGTTTATTACATAAATATAGTTACATTTATTATGCCGTTAACTGTAAGTGTAAGTATAAAAAAATACATAGATTAATGTATACTAAACTACTAATATTACAGAAATACATATTTATAGTTTTTAATAATCACTGCTACTATAATTCACAAAAAAAGATTATATACCTACCTCAGTGACGTTTTCATTTCGGAGGGGGCCGACCTAGACTCATTTAAAAAGTAATAGCGCCGCAGGCAAATTTTTTGTTGTAAAATGAAATGGGTGAAGTAATATAGTAAAATGGGTGAAGTAATAACAATGTTTTAAAATAACGTTTTTCAAATAATTATTTTAAATTTTGAGAGGGGGGAGGGGGGGATCGGCCTTTAATACGCGTTTGATACACCTTGTGTTATTTCTAATATACGATCTCTGGTGGAATTCTGTCAAATTGTTTCAAATTCAGGGCTCGAATTTACGGCTTCATTTGATTATGTGAAACTCTTTAAAATATTTGAATTTATTTTAAATATTGGTAACACTGGACTTTAATAAGGTTACTAAAGGCATAGAGTTTTAATGAACTAGCGTCAGAGGGCGTTAATAGTAGGAGAGTTTTAATGAACTGGCGACACTGGCGTAGGAGGGCGCTACTAGTACTAGTTGTAGAGTCTTAACGCAGAACAATATTTTGAAGTACTTAATTGTTATCTACTGTAATTGTTAAATTAAGATGTGAAGGGAAATTGAGGACAGACAGAGAAAGTTGAAGAGAAGAAAGGGAGAGGAGATTCATTACTACGTAGGTACTTCAAGTGCGAATCATTGTAATTAGTAGGAGAAGAAGAAAACACTACTAAATTTTATTATTAATTAGTTTTTAAAGAGGTCTGTCAAATAGGCGACCATTATCTGGCGTAAGAGAGCTTGCGGTTACGTTTACGATTTCAGTAAGAAATTTGGTCTATTGGTTCAACAGGGTCTTAAAGAATTATAAGAAAAACTTTTCTTCTTAAAGAGTACTTTCATTCGGGTGAACAACATTATTTGAAATAAGAACATAAATCATTCTCACTCCACTAGATGGCGTGAAGGTAATAAAAAGTCATAGACGATAATATATGGAGTGTTAAACCATAAAGAATAAAGTAGAACAAGCATAGACAAGAAGAAAACAAGGTTATTTTTCATTCAACTGATTTCCTCGGTAAAGTTTTATGTGATTTTACAAACACGTACTTTGCTGAGCGGTCAATATTCTTTGGTCTTTTAGAAATGTCGGCAATGCATCGATGCTTTCTTCGATGCTTTGTGATAATTTTAAGGAGCTTTATACTGACTGCAAATTTCACAAATTGATTGAAAATTAACAATTGAGGTATTGTAGAACATGTAGTGAAGCACTTTCGTGAGATACAAAACACGGCGGTATGCGGTAACTGGATCCTCTCGATCGCTCGGTGTCTTCCAAGGCTGGAGCTAGAGAAAATCTGACTTTACGATCTGGATTTCTTTTCCAACGTCCTTTTTTACGATGCCCCACACAACCCTTGGATCCCCCTGAAATCCCTTACATCTTTTTTCCCTCTGGAGTAGGGTGATCGAATTTGGCACGGCACAGAATTATATTGCCTACCTTTGGAAAGTTTCAGGACACTAAGTTGTTAGGAAGTGGTTGAAAAATCGATTACAAGATTTGGGCACAAACACCACATAAAATGTTGTAAAAATAATCATATTGTCGATGGTTTGTTTTGTATCTCTAATCTGAACTTTATATTTCAAAGCTTCTCAAACAGTTCAATGATCATAATACATAGAATTATTGGATATACTTAATAATATACTTCATATTCTTTTAAAGATGAGTTCATATTATTCGTTCCCTATTCAATTTTATTTTTTCCATTTTCCCAGTGTTTTCGTATTCAAGGGCCATAGTACCTGAACATTCAAAAAATAAGATTGACAACGTATCTTATGAAAAAACCTGTAATTCCAATAGTTGAACAATGAACATACGCAGTTCAGTTTTGAGGCAATGATTTTGAAAATGCATAATATTTGCAACCACAATGATACAAATTGACTCTCACGAAAGGGGTAAAGCAAGGATGTATCATGTCTCCTAGTTCAAGCGCCAGGTAAAGTAAGATTACTCATCTAATACTAAAGATATCATCCTAAGACTTAACACATGGATAAATGACAATATGGTTTTGTCGCTCTAACAGTTAGAAATTAGATTTATGTATTTTTTAAATAAAAAAACAATTCCAAAGTAATGGCTAAATTTTACTGAAACTTGATATTATTCCCGTAGTTTGTTAGATATAATGCTGTAATTTTGTTGACAAATTCTTAAGGAAAGATGCAATGACTCTGGCGAGTATTTTTTTCAACATTCGGTCCACTTTTTATACAATAAACCAAAATCGATTATGTCGCTTACGTCATTCTTATTTTGCGCTTACACTCTCATACAAAATTTGAAAAAGCTGAATCGATAATAATATTATGGAGAAAGATGAATACTCAGGGAATATCGCCTCTTAATAAAACCTTTGTCTGATCATAATAATATTACCACGGAGCATAAAACTGAACGAAATCATTTTTCAGAATGAATTACTATTATTGCATTTCTGTAGATGTCGCCCATAAAATTCAGGAAACGGAAATACTATAAATTCATACCAGTGTAGGTACATGGTTTGCGCAGTTGGTTGAACCGGGTCTTTTTGCTATACAAGCTTTCGTATACTGTATTGAGTGTATAGCGTAGAGCAGCCATGTCAAACTCAAAGTCACTAGTGGCCAAAATCATGAAGACCATAGACTAGGTGGGCCGCAAAACCTAATCTTAAAAAAAGACGAACTACTGAAAATCTTAACGAAAAGAGTACTATAATAGGAAAAGTAAAATATTGATTAAATTTCTAATGAAAAGGACAATACAAAAACATACTACAAACATTAACTTCTATTGTCAGATATTTGACATCTTTTGTCTTTAGGTAATTAAGTTGTGTTCACGTGTGGTAAACATACGTGAACATAAAATGGAACATTTTAAACCAGTTTATACACGTCTTATTTTTTCGCATTTTTCCATTTCATACCAATAATCATGCCTTAATTTTCGATCTTTACCACGCTCGCGGGCTGTTTTATCTGGCTGTTTTCAAAATTCATTTTTGCCGCAAGAAAACTCTCAGTGGGCCGCATGTTTGACATGGCTGGTGTACAGGGAAAATGTATTTGGGTTTGTATTTGGTTCACTAAAACATATCTTACATTTATCCATGTGTTAAGTCTTAGGATGATATCTTAATATTAGCTGAGTAATCTTACTTTTCCCAAAGCAGTTTTTTACATATTCTGATATTATCCCCTTTAACTCGCAAGTCTGCGCCCAAAAGTCTGACTTTAACATATATCGATCAAATGAAGGTCTACCCGTTGACCGAAAACAATTTATTTTACGCTGTCACTCTGTATATAAAAATATAAATTTGACACGTATTTCACGGAAAACTGACACATGTTTCACAAAAACCAATTTATATTATAAAAACGTCAATATAAATATGATAATAAAGAATTACGTTATGGCGCTCGTGTATCGTGTCACCCGTTTGGCGATACATCTCGGATCGACCCTGATCATGTCGATATTATTACTAATGTCCTGTCACTCTGCCCGCGCCCCTCTCCAGCTCCGCCCCACACCTTGCTTTAATCAGACCCTCATCAGCCTTAAACGATGTCAGCATACAGCCGCGCCATCTACCTGAGGGATACTGTAACATAACATGTTCCCAAACACGATCGCTTCAGAAATTGTTATGATATATTTTGTCCAAAATGTCAGTGCCTAATTCAATTAGTGAATAATATCCTTATTGTTGCGATATGTGAATAAGTAACTTATGAACGGAGAGAGTCCGAAACGGCTCATGAACGTAAAACAACTTGTGAATACACGACTCATGAACGTAAAAGAGCCTGTCGCTAAACGACTTATGAACGAAAAACCACTTGTGAATCAACAACTCACTATTTAGTCCGAGAGCCCGCTGCTTAATTTATGACGTATCTGTTTTTTGATCGAAATGTGGTACAAATGATAGCTTACCAATAGGCTATTACATCGCACTAGGGTTGCCTATCAAAATCTTGCCGCAACCCCCCCTGCCCCCCCCGAAAAGGTCCCTCTTCGCGGTTTTTCGCATTTTATAGGACAATGGTAAGAGATAGGAGAAAGTAGTCAATGACAAAAATAATCCTTGCTAAATTATCTACAAAAAATGCTAGGTCAATTTTTTCATAGGACTAGTAGTTTACCCGTAATGGCCGGTCAAAAAAGAGGATATTTTTTGAAAAAATAAAATAAAAAGTTTGTTTTTTTTTCTTTCAAATTCTTCCACCCATTATTACTAACATTTTATGGAAGAAAAATTTTGGCCTGCGGCGCTATATTACTGGTTATTTTATGAAAAACTAAATTTTAAGAATTTTCGTCACTGAGTTTTATTGCAATAACTCCGAAATTATTAAATGTATGAAAATAAGTTATAGCTCGTTTTGTAGCTAAGACTATGGTAATTAATTTGTTCTTTGACTATTTTCCTGTAGGTCTTATCAATTTTCAACCAATTTAGTTTAAATACATTTTTTTAGTATTTTAAATGAATTTCGGTTTTGGACCGGCCATTGCGGGTAAACTGCTAGTTCTACGAAAAAATTGACTTAGCGTTTTTTGTAGGGAATTTAGCAAGGATTATTTTTGTCATTGACTACTTTCTCCTGTCTCTTACCATTGTCCTATAAAATGCGAAAAACCGCGAAGAGGGACCTTTTCGGGGGGGGCAGGGGGGGTTGCGGCAAGATTTTGATAGGCAACCCTAGTGCGATGTAATAGCCTATTGGTAAGCTATCATTTGTACCACATTTCGATCAAAAAACAGATACGTCATAAATTAAGCAGCGGGCTCTTGGACTAATTGTAGAATGGCATGTGAGTGATCGACTCATGAACTTAGATTGAACCACTCATGAATGCAGAACGATTACTGTGCTCACGAATGTAGTGTATCTAAAACAACTTGTGTACAGATGACTCATTAACATTTAACGATCTCTTCTTCTTCTTATCGTGTCGGTCAGCACTCGATCAGATTCCCCTCCGCTCCCAGAAAGCCACAACCTCTCCCGCGTCATCGTCCAAGGGGGTGCGATCCGCGAGCCTCTCCCATGTGCACCGCCTAGGAACCATTGGGCAGGCCAGTCGCAAGTCGCGTCCTCAGCTATTCCCCATCTCATTCCCTTTATTCGCCATCTTGAACGTATAACAACTGGGAATGAACCACTCATGAACATATATAGAAAACTTGTGAACGAACGGGTCATGTCAACATTGCAGAATCGATGGCATATTCGTTTCATGTTCAAACTCTCCCAAACACAACATCTTAATGGATACCTATATCATGTTAGTGAGTAATAGAAGCGTACGTGTGTCCTAAACAGAACAACCATATATCATTCTAAAGGCTTTGACGCTAACATATTATCTGATTGGTTTCGTACAACACATTTCTGAAAATTCCCGTGCCTGAAACCCTCTGGAAGACAAAGGGGCAGGAAATTTCGTAGAGAAAATAATTCCTAGGTAAGTTAATGATATAGGGTGTTATGGAAAAAATGTGGAGTCGAGTACATGATTGGCGCAGTTGGTTGAGGTAGCGGTCTCTCAAGCGGGAGGTACCAGGTTCAAATTGCGGCGCTGACAATGTATTTCACACTTTGCGATACAGGTTTTCAGCCTAGTGCAAGGTGTGCAGGAAAGTATTTGGGTTTGTGTATGCAAGCCCACATCCTTTTTTTAGTAAAAAAAAATCCGCTTTACTCTGTGCTTTTCTTACAACGCTACTTGATTCAGAATGTGTCTATTTCTTCTCCATTTTAAATTTCGAATTTTTAGTTGTCGGAGCCCTATACTCGTTTCTGCGATGAAAAAGTTCAGAATTCTCTATCTTTTCACGAAGTGCAGAATTTATGGCCAACACTAAGATTTGAACCTTCCCCTCGTAATTTCAGTACTGCAATCATGCACAATCTGTATTCTTCTTCTTTTTTTTCTTCAGCCCGTAGCCATCCACTCCTGGACGTAGGCCTCCTCCATCCCTTTCCATGCCAAACGATATTGGGCCACTTGAATCCATCTTGCACCGACATGTTCTATATTATTTGCGTTTTTTGTCAATTTTTCTTAAATTAAGTGAGTATTTCAGTATTTTTTTTAATGAATTGAAATGACAAATACATCTTTGAAAAGATTGTGTTTTGAAGTGGAGTAAGCTGGGGATAGAACCCGCGCCCGCTGGATTAAAAGTCGAGCGTTTTACCGACCAGGCTACCGACCACTTAAATCTCTTTTTTTTCTCAATTTTGTTGGTCGGGATTTTGGGAACACCTCTTATCTTGCCAAGTCTGTACGGTGCTAAGACATGCTGTATATCAGTGCTAGAAATAGAAACAAGATTAATGAAAGACAACAACGTAGAAGGAAGAAGAAATCAGAAAGAATAATATATTACATTAGATTGGATGTTATTTTCTTACTTTACTTTGGTTTGGTTTGGGTGAAAGTATACATCCTTGTCGTGCCATTGTTTAAACTTTTGCTTTTGCCACACGATAAGTTTTTCCTGCATTTTCTTTCTGCCCCACTCAAGGGAATTAAGAATACGCATATTGACATTTCAAAATTTTCTAAAAACGGGTGACGTTAGTTTTCGACAACCGTTACTAATTATGCTTTAGTAAAAAATAGAGTAGATACATTGAACCTTTATCTAGGGAATGACCGTAAAAGATTTTTTTTATCTTTTATAGATTTCTCAAAAAAAAAAATGTGAAAAACATGTCTGATCCTTTTTCCAAAAGACAGAAACTCGTTTCCCGAAAGTCGCGGAGTTTTTTTTTATTGGTATTGATAATATGCATTAAAATCTGGGAAATGACCGCAAAAGTTTTTTTTATTGAAGCGAAAACAACCCCAGAAAATGGAAAAAAACGCTATTTTTACCATTTTATCGTGCGATTATTCATGCGATTTTGCCGTGGGAAATGACCGCGACGTCATAGTTGGATCACGAGCTTTAAGTACTATACAATATTTTTTTGTAAACTTTTTCGAAAAGCTTTAAGATGTCTTTCAATAGCTTCAGTTCCCAGTGGGGTACTCCGGGTTGTATAATTGACCTCCACACTCTTTTGTGATGTTTTTACGAGTTTCCTGAAAAATCTGCTGTAAAACTTCCATATTTTTTTCAACAGTGAAAATCGCAACACATTCAGAATGTCATATACATGTTTGCGCAAAGAGAATATTGTATTTTTTTGCGAATCCAGCATTCACTGGTTGCCCCATTATTGGGATTAACCATAATGGAAGGTAAATATAATTTTGTGTAATAAACTAGCTAGGGGAGAACACAAGATGGGCGATCCGATACTTACGTATCAGTACATGTTAAGGTTCATTCATTCAGCCACATTCTAACACTAAAAAAGTACAATTTTTCAAGTTATATAATATCTGCTACAATTCAAGATTTTTTCACAATGTACCAATTCTCTATACTAGCGCCATCTGTTGAGTGGTTGCAATAATAATAATTATAGTTAGTTCTTATCGTTTCTAATATTTTGTAAAACAGCTTACATTTATACATACAGCAGTACTTTTATAAAATTATGTGTTTTGTAACTAAGATTTCCCGAATAACAGAAAAGTGTGATTGAAAAGTATTGACAAGTGGTCAGAAAAGCGAGTGATTTCTAAAAAAATCGATAGGTGTGTCACACGATTTCATAAACAATAAAAAATTACGACTTATCAAAAACTCAGAACGAATTTAAAAAATATGAAATGACGTAGAATAAAAGAACAACGTATGTTTACATTAAGAACTTTTTTTTTTAAAAGAAGATATTGAAATGGTGATTATTCATTGAGATGCAGATACTAGCGACAACGGATGAATGTTGAACTAAATTGTTTTATGTGTCGCAGAATAAGAAACAGTGTATTTTGTGTTGTTTCGGAAGTGGAAAAGGATACCGAAGAAAATCAGAATGGATAAGATCAAATACAATCCTGGAATGTTGAAGGAAATGGGTAAGATTTTTTGTTAATTTATTCAATTTGTATACTGAAAGATTTCATTCCTTGAATTTAAAAAACGCAAAAAAATATTGAGTAGAATAGAAAATACTCTGATAAATAAAAAAAAAACATATTTACCATAAGAATCGTGTGATGCCTCATCCACATGCTGACCGAGCTACCACGTTTTTTGTGTGAATGAGTAAAAAGACGTGCGGACGGGGTGATTGTCTTGAATTGTACATATACGTAACTGACGGTTAACGCCATTTTACTCATCAACACAAAAAACGTGGTACATAGCTCGGCCAGCATGTGGATGAGGCATAAAGATGGGAAAGTCTGGCGACCTTTTCTCTCTGCCTACCCTGCACACCACGTCATTTTTGACGGGCTAGTAAACAATAAACACGAAAAAAAAAACAATTCTCACTTCCAACTTTTTTGACTTACGATATTTTTCATACAGGGCGTCGATATGTCAATAGAAAAACAAAACAAATAGTTATTTTTTTCGAAATACTCGTAGTTCCACACATTCACAGAGGTTTCCAATCACATTAACGATTGGCGCTAGTAGTAACTTACCTTTGTTGGTTTATTAGAATTCTGATTGGCCGACTCAATCCACTAGCCTGTGTTCATTTGACCGAATATTTTAATAATAATTAATGTTGTATATACAGGGTGTATATATACTCTATCAGAAACAACCCTGTATATAGACAGAAACAACAGCGGAATTCCAAGCAGAGTTGTTAGTGATGGGAAGCGATTCATCGACATTTACTAAAATCTATTATTAAATAGAATTAAAATGAAAAGAAATGTTTAGTTTTTCACGGGCTTTGAATTTATTAAATGCGTTGTCCTGACAAGAAACACGGAAGTGTCCGAACACTAGTCGCCATTTAATAAATTCAAAGTCCGTGGAAGACACTAAACATTGCTTTTCATTTTAATTCTATTCAATATTTTGGGGTTAACTGGAAGAAATCGCAGTTCTGCGATAAGTTCGCCCTAGTGAACAACGATTTATAATCTGTACTATGTCCATTTTTTATATTTGTATGTATTTGTTGTTCACTTAGGGATTAGATATATAAATAATGAGCTTTCACCAAGAACCTTCGGTCAAAACACTCAACATTTTTATTAAATGTTTTGACGATTTATTGACGGCTGTCATCCAGGATTCTGTTCAATCATTAGGTACTTAAAATATGTCGTTTGAGAGTTCTCCCGTGAAAAACTGTATCCTGTACATAAACGATTCAGTATCTGTGAAACCTTAATAAATCATTATACGGTGATAATTCCATCGAAAGATATTGTGTTATTCAGAACATCGAACAGATGGCGTCGGCGTCGCATCCCTTGTATGCCACAGGCGCCCTCTGTAGGAAACACTGGAGTTTCATTCACGATTGAGTGGTTATGGTTGCTTTGATCATTCGCTGTAATGGAGTAAATTATGTATCGCGTCTCTCTCTATACAATTATTATTGTAAGGTATACAAGATACATTATTTATTTTATGCAATAGGAACGCTCATTAATACTTACCAACAGCTCTCTAGCTTTTTGTTGATGGTTTGGGCATGTTGAGAGAATGAATGATGACAGGATGACAAAAAAATATATATTTGAATGAGCGAAGAGGGGTGAGGAAGCGCGGCCGCCCGAGACTGATCTGGTCCGATCATGTCGACCAGATCCTTAAGGATGGACGCGTTTTGAGTAAAAGGAATCGGAGAGCGTGTATGACAAATTGCATGAATGTGACGGAAGCTAGGAGTGTGTGTAAGGATAGGGCTGTCTGGTGCTCTATCCTCTCTGCCTACCCTACAAGGGACGTGGCGTGAGGGTATAGATAGATAGATAGATAGATAGATATAGATAAAGGCGTTTACTTCTTCTTTGCCCTCGCCTTTATCCCATTTACTTGGAGTCGGCTCTCCTAGTCTTCATCCTCCAAGTCCTTCTGTCCCCCGCATCCTCCGCACGATGCCTTGCCTTCTTTAAGTCTCTCGCGATTGTGAACATAGTCAGGGGTCTGTCTGGTCTTCTGGGCCCTACTTCTATGTCCATTGCCCTTTTGATCATGTTGTCATGTGGCAGCCTCATAATGTGTCCGTACCATCGTAGTCTATTTTTGGTTACCTTTTCTCCAATGGCAGCGACTTTGAAACTGCCATAAAGGCTATAACATAAAAAAAAACAACCAGTCGAATCCCCGCATTAGCTGTACTTTGCTCGTAAAGAAAATATGTTGCTTCCATGACCCCACCACAAATGTGGTGGTCGGTAGCCTAGTTGGTTACGCGCTCGACTGTTAATCCAGTGGGCGCCGGTTCGATCCCCGATGCCGACCTACTCCACTTCACGATACAAGCTTTTCAAGCTTACTGTGAAGTGTACAAATGTGTATTTGGATTTATTTCGATAAACCCAGATTCATTTAGAAAAAGATTCTATTCTAGAATCCCGGAAAATCAACAACAAAATCTACTAGTATTTTTACAAGATTTTATATAACTGCACTGTGGTATTTTTGCTAGATTTTCTTTGTAATTCCTTCCATCTCTGATGAAAGGAAGAAAAATAATAGTGCTGTATCCCTTAGTACTTGTAGGTACACCTTTCTAATATCTCTATGATTTGATCATTTAAATTTAGTAATCCCGCGAGTATCTGTCATTTATCCGACTACTAGCGCTGCGGCGACTGTTCGAAGAAACTAAAGGGATAAGAGGATATCATCTCTATCACATAACAAGTCCTCTCTGGGGATTATATTATAACTTAGTTTACTATCAACTTGTTACTTATTGTATACAAAACTTTAGGAGGCCACTCAGAGTAACAAACACAGAAGTTTCTATTTGTAGATTAACATTGGGAGACCAAAACATCTTGATACTGAGGAGGATGAATGTGGAGAACTAAGGGGGGATGAATTATCGTTGCTGTCTGTTTTTTGAAGTAAACAACGTATACCTAAAATACAATAATCTATGCGACAATCACGCCATTTCTCGAACGGCAAAAAAAGAAAACAATCAGATGACTGATATTTTTTTAAGATTTTTTATTTTTTTATTTGTTTTCAGATATTGTAATCGTTTTTTGAACCACTTCCTGACTACTTAGAGAGCTGAAACTTTGCAAACGTACGTGAACTCGGTGACAATACATTTTTGTACAAAACTGGATCATTCTCTCCAGAGACAAAAAGGTTGTAAGGCGTTTCAGCGAATCCAAGAGTCGTGTGAGTCATGTGTGGTGTCGTATTAAAGGGCGTTGGAAAAGAAATCCAGATCGTAACTCAGATTTTGTGCAGCTCAAACCTCGGAAGACAGCGAGCGATCGAGAGGATCCAGTTACCGCACCCCGCCGTATTTGGTATCTCACGAAACTGCTTCACGAGTAGAACTCATATCTTTTTACAAATTTTTATTCTGTCTATTCTTAGTGGGAGGCGCCGTTGGAATGAAGGGATCCAAGCCGCTCGGAAGGGCGTGTTTGGTATCGTTCGAAAGACCGCGAAAAATTGATGTATTGGATGTATTGTTATAAAATCAAAAATAATAATTTATGATCACTTATTTTTGATATTATTAACACGTAGGTAATTTGTGATATCTGGATAGGTGAATTTTTTCCAGTATTAGGCTGATGAGTTTATATGTGAATCATGAATCATGTAGACTCTTCTGGTTGATAATACTGAGAAGTGTGTTGGAAAAGTCATGCCTCCGCGTAAATAAAATAAAATAATAAAAAAACACGTAGGTAATTTGTAACTGTCAAAATTAATAAAGAAAAGAGACAGATAGATGTGTTTTGCTCACCCTATATGTTGGATAATAATTTATTAATACCATGGCCATTAAGTCGTTTGGGAATAGAAACCCTTAACTTCTCTGAAACATTCATCTTCCACTGTTCCACTTTCATCTTTTCAAATGGAACGTGTCCTCGATTCGGAAACCCATATGGATTATCCTTTTGCCCTTTGTCCATGGCTTATATTGCTTTTTAAACCTCTTAAAAGTTATATTAAGATTTTCATCCGACGGTGGTACATGATGGAAGTCCATTTCCAAAATAATATAGAAATTTGAAGAATACCCTTTCGCCTACACCAACCATTACTAAAATGCTATCTACTTCCTTGGCAAAACTAAAGTGGCAATGGACAGGTCATATTACCAGACAAGAAATCGACAGATATCACACAGCACACAGAGTCCTAAAATGGAGACCGTGGGACACGAAAAGATGAGTGGGCTGGCCTCAGAAAAGATGGGCCGATGACATTGTCCCCTTTGCTCGTAGTGGGTGGATCCAGAAAGCCCAAAGATGAGAGGATTGGAAAAAGTTAGAAGAGGCCTACATCCAGCAGTGGAGAAACGGTTGGAAAAGAAAGAAGAAAAGAACTGCTTTAATAATTAAGTAGTCAGCCAACAGATATACAGCAAAGGATGGACTCTCTATCATGCTTATGAGTGATCGTCGGCTGTGTTAATGTCATCACTTTACACTTAAGTAACATTCGACAATTCCAGTCCATCCATCTGCCGCAGCTGGGAATCGAATCCAGACCTCCAACCTGACCGCGGCTACCTACTGGATGGACGGGAATTTGTGAATTTTACTTAAGTGTAAAGTGATCACATTAAGCCAGCCGACGATCAGTCATGGTAAGTCAATTTTTTATCTCTTGAGATTAAATCGTGATTTTCAAAAACAACTGAGTATGTAATTTAGTTTTACAAATTGCTATATAGTCAACAGTTGAAATGTCGACATGTTTTGACAGCTCGTTGAGACAAAGAATCTCCCTATAATTAATTTTTCGACGGGAAAATAATTAAATTATAAATTTAGAGACTCAATTCCCAGGAGAAAACTTTTTTTTTAATTTAATTTATTATTTGATTGAGTGTTGGTCAAGTTTAAGGATTTTGTACCCGTGTTGTGTTAATTAATTACATGAATGATTACATCGCCAACTGAAAAGCTGTTTCCACGGTCCGTGATTCCACGGATCATCCTCAAAATATTTGGCTTATTAATAATTTCATCCGTCTTGTCCACCGTGCGGACGTTACCTGCATGAGGAGTTTAGATTGTATTGTTGGTAGCCCTGATTGTCGAATCTTGTCGTAAGAGCTGTCAAAGGTTCCCAATATTCTCACATTGTATCTTTTACAAGTAACCCACAATGCCGAAAATATTACAGAGTAGCGCTGGAGAAATCATTTTAAACAAAAGATAGTTTTGCGAGTTGGAAAAAGAAAAAATGCTCCAATAATCTCTTCAAGCCGCCACCACAAGTTAGAAAAACAATGTTGCCAGTTTATTCTAACAATTCAAAAATTGGCAAAATGTTTTAAACAACAGTTCTGAAATATAATTTGAAAGTAGCGAAAAAATTTAACCATATCGCATTATCACATCAAGCAACACTAAACCAAGTTTGCACCAGGGGACTTCTTACAGAGAAAGTTGTTTCTTATGACTGCAGTACGGATGTGTCTGCGTTATCACAGACGAGACCTTTTACCACAGTCCGTCCGCCCAGATTTGTCCGCATTGGTCTTCAATATTACCGACCTTGGAGGCCCACCTTAAATAATTTTACGTGCAAAATATATTTTTTACCTTAATTTATCAATTATAATACTCCTCTAGAGATATCATTGAATTATTTGGTTAAGCTAATAAATTACTCGGATAAACCTTGTTTGTGCTTTTATGGTCAATCTATTTTAACATTATGACAAGTATTGCTTAGTTTTGCGAAAATGTTGAACTTTTCAGCTTATTTATTATAATATTTATTTAATTTATCTCAACGTGGCAATAACACTATAGTATATAATTTATAATTGCCAACCCTACTAGGTTATGACCTGTATCAGGGTTGACAATTAAGGGCATGGCACCAGGAATGACGTCACAGTCTTTTCCCACGGCATTAAGGTTCAAATTGCGTAACAATAGCATGATAAAATGGTAAAAATAGCGTTTTTTTTCATTTTTTGGGGTTAATTTTGTGACTATCAAAAAACTTTTACGGTTATTCCCTAGATTTTAATGCATATTATCAGTACAAGAAAAAAAATTTACTCCGCGACTTTCGGGAAACGAGTTTCCGTCTTTC
The DNA here is from genome assembly GCA_963576895.1 of Ceraclea dissimilis. Classification (NCBI taxonomy): domain Eukaryota; kingdom Metazoa; phylum Arthropoda; class Insecta; order Trichoptera; family Leptoceridae; genus Ceraclea; species Ceraclea dissimilis. The sequence continues at coordinate 4,377,800 of OY756379.1, read as the reverse complement.
GGAAAAAAGGTCAGAGGTGTTTTTAAACATTTTTTTTGCGAAATCTATACAAGATATAAAAAATCTATTACGGTTATTCCCTAGATAAAGGTTCAATGCATCTACCCTATTTTGTTCCAAAGCATATTTAGTAACGGTTGTCGAGATAGAAGGTCTCCCGTTTTGAAATTTTTTTGAAATGTCAGTATGCACACTCTTAATCAAAGTGAAGACATCTTTATTCTACAAATACACAACAAAAAACAAAATAAAAAATTATAGTCCTCATTATGAAAATTAATCACATAATGAGCTAAGAAATTCTACAGACGTGTTCAAATTATTAGACTAAAATATTTTTTCAGTAAATAATGACTTCATTTATGAATAAATACAATATTTTAATAGACGATTTGAATTTAATACATTTATAAGTATATACGAGTATGTACCTTTTTTATACTTTTTTTATATCATCGTCATGGTGCCAGATTTTTGAACTCTTTAATTATGGGCACTTATTTATTTATTTTTATTTATTTTATTTATTTATTTAATCACATGGGCACAAACAGTTATAACGGCACATATCAACAATTAAACAAAAACAGAAAGCAAACCAGTGAAGGCCCGTCAATTTTACCAGAAAAACATTTATAAGTTAAAACAAATTAAATTTAAGAAACTAGTTATAAGTAAAGTAATATTATATGTATGCATAGAATTATATATAATCTAAGTATGTATGTATAGACAAAAAGAACAAATCAGGTAAAATGATATTCAATGATGTATGTACGATAAATTAATAAGGGATGCACACAGATACTCACTCCCTCACACACACAATCCACACACAGACACACACACACAGAAACACACACACACAAACATACACACAGAACATGGACACAACATTAAAAGACAATTTGACCCTGCAAGAATGCAAATGGGGAAGGGGCGAACGAAACAGATCCGAGAAAAGGAAAAAGGGGAAAAGGTGAAAAGGGGAACGGACATCATAGTCGTTCAGGGAATGGTGGAGGAGCAAAGTGCTCGCATGACCTTGGTCCTGAAATCGGCCCTAGTCAAAACGAACATATCGAGACTCCGAAAAAATACGTTGTATAGAGAACATGTGCGCTGCAGAAACGAGTTCTGCACATAGTTAGTACTACACCGTGGCAAGCGGAACAAGTGCTTTACCCTAGAATTACGGGTGGGGCAGTGAAATGGTATTTTCTCCAAAAGCCTAGTCGAGTTAACTTCATTGTTTATAATCTTAAAGAGGTAGACCATATCGCATTGGGTTCTCCTATTCTCAAGAGAAGGAATTCCGTGATGACGAATCGCTCGCTTATAGTCATCGATGTCCAGGCCCATAAGGCGATTGAGGCAGTCCACAAACCTCCTCTGAAGTCCTTCAATCCTGTCAATGTAAGTAATATATTGAGGACTCCATACCACAGACGAAAATTCCAGCTGGCTCCGCACAAATGAGTAATACAATATACGGAACGTAAAAGGAGACTTAAAAGGCCTAGCGGTTCTCAAGATAAACCCCAGCATTTTATAGGCCTTGCCTATAATAGTGTCCACATGAGACTGAAACAAAAGTTTTCTGTCTAGGATCACACCCAGGTCCCTAATCTCGTCACATCTGGACAGAGCCTGTCCATCAATAGTATATGTGAAAGAGGTGAGTATGTTCGCCCTTGAAAAGGTGATCGAGTGACACTTTGTCGGATTTAGAAACAACTGGTTCCTCTTGCAGTATTCAGACAGTCGCTCCAGGTCATCCTGAAGCTCCAGGCAATCCTGTGGACCCTTAATCCTCTTAAATATTTTGGTGTCATCGGCGAACATTAGAAAGTCCGAATTTAGGAAGCAGGAGCCTATGTCATTCATATAAAGGATGAACAGCAGGGGTCCCAGGTGCGATCCCTGCGGAATCCCGGAGCCACACGTCAAGAATCTCGACACCACGCCACCAACCACCACGGCCTGCAAGCGATCCTTCACGTATGACGAAAGCCATCCAAGCAAGTTACCACGAATGCCGTAGCTCTCCAGTTTATGCAGCAGAATTCGATGGCTGATCTTATCGAAAGCTTTCGCGTAGTCCGTGTAAATTGCATCCACTTGGCCACCCCGACTCATAGAATTCAATACAAAATCCGTGAACTCTAGAAGATTGGACTCGACCGACCTCCCGCTCACAAATCCATGCTGGCCAGAGACGATAAACGGAGTGACCAAGGGAGTTATCTGTTTGACAATAATCTTTTCCATAAGCTTCCCGAAGGCAGATATTTTGGAAATTGGCCTATAGTTTGAGACGTCACTCTTATCACCAGCCTTGTGTATCGGTGTAATGTGTGATTTTTTCCACACAGTGGGAAAAATGCCCTCCGTGAAAGAGCGGCTGTAAAGAATGCACAGGGGTACGGACAACTCCTCACCGCATTCGCGAACAAATCTAGGTGGGATACCATCGGGGCCAGATCCACCGCAAGCGTCAAGCTCCTTAATGCAACTCAAAACTATACTTGGGGTGAACTCTATGTCATGAAGATCCAGATCATCCCCGCTGTGTACCCGTGGCAAATCCAGAACATCCTCCACAAATACCGAGGAAAAGGCCATGGCCCCCAAATTCTCAATCAGTTTCATAATTGGGCTATTTCCTGAGAAGCAGTTGTGGTTTTCCTCCAGATACATGTAATACAAAGATATAAAAAAAAGTGTGCAGAAGTTTAGTAGAATCAAAGTCTACAAGAATAAACATGCTTATAACTGTCAACGGAATGCATACAAATTATTAAATTCGAAATTATGTACATACTAAAATACCGCCAAATCATTATCTATCTATCTATCTATCTATACCCTCACGCCACATCCCTTGCAGGGTAGGCAGAGAGGACAGAGCGCCAGACAGCCCTATCCTTACACACACTCCTAGCTTCCGTCACATTCATGCAATTAGTCATACACGCTCTCCGATTCCTTTTACTCAAAACGCGTCCATCCTTGAGGATCTGGTCGACATGATCGGACCAGGTCAGTCTCGGGCGGCCGCGCTTTCTCACCCCTCTTCGCTCATTCAGATATATCTTTTTTGTCATCCTGTCATCATTCATTCTCTCAACATGCCCAAACCATCTTAGTTTGTTTACTTTCATTCTTGTCACTACACCAGTCTTGCAGTCACTCATTTCCCTAATAACCTCATTCCTTATCTTATCTCTCAGCGTTTTCCCGCACATTCTTCTTAATGATCTCATTTCTACTGCATTCAACCCTGATTCATCCTTCTTCATCCACGTCCACGTCTCACTAGCATACATCAGGGTCGGCACCAAGACAGCATTGTGCACTAGCACTTTTGCTTTCATAGACACATTGCTACTACTAACAATCGGACCGAGCGCACCATTCGTCCTAGTACCGGCCAGCTTCCTTCTTTCAATGTCTCCATCACAGCGTCCATCTCTAGTAAACAAACTTCCCAGATATACATACTGATTCACTTGCTCCAGACAGTCATTACCAACCTTTATCACACAATTTGTCCTTATTTCCTCTCTTTCGAACACTAATACTTTCGTTTTATTTACATTCATTTTCATACCATTCATATCGCAGCTTTCGTACACACAGGATACTATCCGTTGTAACTCACATTCATCATCAGCCATCAACACTAAATCATCTGTAAACATTAACGCACATACTTTCACTCCATTTAGGTCCACACCAACATTCAGCTCATTCAGAGGACGCATGCAGTAGTCGAAGAACAGGTTGAACAACCAAGGCGACATGACGCAACCCTGTTTAACCCCTTTTGTGAGAGTGAACCACTGCGACAACGCAGCATTCACCCTGACACAAGCAGAGCTCTCCGAATATAGAGACGCGATTGCGCAAATCAGTCGGTCGCTCACCCCATATTCCGACAGTACACGCCACAGTCTCTCTCGGTCCACACGATCGTATGCCTTCTCCAGATCCACGAACGCGCAGAAGAGCCTCTGGTGTTTAGCCAGAAGCTTCTCCACGACCATCCGTAGGGAGAAGATCTGATCGGTGCACCCCCTGCCACTCATGAAAGCACCCTGCACATCCCATACTTTACTTTCAGTCACTTTTCTTACTCTTTCAATCAATACCTTTCCATACAGTTTGCCCACAGAGCTCAGCAAACTGATAGCCCGATAACTGCCGCATTCCAACCTTGAGCCTTTCCCCTTGTACAAAGGGCAGATGACTGCCCTCCTCCAATCCTCAGGAGTGCAGCCACTCTCCCAGCACAAGTTGAAGAGCCTCAGGCACCACTCGAGAATCTTCGGGCCACCTTGCTTGATGAACTCTATGGCCACACAGTCATGTCCCGCAGCTTTACCATTCTTTGCTTTTTTCAATGCAAGCACAACTTCATTCATACGTATTTCCTCGTCCTCAGCAATATTTACATTCATACTATCTGCTACATTCGTCTGGTTTGTACTAGTACCACTTTCATACAATTCTTCGAAGTATTCTTTCCATCTTTCAACAACTTCTTCTCCATTCATCACTAAATCACCATTCTTATCTTTGATGCAATTCATACTGTTTTTCTCACTTCCAGATCTCTTTCTTTTTACTTCCTTCCAGAATATTTTCAAATTCTCCTCGGCGTTCCTCGATAATTTCATACATTCCTCTTCCTCAAGTTTTCTCTTTTTCTGGCAAACCATTTCTTTCACTTCTTTCCTACACGCTTTATATATATTCTTCTTTCTTTCTTTCTCACCTCCATCATCTGGTTTCGCACCAAGCACATCATTCCACGCTTTCTTTTTCCTCACTACAGCATCCTTCACCTCATCATCCCACCACGCATCACCTTTTTTCCTTCCTACCAACGCTTCTCCACATACTTCTCTTGCACTCTTTACTAGCACCTCCTTCATAACATTCCATAGTTCACTCGTCGAGCGTTCCTCATCATCATGTACTTCTAGCCTTTCGTTAGTTAGTCTTTCATATTCATCCCTAACATTCGTCTCTTTCAGTTTTTCGACCCTGATTCTACGGACAGGCTCCAACTTCCGAGCCCTCGAGCGCCAACCGGAGAAAAGATCAATCCTTGTTATCACAAGGAAGTGATCCGTCCACAGTCCGGCGCCCCGAAATGCCCGGGTGTCCTTTGTCGCCTTCCGGAGCTCAGAGTCCACACATACAAAGTCAATCATCGACCTTTCAATACGATCAACTCTCTCTCTTTGCCAAGTGTACTGGTGGATCTCCTTGTGTGCGAAGAATGTGTTCGCCACAAAGAGATCCAACTCCAAACATACTTCTAACACTCTTTTCCCGTTATCATTCACCCTATCATCGCCATGCAATCCCAACACTCTCTCAAAATTCTTCCTTCTGACACCGACCCAACCATTCAGATCACCTGCCAATATTACTTTTTCATTCGCTCTTCTTTTATCCGCTGTCTCCCGCACTAAGTTCCAAAACTCATCCTTCACATCATCCAAGGCATCATTCCCTGGACCGTAGCCTATAATAAGGAACAGCCTGGTCATGCCTACCTTGAAACGAATCCAGATGAGTCTCGGTCCTACCAGTCCATACCCATTACGCTTCACCATACATTCAGTCATTCTTTTTGATAATATAGCACCCACTCCCTGACGTCCATGTTCATTTTCAGGCACTCCAGACCACATCTCTGCCATTCCATTCACCACATCACAATCTCTATCCTTTCTTTTCGTTTCACATAAACACAATATATCTAAGTTCCTCTCATGCAAAACATCACGCAATTCATTCATCTTACCTTCCATATCTCCTCTTATATTCCACACACCAATCCGGCATTCTGCCCTCCTCTTTGCGCCCTCCCTGGTCCTTGACGCGGCGTGATGGGTGGCGAGCCTCATCGACTCCATGCGTCAAGACCACCACCTAATTTCTTACATCTTAGGACCTATAGGTCCCGTGTCTTGGTTTCCCTCCACCATGTTAGTAGAAATATATATATATATATATATATATATATATATATATATATATATATATATATATATACATCCTACTTACTTTACGGCGTCCGTACATTGCGAAATATACGCCTTTAGAGCGTCCAGTACAATACGGCGTCCGTATACGGACGCTCTAAGGTAATCAATGTTATTTCTTGCCAGGCAGCTGACGTCATCACAGGGAATCAGTATCAGCAAAAAAAAATTTGACGCCACAAAGTAACCTGCACGTACTTTTTCGTATATCATTGTATATTTTATGTTTTGAGCGTTGTGGGATAGGGGCGCTCTGTCTATATACTGTTCGTATATTTCACTTACATTCCGCCGATGATCGGGCGTCCGCTGTGAATATTTTTTTACGTGCAGCCGATGATACGGCGTCCTCGAGTTGGCAACCTCGCAATTCGAAATTAATAATAAAATCAACATTAGGATTTTGAAATGTTATTTGCGTTGTCCAGTTATGGACTACAGATATCTGTAGAATAATAATGCACAAAAGGTGTAGGTACCTACCTACTCACAAACATCTGGAGATAATAGGCGACTCGGCAATATACTCGTAACATTATTGTGTAATATTGGAAAGAATTTTAAGTAATACAATAGTCGCATTTATTAAAAAAATAGTTCATGATTATAAAGATGTACTGTTATTTTAGGGTGAAATGCCGTAATTTTTAATAAATAAATATTGTTTAAGTACTTATTACGAAACAGGTAAACCTGTTATTGTATAATTGCAAATTATTTTCACATCGCGACATTTAAAACGCGTTACTTGAAAGTTGAAATAGACGTTTTTAACCATCCCTTCCCATACATAAGTACCTACTTTTTTGGGAAGGTAGTGCGTTAAAAAACTTGTTGATTTGATGTATGTATGAAATGTAATATGTGCTACTTTTTTGAATAAAATTTATTATTATTATTAAGTAAGTAATAAGGTAGGTACTTAAAAGTATATTGTTTTACGTTTTTAGTGCAAATTCTCCATTCAATGAGCAATTAAATAAAGGATCTCACGGGATCAGCAGAACTTATAGGTATGTACTTACCTATATGTGATAAATAAATAAGTGACGGAAGTAAGGAATCTCTGTAAGAATAGGCTAGTTTGGCGTTATGTACTCCATGCGGACATCACTACAGATACCATAAATAAATAAACTTTTGTTTTCATCACAAACCAATATGGTGCGATGTTTTAATCATAATATTCATTAATATACAAGAGTGCGTGCCATTTTAAGTTGTTTAGTATAATATTATTTAGATTAAAAGTGCATTCCATTATGTAACTACTTCCTGTTCAATGTCTTGGATTATGAAAAGAATCGCGTTACTGCCCAAAGCTCGCCCTAGTGGATGAAGGCAATGATTCACACTGTTGTGTTAGAAGGTTAATGTATACTATAATAAAATTAATATTAACATATTGCGTTATTACGCTTTCAATTACACTCTTCCATATTGTTTTTAAGTGTTCTGTATAAGGCGTGTTAAGTCAAAAGCACAACACCCAAAAACATTTAGAACAGTAAGGTTCAACACCCATTCCGAATGTCTTTCTTTACAGTGTATTACAAGTATCCCGTAAGTATGTGTCGTGTAAGGCAATGCACATTACACTTCTACAACACAATGGCTTGACCATGTGGATCAGATTTTCAAGGACGAACAGGGACACGCGTTCTGAGTAAAATGAATCGTCCTCTCTGCCCACCCCACAAAGGATGTGGCGGGAGGGGATAGAATAGAATATAATCTCTATAATAGAAATTTATTTCGATTAGGCTAGATTATACAAACTACTTTACAGTTTTTTTTGTTTCGTAAAATTCTCCATTGAAAAAAAGTCTAAATAATTATTAATTATAGTACATATTAATACAATAAGTCATTCATCTGAAACTGAAGGCATTCACATTATATTGTAACAACAAGTTCTAAAATAGGTAATTTATGTTATGACATCTTATGGAACAGATGATTTTTAAATTTCATGAAATAACCACTGCAGTGCACTGTCATAAAAAACAAATAACTTTCGAATTGTAAACAATGAAAATGTTTATCCTTTGTTACATAATGAGACAATACCTAATATTCTAAAATAGGTAATTTATGACATCTTTTATTTTAAAATATCAAGGGTTAAATTTTTCAACTGCATCGTACTACATGGAACAGATGATTTTTAAATTTAATAAAAAAATCCTAGTATTTTGCAAAGCAGTGCACTGTCATAAAAAATAAGTTAAAATATCGAGTTTTGTTAAGACAGTAAATAACTTTCGAATTGTAAACAATGAACATGTTTTTTCTTTGTTACATAATGAGACAATACCTAATATTAATGAATAATGTAATGAATAGAACTGAATCTTTTTTCTCTGTTAGTATTATCTACACTAGAACAACAGAACTATAGGTACCTACTTAGTACTTGGTACCAGTGGCGAAGGGTGGATTTCTGCAGAAGGGAATCCGGGGCTAACATTTCTTATGGGATCACTTCAGATTAGACACTATTGTACCTATTATTTTTTCCAAAAGGTAACTCGATGGGAATCGTGTTCTTAGGCAGCTTCGCGCCTGCTTGGTACATACTATAGGACTATAGGGTATTTTTTTTAATAGGCACACTTTTAAAATTAAATTAAACGTATTAAAATCATGGTAATATCCATAAAATGGCTTTATTGGAATGATGGAAGTTTACCATTTATGTTTCAACACGATTTCGGGCATATATGCGCGGGTGTTCCTTTCTAGGAGCCATTACATAGACGCCGTCAAATCCACAAAAACTCTATCTAGGTCTACAGGTCTACACAGATAAACCTGAGACATTGGATCACTTGGAAGCCAACATTCGCAGAGTTATTAGCGATATACGGCCTCAGCTGCTCGAGAAAGTCATCGAGAATTGGACTTCCAGATTATGCTTCCTTCGAGCCAACCGCAGCGCACATATGCCCGAAATTATATTTAAGCATTAATGGTATAAAATAATCTTTTAAATAAAGCTATTTTTATGAATATTAAGTACCATGATTTTAATAAGTTTAATTTCATTTTAAAAGTGTACCTAATTACCTATTTAAAAAAAACATCCTGTAGTAATGGGGTAACCAGTGAATGCTGCCCGACAAAACTGTGTAAATATTTGCATGACATTCTAAATGGGTGGCAAATCTCATTGTTGAAAAATATCGTATGACGTAGATACCTACATTACCTACTCGTAGGTACAATACTAGGATTTGAGAAAAGTTATTATAGGTATAAGATTTTATTTGGGTAACTTAATTAGTCCGTTGTTTTTTTTATATTATTTTGTTTGGGCGCAAATCTTACAATCACCTTCCCAACCACTGTCTGACAACTTTAAACGTGAAACTGTGCAAACGTACGTCATCTCAGTGACAGTAGATACGTTTCTGTATCACATTGGATCAGCCTTCTCTAGAGACAAAAAATATGTAAAGAGTTTCATGGGGATCCAAGAGTCGAGTGGGGTCATGTGTGGTATCGTATGAAAGAACGTTGGAAAATAAATCCAGATCGTAAGTCAGATTTTGTCCAGCTTAAGGCTCGGAAGTCATCGAGCGATCAAAAGGATCCAGTCACCACATACCACCGTGTTTGGTATCTCACAAATGTGCTTCACTAGCAGAACTCATATCTTTTTGCAAATTCTGAATCTGTCAAGTCTTAGTGGAAGATTCCATCGGATATGATCGGAATGAGGGAATCCAAGCAGGGCCTGTTTGGGCCCAAGGGCTTGTTTGGTATCGTTTGGACCAAAAATAGTATGAGGATGCGAAATCATAAAACATTGGTTTTGAAAAGTCTTTTTATGATTACTTTTTGATCTAGCTATCCTGGCTTATCATGAATATCAAAGGATTAGGCATGGAACCTAAAATAAAAGCTTCTTCTTCGATGGCTCTGCAACTCATATCGAGCCTTGGCCTCCAACTCTATATGTCCTCCGCAGCTGATTTCCAGTCCCTTGCAGCAGATTGGCAGCGTCCTTCTTCACCTCATAGTCCTCATCCTCGCATCAGAGTCTCGGCCTGATGACCCTTCTTAAGCCATCTGGGTGTCCCTCCAATATCCTCTTTCGTACCCGTAATGGAGGCATTCTCTGCACATTCCCGGCCCACCTCCGCCTGTGCAGTTTAGCATGTACACTATACAGGGAGCCTGAGGGGTTTATAGACGTCGTATAGCTCCTCGTTGTGTCGTATTCCTCCCAAATGTCCTTTTTAGTTTTAGGCATTCATTACAGTCACATTTGTCCTGAATATGGCCTAAGCAAGAGAGCCGAAAGCTCGACAACATTGTCAAAATACACACGGAAAAACGAAAAAAAGATATAATATGTATATTTTTCAATGAACTCGTTGGTACTTTTAATTCGCCAATTCCCTCGTACAGTATAGTTTGCAATTTAACTTTAATTGCTTAGATGATATTGTATTTCCATTTTCCCTAGTTGTTACCCGATGGCTTGAGCTGGACGAAATATGACTTGAGATCTGAGTTTCTTTTCCAACATCCTTTCATACAATACCAAACACACGCAATGCGGTGACTGGATCCTTTCGACCCCTCGGTGTCTCCCGATGGATTGAACTGGACAACATATGACTTGAGATCTGAATTTATTTTCCAACGCCCTTTCATACGATACCAATCACGGCACTATGCAGTGACTGGATCCTCTCGACTTCTCGCTGTCGGATTGATCGAGCTGGACAAAATATGACTTACGATCTGGATTTCTTTTCAAACGCCCTTTCATACGATATCACACCTAACCTCTCAGGACCCTCGAATTCCCTGAAACGCCTTACAACTTTTTTATCTCTGGAGAAGGATGATCCATTTTTTTATAAAATGTATTGTCTCCCAGTTTACGTACGGTTGCAAAGTGTCAGATCTCTTAGTAGTCAAAATGTTATAAAATTTGCATCGATACATATAGACGTGTTAAATCCCGTGCCAAATATAGATAATAAAAGCGTGTATAATAATAATATTGTTTTAAGTGTAGTACCTGCATATTTTTTTCTCATTTTTTTCTTATTTGATTAAAAAATTAATAAATCTTTTCTAACCAAACATAATGAAGAGTTACAAAACAAAATAATAATAGTGTGCTAAAAGGCGGACGTATTGCAAAATCTTTTATATCAAATAACCTATAATCAAAATAGTATTTAAAATTTAATAAAAAATCTGCTACACCTACTAACAATATTTCGCGTACTTATAGAAAAATGTGCACACTTTTATTTTAAAATTACATAATCTTGTCAAATTGTTTTCTTCTGTTTTACGACTTCATTCAATAATTTAAACTGATTTGCATGTAAAGTTTAATTGCTTTCATTATTATTTGCAGCAGTCACGTCATACAATATGATTCTTCTTCTATATAGCACTACAACCCTTGGTGTGTCTTGGTTGCCTCCAAAATCCGTCGCCATCCTCTCCTATCTAGAGCAGCGATCCTTCTGTCCCCATCACGTTAACTAAATCCTCAAGGATAGACATGTTTTGAGTAAAGGGAATCGTAGAGTGTGTATGACAAATTACATAAATATGAAGAAAGCTAGAAGTGTGTGTAAGGATAGGAAAGCCTGACGATCTGTTCTCTCTGCCTACCACGCAAAGGGATGCGGCGTGAGGGGATAGAATACTAGAAGATTATTATTTTCTAAAAATGGAGTACCAATAACATAATATTGTCTAGTCTAAATAAAATTCACTATATTTTTAAATCGTATTTAATAATTTATTATTTAAAAATACATAGCAAAGTTAAACCGATTTGCTTTTAAAGTTAATTATTGTATTCATTATTTCTTTAGGAATGCGAAACAATCATGAACTGTAAGTATTATGGTATAAACAAAAGATCAGAATGTCATCTGGCCCTAAATATGTAGATAAAAAAAAATGTGTACACGCTGAAGAATAATTGAGTAGGTAACTATTATTATTGACCAGCGAGGGCGCGCTTTTGTTCTTCACGTGACCATCTTGACAAAATGGTAAATTCCATTTGTTTAGGTAGCCATCTGAACCAAATTCAATGGAATGCGTTGGCAACGTCGCCGGACGCTCTATCATAGAATGAATGTATTTTCGCGTATATAGATGGACGCCTCAAAGTATATCCTTTAAAAGGACGCCGTAAGGGTGGATTGTGGAAAAAATACCCACCGGACGCCCTATTGCGGTTTCTAAGTACGGACGCCACATTGATAGTAAGATGTAAATATATATATATATATATATATACAAAATAATATAATAAGAATAGAAATATAAATAGAATAAATAGAGCTACCACCACCAGAAGTATCCCACTACCAGCCGTTGAAAGTCCTCAAGGTCAGAGTCTTCGTCGGAAGTGGCCCGGCCGGCACTGAGTGGGTTTTGAGTAAAAGCACTCGAAGACACACAAACACGATTTTGACTGGAAAATCACTGAAGGAACGACACAGAAGGTGGAATACACGAAATAGTATTAACGACAATATCGAGAAGAAACACGTGCGGTCACGACGGATGGTAGAGGGCTACTGATTTTGCGTTCAGTGGACGCCTGGGGACCACGCGTATGGAATAGTATGATAAAATGGCGTCTGAAAAACAGAAGACAAGATGGCGTACGAAGGCAAAAATCAGGGAAAAGCTAGGGGAAAAAGCTTAATAATTCCGGCACTGAGTGGGTTTTGAGTAAAAGCACTCGAAGACACACAAACACGATTTTGACTGGAAAATCACTGAAGGAACGACACAGAAGGTGGAATACACGAAATAGTATTAACGACAATATCGAGAAGAAACACGTGCGGTCACGACGGATGGTAGAGGGCTACTGATTTTGCGTTCAGTGGACGCCTGGGGACCACGCGTATGGAATAGTATGATAAAATGGCGTCTGAAAAACAGAAGACAAGATGGCGTACGAAGGCAAAAATCAGGGAAAAGCTAGGGGAAAAAGCTTAATAATTCCGGCACTGAGTGGGTTTTGAGTAAAAGCACTCGAAGACACACAAACACGATTTTGACTGGAAAATCATTGAAGGAACGACACAGAAGGTGGAATACACGAAATAGTATTAACGACAATATCGAGAAGAAACACGTGCGGTCACGACGGATGGTAGAGGGCTACTGATTTTGCGTTCAGTGGACGCCTGGGGACCACGCGTATGGAATAGTATGATAAAATGGCGTCTGAAAAACAGAAGACAAGATGGCGTACGAAGGCAAAAATCAGGGAAAAGCTAGGGGAAAAAGCTTAATAATTCCGGCACTGAGTGGGTTTTGAGTAAAAGCACTCGAAGACACACAAACACGATTTTGACTGGAAAATCACTGAAGGAACGACACAGAAGGTGGAATACACGAAATAGTATTAACGACAATATCGAGAAGAAACACGTGCGGTCACGACGGATGGTAGAGGGCTACTGATTTTGCGTTCAGTGGACGCCTGGGGACCACGCGTATGGAATAGTATGATAAAATGGCGTCTGAAAAACAGAAGACAAGATGGCGTACGAAGGCAAAAATCAGGGAAAAGCTAGGGGAAAAAGCTTAATAATTCCGGCACTGAGTGGGTTTTGAGTAAAAGCACTCGAAGACACAAAAACACGATTTTGACTGGAAAATCACTGAAGGAACGACACAGAAGGTGGAATACACGAAATAGTATTAACGACAATATCGAGAAGAAACACGTGCGGTCACGACGGATGGTAGAGGGCTACTGATTTTGCGTTCAGTGGACGCCTGGGGACCACGCGTATGGAATAGTATGATAAAATGGCGTCTGAAAAACAGAAGACAAGATGGCGTACGAAGGCAAAAATCAGGGAAAAGCTAGGGGAAAAAGCTTAATAATTCCGGCACTGAGTGGGTTTTGAGTAAAAGCACTCGAAGACACACAAACACGATTTTGACTGGAAAATCACTGAAGGAACGACACAGAAGGTGGAATACACGAAATAGTATTAACGACAATATCGAGAAGAAACACGTGCGGTCACGACGGATGGTAGAGGGCTACTGATTTTGCGTTCAGTGGACGCCTGGGGACCACGCGTATGGAATAGTATGATAAAATGGCGTCTGAAAAACAGAAGACAAGATGGCGTACGAAGGCAAAAATCAGGGAAAAGCTAGGGGAAAAAGCTTAATAATTCCGGCACTGAGTGGGTTTTGAGTAAAAGCACTCGAAGACACACAAACACGATTTTGACTGGAAAATCACTGAAGGAACGACACAGAAGGTGGAATACACGAAATAGTATTAACGACAATATCGAGAAGAAACACGTGCGGTCACGACGGATGGTAGAGGGCTACTGATTTTGCGTTCAGTGGACGCCTGGGGACCACGCGTATGGAATAGTATGATAAAATGGCGTCTGAAAAACAGAAGACAAGATGGCGTACGAAGGCAAAAATCAGGGAAAAGCTAGGGGAAAAAGCTTAATAATTCCGGCACTGAGTGGGTTTTGAGTAAAAGCACTCGAAGACACACAAACACGATTTTGACTGGAAAATCACTGAAGGAACGACACAGAAGGTGGAATACACGAAATAGTATTAACGACAATATCGAGAAGAAACACGTGCGGTCACGACGGATGGTAGAGGGCTACTGATTTTGCGTTCAGTGGACGCCTGGGGACCACGCGTATGGAATAGTATGATAAAATGGCGTCTGAAAAACAGAAGACAAGATGGCGTACGAAGGCAAAAATCAGGGAAAAGCTAGGGGAAAAAGCTTAATAATTCCGGCACTGAGTGGGTTTTGAGTAAAAGCACTCGAAGACACACAAACACGATTTTGACTGGAAAATCACTGAAGGAACGACACAGAAGGTGGAATACACGAAATAGTATTAACGACAATATCGAGAAGAAACACGTGCGGTCACGACGGATGGTAGAGGGCTACTGATTTTGCGTTCAGTGGACGCCTGGGGACCACGCGTATGGAATAGTATGATAAAATGGCGTCTGAAAAACAGAAGACAAGATGGCGTACGAAGGCAAAAATCAGGGAAAAGCTAGGGGAAAAAGCTTAATAATTCCGGCACTGAGTGGGTTTTGAGTAAAAGCACTCGAAGACACACAAACACGATTTTGACTGGAAAATCACTGAAGGAACGACACAGAAGGTGGAATACACGAAATAGTATTAACGACAATATCGAGAAGAAACACGTGCGGTCACGACGGATGGTAGAGGGCTACTCAGACCAAATCATTATATTTTGTTTAATGTTTTTTTTAGTCTAATAATTTAAACCCGTCTGTAGGTTGCATATCGGCAGAGTTGGGTACTTGGCAAATTTCTGCAACAACATACCTCGTGGTACATCAGGTGCATTATTGTTGCAGATTATCACCAATTATTACTATTGATAGTACCAAACACCTGCTTCAGTGCAACTGAAATAAATATTTAAAATTTAGATTAGAAAACAAAACCAATGTGGTGACCATACTTCATCTTCTTCGTCAGCCTACTCCTGTCCACTCCTGGACGAAAGCCTCCTCCATCTGCTTCCACGCCGCTCTATCCTGGGCTCTCTGGATCCAGTTGGTACCCACGTATTTTACCAGGTCGTCTCTTCATCATAGTGGTGGTCTTCCTGCACCCCTGGTGATTATTCTGGGTTTCCAGGTTAAGACCCTCTTCGACCACTTATCGTCTGGGTCTCTAGCCGTGTGACCTGCCCACCGCCATTTGAGAGATGCGATACGCTGGGCAATATCTCTTACCCCTGTTCTTTGCCGTATTTACCATATACCATTATACCGTATTATACCATACTTCATCATTAAATAATCTTATTTTGTAATACAATTTTCTATACAAAATTCATCAGAATTCTATTTTTGTCACCCACCACTATGAAAGTTTTAATACATTTTCTGAACGAAATAAACTCTTGATGAACTTTGTAACTACATTCATGGTCGATCTATTATAACGTTATGACAAGTATTGCTTAGTTCTGTGAAAATGTTGAACTTTTCAGCTTATTTATTCTAATATATAGTGGAAAGTTTAATACAGCTTTTAATAGATACAGACCCTTTATAAATTTGATATTTATCAGCAAGTAAAAGCTTCGCATGTTATTTAGAGCTGTGTCAATAATGGTTAACAGTTAATTATCAACAGTTGTTCTTATTTAACACATCAACACTGTTGACATAAAATTATGTTGTCTGCTAACATTAATCCACGCCAATGACAGAAGTGAGTAAGTATGTAAATATTCTAGCCAAACGCACGAGTAGAAAACTAAGCAAAACACCCGCAAAACCTGTGAACAGTCGGTATTATTAATATCAACAGAAAAATGAACGACTAGGTACTGCTATTAATCTCGCGATGTCATTGGTCACCGGTCAACAATAGCACCTGTTGACCGGTGATCAACACCATCGCGAGATTCATTAGCAATTCGCGCGAGACTTTAACGGGGAATCTCCTGAAATTGATCGCAACGAGACGATCATTTTAACGTTAGCAGTTGAGTATGCATACCGACATTATAAAAATTTCTGGAAACGGGAAACCTTATATCTCGGTTACCGTTACTAAATAGGGTAGATGCAATGAAAATTTATCTAGGGAAGAACCGTAAAAGATTTTTGATAGACGCAAAATTAACCCAAAAAAATGGAAAAAACGCTATTTTTACCATATTATCATGCGATTGTTCACGCGATTTTGAACCTTAATGCCGTGGGAAATGACTGTGACTTCATTACTGGTGCCATGCCCTTAACGGGGAATCTCCTGAAATTGGTAAGCAACGAGACGACCATATTAACGTTAGCAGTTAGCGATAACTATTAATCGAGGTTAACATTAGCATCACTGTTAAAGTTAACTTTAGTTAGCGTAAACGCCCACCACTAATATTATTACTATCCTTAAGCTTTGGGGTGGGGTTTGCCGGGGGGCTCCCTTAAGGCTAACCCTGGACCCACCTCTTTATAATATTTTGCTAGAAGTGCGGGTAAAGAGGTCGCTATTAATGCGCCTGAGCTACCCGGGGATGTGGAGGGCCTTAAGCCCGCGGGATTTTCCTTCAATATCCTTAAACTTACATAATATTTTATCATATGACTACATAATATTATCTACTAGGAGCTTTATTGTGCTTTTAAAAAGCACTATATTATCTCTTATCAAGATCCAACGATATGGAAAATAAGTTTCTGCTAAAAGTTGGTCCATACTTAAACTTACGACACCGGGAAATACTTGTATCATGAATGTGGAAAAGTATTGCAAGTCCAATATTAACAGCATGAATGAATTATCTTTAAGTTTCGATATGCTCTGAATAGAACGACTTTAACACATTATGATTTCGATGATGCCACCTACGCAGTATTTAATTACTCATTTGAGTTACATTTCATTTGCGCCGGGCCCGTTTTTTTTTAGCATTCTCCTTCCTGTTATAAATGAAAAAGTTTTCTTCTTAGGGCTCCCGACTCAACTATGACATCGCGGTCATTTCCCACGGCATTAAGGTTCGAAATCGCATATAAAAATTGTAAAAATAGCGTTATTTCCATTTTTTGTGGTCAATTTCGCATCAATCAAAAAACTTTCACAATAATTCCCTAGATTTTAATGCAAACTATCAATAGAACAAAAAATCTACGCGACTTTCGGGAGACGAGTTTCTGTCTTTCGGAAAAAAGATCAAAGGTGTTTTTTTCAATTTTTTTTGAGAAATCTACACAAGATATAAAAAATCTTTTACGGTCGTTCCCTAGATAAAGGTTCAATGTATCTACCCTATTTTTCCAAAGCATATTTAGTAACGGTTGTAGAGATCTAAGGTCTCCCGTTTTTAGAAATTTTTGAAATGTCGGTATGCGTACTTTTAAAGGACATATGATTATTTTCTATTTTACTTCTTAAACATTCCAATAAGACTTATTATACGAGGGTGTAGTACAGAAGGTAGTAGAAGAAGAAGGCATTTCCTTATAAAGCTTTGTGATGGAGCTTTCTCAGAACTTGGGATATTATAATATGAGAAGTTGTGCTTTATTAAGTCATTCTGAAATCCTTATAAGTCTCCCAGATCAGAAGGAAGGACATTACGAGTAAAGGGCCGTAATAACTGAAGATGCGAACAATAGCGTCGTGAAAAAGTGAGATTACTCAGCTAATACTAAAGATATCATCCTAAGACTTAAAACATGGATAAATGACAATATGTTTTAGTGACTCTAGTAGATTTTGTTTCACTGCATTCATAACAAAGATTTTTGGTATAATACTTTCTCATTTTTTCAACAGATGGCAGTGGATAAAAAATGCTTGGCCTTTATAATTGGGTTTCTCCGCAGTCAGTCTGAGACGGCTTGTGGATTAGTGGGTAGAATCCTTGCTTCACAGCCGTAGGGTATAGCTTCAAATTACACTCAAGGTGCGAAATTTTCGGATAATATATTCTGAAAAAGGTGTAAGTTTATGTAAGTAAGTGAGCTTTTCAAGCTTAATGTGAAGTGTAAAAAGATGTATTTGGGCTAATTTCGATAAATAAAATAATAATGATAAATAAGAATACCTACACACACAGGTGTTAAGTTTCTCCCACACACAAGTCTTGCTTTAGTGGGAGAATATTAATGAAATCTTATTATATGTATTAGTACCTAATATTATTACGGTTACATTGTGAAATAACACAGGAAAAATATCACTCGTAAAAATAGCACAAGAAGAAATAACACATTTTTCCGTCTATGTAGTCTCTCAACTACCTAACGAACAGTGTTGACTTATGGTTGGTTTAGGTGATCACTTTACTCTCGAGAAACGTTCACCATTCAGCCCTTCAATTTCAATTTCAATTTATTTTATTTATGAAGCATAATATAGTGGTACAATTGAAAGAAACATTGTACCACTATATTATGCTTCATAAATAAAATAAATTGAAATTGAAGGGCTGAATGGTGAACGTTTCTCGAGAGTAAAGTGATCACCTAAGCCAACCGTAAGTCAACACTGTTCGTTAGGTAGTTGAGAGACTACATAGACGGAAAAATGTGTTATTTCTTCTTGTGCTATTTTTACGAGTGATATTTTTCCTGTGTTATTTCACAATGTAACCGTAATAATATTAGGTATCCATGTAGCTATATCCTCAACGGCCTCAACCCTCATATTATCCTCTCGCTACAAACTTTCTAAGATAATTAACTGATATTTATGTAGAAATTATCGGTTTTTAATGATCGCTTTATTCCGATCTGATAACACGGAATTCATACATAAAGTTAAGAACTTATCAATATTATTATAACGTTATAGAGCAGCGATTCTTAACCTCGGGTCGCGGGAGGAATTGGGATGGATCGCGGAAAATCCCCAAATGATTTTAAGAGTAGGCATATAGACATTTCAAAAATTTCTTAAAACGGGAGATCTTTGATCTCGACAACCTTACTAGATATGCTTTAAAAAAATAGAGTAGATACATTGAACCTTTATCTACGGAATGACCGTAAAATATTTTATATAGGTATATATGGATTTCTCAAAAAACAAATGTGAAAAACACCTCTGGTTTTTTTTCCGAAAGATAAAAACTCGTTTCCCGAAAGTCGCAGAGTAATTTTTTTTTTGTAACGATAATATGCATTAAAATCTAAGGAATAACCGTAAAAGTTTTGCGATTGAGGCGATATTAACCGGAATAAATGGAAAAAAACGCTGTTTTTACTATTTTATCATGCGACTGTTCGTGCGATTTTGAGCCTTCATGCCGCGGAAAACGACCGTGACGTCATAGTTGGATCGCGAGTTTTAAAGAAGAGGTGACGGAAGCACGAAGTGTGTGCAAGAATACGAAAGTCTGGCAATCTGTTCTCTCTGCCTACCCCGCAAGGGACGTGGCGCAAGGGGGTAAAATAGAATAGAACAATAATTGAATCATTTTTCCACGTCACAGATATAAAAGAAATAATAAGGTAAGTATTTCGTTTTGTTAAAACAATTTGAAGCTTTGACTTTCACAACAATAATACTTTGAAAAACTTTTCACAAGAAAGCAAGATTATAAATAATGACTTTAGCTGTTATATAACTAAACTTTTACGCCCTCTAAACCCTCCCTGTCAAAATTCATAAATTTATTAGACATGTTTTGTTTTGCCTCTAAATCTATATTGGAAATAATAAGATTTTCAAGTTTTAGAACCTGGCGATGCCCGGATAAATAAAACCTGCTCAATATAATATTTTTAAGCTTGTGTTATGAAGTGAGGAATGTATCGCCACCACTGAGATTCGAACCTAGCACCTTCAAATTGAAAGTTCACGCTCCAACAAACTGAGCACCTATGTCTTAGCAATGTTATCCTCACTGAGGTGATGAGTATCCCAATCCATTAAGAGTAGGCATATTGACATTTCAAAAATTTCAAAAAACGGGAGACTTTAAATCTCGACAAACTTACTAAATATGGTTCGGAAAAAAATAGAGTAGATACATTAAATCTTCATCTGGTGAATGATGGTAAAAGATTTTTTGAATCTTGTATAGATTTCCTAAAAAAGGTGAAAAACAATAAAAAGAAAAATAGCGCCGCTGGCCATATTTTTTTTAATGGATGAAGTGATGGCAATTAGCTGTTTTAGGCATGTGAATAACTTCATTATTTTTCCTAGAGTCTATATAAATATTTTAAAACAACGTTTTTTTTAAATAATTATTTTAACATTTCGTGGGAGGGGGGAGGGGTTTCGGCCCCTCCTTAAATAGCCCATGGACTGTATATTATGAATCAAGCTAGTAAATGTTAAGGTTTTCACGGTGTGCGATTGACATGTGTGTAGATAAACTTGATCGACGTTTCGACACTCCTACTGGTGTCTTCCTCTGCGTGTCAATATAAAGCAATCTGTTTGTGGCAGTCCATTTTATTTACCATGACCACGCCGGGCATGTAAGGTTAGGTACAAAGTTAGTTCTGAGTATAATTTGGTGTAAGTAAGTTTTGTCATTTGAAAGCCAGGGGATATTTTGTTGTTCACAGAAGTTTTGTAAATTGGAAAAGTCTCTTCGGGATCGTGTTGTTTGGTATTTCATGAATACTAGTTATGACCCGTGAAAAATTAAGGCCTCTTTTATTTTTTTTTAAAAGCAAACCACCCAACAGCGAGTGATTAATGCCATAGTACACGATATTCTATTATGCTACAAAGATTTAAATCGGGGTAACATCGTATTACATTACTAGTATGAAATTATTTTAAACTGGCGAACGTAGTCATGAGAAGGAACGACTACCTTCCAGGCCAGAGCCATGAGTGCGAATAAAGAAGGTAGTCGTTCCTTCTCATGACTACGTTCGCCACTTTAAATAATTTCATACTAATAATATACTCACACTCTCCTGTCATTATGTTTAAGGCAGTTGGCAATGCTGTGGTATATATGAGGAGAGTTTGTGGATAATAAGTATTCGATACTCAAAGGAAAAGTCGTACAATGTTCCTTAATCTGCTCCAGAAACAGAGAATTATCAATTAACGGATAGTTGAAAAATATGTGATTGAGGGATTCCTCTTCCTCTCCAGACGAACTGCCACACAGCAAGGCCTCTTTTAATGTTCGAGATTAGAACCCAGGGTACCTAACCTGAAACATTGATATTATCCTCGGATACAGTAATATTTCAACGTATATATGTGGTAGGTAACATAGTAAGATAGGTTATCATAAAAAAATAAATAAAAAGGAAAAAAAAAAGAGATTTATCGTCTGGTGATTTATCCCCACCTACCCTAGTAATCATATTTTTACAATTTTTTTCTCAGCCTCTCAGATCCATTGTTAAATATAGGCCTCACCCTTGATCCTCCACAACTCCCTGTCCTGGGCACACTGCATCCATCTTCATCCGAGCCCAAAGCACCAAAGAGATGGATAAACAGCTGGGAGTCGACCTCGCAAGAGACTAATAATCCCTAAACAACAGGCCACTAGGCCTAACATAAGAATAAAAAGAAGACATATAAACAGGCATTGCATTGTAGAGAATTATGTATATTGATGATAAAGATATTACCGAATATGATGAAGAGATTAGGCCTGGAGGAATAACAATGTAATGTATTGTAATAAGAATAATCCTGGAGTCAGGGGTGCGGG
Source organism: Ceraclea dissimilis (assembly GCA_963576895.1). Classification (NCBI taxonomy): domain Eukaryota; kingdom Metazoa; phylum Arthropoda; class Insecta; order Trichoptera; family Leptoceridae; genus Ceraclea; species Ceraclea dissimilis. The sequence goes on along the minus strand of OY756379.1, from coordinate 4,355,521 downwards.
GGGCCTACAGGTGTCGCACGGTCTGCGCTACATATAAACAAGCATTGCATTGTAGAGGATTATGTATATTGATGATAGAAATATTACTGAATATGATGAAGAGATTAGGCCTGGAGAAATAACAATGTAATGTATTGTAAATAGGAATAATCCTGGAGTAGGGGGTGCGGGGGGCAACCATCATCCCTCATTATATACTACAGGGTGGTGTCTTAGGCCTTGTTCACACTAGGCCAGTAGTTTACTCGAGTAGGTAGTGAATTACTAGATGAAGTTAAAATACTTAAATAAAATATATATTTTAAAACTAGATTTTATGACTTCACATTATAGAATTGTTTTTCGCCGTCTTCTAAACGATACCAAACACGCACTTCCTATGCGCTTGGATCCCTTCATTCCAATGGCGCCTGCTCCCACCAAGAATAGACAGAATCAAAATTTGTAAAAAGATATGAGTTCTGCACGTGAAGCACTTTCCTGAGATACAAAACACGGCGGTATGCAGTGACTGGATCCTGTCGATCGCTCGGTGTCTCCCAAGGCTTGAGCTAGACAAGATCCGACTTAAGATCTGGATTTCTTTTCCAACCCCTTTTCATACAACACCAGACATGACACTTGGATCCCCTTCAAACACCTTATATATTTTTAGTCTTTGAAGTAGGCTGATCCAGTTTGGTACAGAGTTGGATCGTCACCGAATACACGTATGTTTGCAAATTTTTAGGTCTCTACGTAGTCAGGAGTCGGTTGAATAATAAATAAACAAATAAAAACTTTATTGCACATAATTTTACACACAAAGGGCGGATTTATCGCCTGTTGGCGATTTCTGCCAATCAACCCAACTTTGACATATGAAATGAAACATAATTAAAATTACATACTAATGTACTTAATGTACCCGTTAATATAATACATATTATTTCATATAGGTAAAAAATATAATAAGCAATAAATAAAATGAAAAGTCGGTTATAAATATTGGGTACAGACAAAGAACAAAAAACTACTAAAATCAAATTAAAATTTTGTAAAAAAGGGCGAGGAGCATGCATAAAGAGATCGCCCTCCGAGAAAACATCAACATAACCTTGATGCGACATTAGTCAATATTTAGATGTAGAATAGTTTTGATTATGCCATGTCAATATTTTACTAAGTTTAACAAAGCAACACTACAACATTTAGTTATTTTAATGTTTTAAGTTACATCAAGGGCGCCCCCCCCCCCCTAATTTTTTAAAATGAATCTGGGTTTATCGAAATAAACCCAAATACATCTTTGTATGAGGAATTGCATGAATGTGACGGAAGCCTTAAGTGTGTGTCAGGATAGGAAAGTCTGGCGATCCGTTCTCTCTGCCTACCCCGCAAGGGAGGTGGCGTGAGGGTATAGTGAGGGTATACGTCTTTGTACACTTCACAGAAAACTTAAAAGCTTGTGTTGTGAAGTGGAGTAAGTCGGAGACTAAACCCGCGCCCACTGGATTAACAGTCGAGCGCGTTACCAACCAGGCTGCCGACCATCTCAGAAATGTCAGACAATGATTTGCCATATACTATAGAAAGATCCCAAGTTCATCACTTCACCCATCTTTCAAAAAAATTTAGCCTGCGGCGCATGTTTTTAGTTACATTTTTTAACATAACACTTATAAGGCAACCTAAAACACGACCTTTATCACTCCCCTTCATGAAAAAAAATCATAAAACCTGCTATAGAAAGATCCCAGATTCATCACTTCACCCATATTTTTTAGAAAAATTCGCCTGTGGCGCTTCTTTTTTATTAATTTTTTTAACAAAACCCTTATAAACCCAACCTACAACACGACAATTATTAACGATAAAATTTTAATTACCTTCTCCAGAAGGTTTTTTGGCTTAAGAACGTTCAAGAAATCAGATTGAGTAGTCAGGCTTAGAACCCCTTCCCCCATAAAGTCAAATACTAGTTCGCCCCCCCCCCCCGAAATGAAAACCTATACACGCCACTGAGTTAGATCGTTAGTTATAACTTATAACTGTTTTAAGTTATAATTTAATATATTCCAAGGGTCTACGTACCGTGACAAGTTATATAAACACCCCTTAAAGGATAACACGATGATTTAGTAGCACTAGGGATGGGCATCAGAAAATTAAACTTTCTAAATACCGGGAAAAAATTAGAACTCGTAAAAGAATCTGATACATATTACAATCAATAAATTAGTGATCCCACATTGTTGAGATCTTAAAAATATTATGTTTAGTGTTTAAATTAACGATATCGCACCAAATAGTCGAAGGTATGCACGTTTTATTTTCATTTTAACAATTATGTAGTCCCTCAACTAACGAACAGTGTAAGATGGGCACTCTGGATTTACGACCGTTTGGTTTAGTTGATCACTTCACTCCCGCGAAACGTTCACCATTCAGCCCTTAAACACCTGTGTGTGTATTCTTACACCGTTTCAGAGTATATTATACTCTGAAAAATTCGCACCTTCGGCTTCGGTGGAATTCGAACCTACACCCCACGGCTGTGAAGCAAGGATTTTACCCACTAATTCTCAAGCCGTCTCAGTATGACTGCAAAGAAACGCAATTATAAAGGCCAATCATTTTTATATCCACTGCCAACTGTTGAAGTTGGATGATTAGAATTTATATTTGACATTGAAAGTAGGTTGGCTAAGAAATGCCTTAGTTTTCCGAATGCCTGTCTCGTTCAGGAGACTCGAAATAATATGACAAAAAGTGTGGGGACGTGGACCAATCCTACAACCCGGGGATTACACTAATGGCGTTTCGCGGGTTTCTGCCTCAAAATCAAATCCGCCGCCCTTCATATTAAGGTATATAAATCTAAAATGCTCGAAAATTTAAAGGAATTATAAAGAACTTTTAGGCTGGAGTGCGACAACTAAAACCTAGATATTCGTATGTTTTCTTTTTGAGTACTAAATGAAATAATTGGGATTGAATAGATTTTTTTAATTTTTCCCAAAAAATTCCGCCCCCACGCTACGGATCCCACGAAATGACTGAAATTAGATTTATTAGAGAAATTCGTAATCGGAAATAAATTCTAACGATCCCCGATTAAACGTCATCGATCTGTTGAATCTCTTCTACACAAGGACATGATTGTTAAACAAGGGGTAAAATTACCCGGAAAATCACGACAATATTTTGTAAGCACATCATACACATCACTATTGAAATATTGTGTTGAAGATTAAATTACAAAATGTGTTAGGTCTTCAGGGAAGAATTACTCAGTCTTCCACATACAAATACAACATAAGTTATTATTATATTACGTTACTTGTTTTACCTCTAAGACAAGATAACTTATAACTTGTACTAGAATGTTATGTAAATTCTAAATTATAAACTTTTAACATATATATATACATTTTGTGTATGAAACATTCTAACATGAAATATTTCAAAATTCTCATGCTCTGAGTAAAAATATTTCTAATATCGCTTTAAGGCTAACTAAAACTACGGACACGGTCACTTGGGCGATGGTCACCTGGGCGACGGACACTTCGGCGCCAGACACCTGGGCGACGCGACATCTGGGCGATGGGACATCTCGGCGACGCGACACCTGGGCGATGGGACATCTCGGCGATGCGACACCTGGGCGACCGGACACCTGGGCGACGCGACATCTCGGCGACCGCATATATTTTCACTTTTTGTGAAGTGGCTACCGGCTACGCAATAAATATATCATAATAGTTGGTCGAATAAAAACAGTATTATTCTGGCCTTTCTTGAGGGAAAAATAAATAATATATTATCATTTTTAGAATAAAGAGGTATGCAAAAATAACAATAATATAAAAACAATAATCATCAACCACTATACATACACATTTTACAAATACATAATATTATGTACTATATACTTGCATACATTTAATACCTCTCTCAGGTATTGTGTATGTGGGAGTGGTATGACTGCTATGTAATAAAATATCCCTTACTCATTTTATCAATATTGTTTTCTAGCGAATAAAAGTCGGGAAATTTCTTATTAAGTAGGTTCAACAGTGAGGTTCATCAGTGAATTTGATTGTGGGTTCCACACCTGTCCCCGCTTACCCCATTTTTTAAGAAAAGGACCTGTGACTGTGTGTGGTCATAAACTCTCAAATACTCTCCAGTACACTTCGTGTTTGGAACTGAAGAATACACATGTCTCATGAAGGGGTGAATACACCATCACCCCGGAGATACGAACCCGTCACCTCCTGATTAGAAGTCTGGGCTGCAAACAACCGCGCCGCACGTATACCTACTCAAATTTAATGTTATTTATTATTTTATTACATATCATGTTAATCATGTTATTATCATGTATCATCATCACTTAAATCTAGGTATCCAACTATGACGTCACCCTCATTTCCCGCGTTCTTAATCGCATGAACAAACGCATAATAGCGTTTTGTAAAAATAGTGTTTTTTTTTTACTTTTTGGGATTAATTTTGCTTTATGAAAAAACTTTCTCGATCATTCCCAATTTTAGAGACTTTCGGGAAACGAGTTTCTGTCTTTCGGAAAAAAAGATCAGAGGTGTTTTTCACTTTTTTTGAGAATCTACACAAGATTAAAAAATCTTTTACAGTTATTCCCTAGGTAAAGGTTCAATGTTTTTTCACCCTATTTTTTCCAAAGAATATTTATTAGAGAGAATGAACAATGAAAGGATAGCAAAGAAAATAAACCTGGGTGAAAGAAGAGGTATAAGGAAGCGCGGCCGACCAAGAACCACACGGCTGGACCATGTAGACCAGATTCTCAAGGACAGACGTGTTCTGAGTAAAAGGAATCGTAGAGTGTGTATGGCGAATTGCATGAATGTGACGGAAGCCCGAAGTGTGTAAGGATAGGAAGGTCTGACGATCTGTTCTCTCTGCCTACCCTGCAAAGGATGCGGCGTGAGGGTATGCCAAATTTATTAGTAAAGTCTCTCGTTATTTGCATTTTTTTTGAAATGTCAATATGCCTACTCTTAATCAGTCTTACCACTCAGTGTCCCTGTCTACCATTTAAAGAGAATTGTACCTACTACTAGTACATACTACATACAGTCCCTGGCCATATTATTAGACGCTCTGTGGTTTTAAATAATTAAATATTTTTTACGAGTTTATATGTAGTACTTTTACATTTAAACATAGATATAATAGAAAAAACGTTCATTTTTCGTGATATTTCGCGGTTTGAAAATATTTTAGCATTCACGAGAGCCTCTACTTCATTTTTTTTAAATGGTTTTTTTTAAACGCATTTTTTACCCATTATGAAAATGTTCCAATTGATTATTTAACCTAATCATTATTATAATTGTCCAATGTCCGTTTATTTATGTGTTATTTGCGAAAATAAATAGTACCGTCATTATTATGCAAACGAATTAATCGAATGTATGAAATTATGAAAATTTTCTTTACACTTCCGCTTTACATCAGACAAAGAGTGTCGGTTGAGCAATACGTCTGAAGAAAAGTTATTTGAAAAAGTTTGTAATTAGAACAGTAGGTACTTGCTGAATACAGTAATTTATAGGTAGGTTAGGTACATACCTGTTTGATACATAATGCATCGGATTCTTTCGAATCATACCTATATACTATATATAGTAGGTACGTTTGTAGAATTAGTATGGAAAGTAGCTGTAAGACCCTATATTTTTTCACACTGTATAGTTTCTCATTCCACAGTTCTGTCTTCTTACCGAAAAGACGGCGATGCTACTTTTCTATTATTTTTATTGTTTAATTTTTTAACGTGCCCAAGCCAGAAAGCTATCAGACCGATCTCCAATACTGAGCGAAGTGCACAGCACATGGAGTGGAGATGTATCAAATAAATCCTCACGACATCGAATTAGGGGATTCAAAGTAATCAATATACCTACTATAGTCCAGCAGGGGCGTGGGAAAAGACTGAGCCTTGTGATTTCCCTGATGTGTTCCTTCGATTAACTTTAAAGACCGTGATAGAGTGGCAGTATGAGTATGGGAATGACACAGGTAAAGAGGAGTCTTGTGGCTTTGACGGGTAGGTAACCAACTAAAAAAGTCGACGATGTGAATCTGGTTTTACGACTTTCATGACGATATTGGAGAGACGGGAAAAGACGGAGCCTTGTGATCTTCCTGTGTTCACTCGTGGAATTTTGAAGGGTGGAGTAGCAAAAGTGGTTACACAAAAACATATTTAACCAACCCTCCGTGAATTCGCAGGTAGATACCCACTAGTAACTTAAGGAAACTGCGAAAAAAAAAAATACAGTGCATAAAGCCACAGAAACACGTTTGTATTAACAAGTACGCGCGCGAATGCGCTTGAAACGCCTGAAACTTTCATGTATCAATTGGTTTACTTTAAGTTTAAATAAATAAATAAATAAATAAACATTATAATACTATACGTTAAAAATATAATTATCAAATATGAGGTATATAACAAATCTCCTGACTAAAAATCTATTATATCTATGTTTAAATGTAAAAGAACTTTAGAAAAACTCATAAAAACATTTAATTATTCAAAAACTACAGTGCGTCTAGTAACATGGCCAGGGACTGTACATCCAAAATAAAGGAATTCAATTTGCCATTGTTTAAAATTAGTTTTATTGTTCCGTATAGCTGTTTTGGGACTTTCTACTATAGCTAGGGTGGCCAACCCGCGGCCCGCGGATCAGTGAGAAAATAAAAATATAATATTAAATCCCGAGTGGAAACATGAATGACTGATGAAAACTGTTTCCGTGTAGAAACTACCTCACTTAATATCGATATGCACTTAGTTCTGCCATAGGAAATTGCTTCACACTAATTTATTGTTGTTCGATTATGTTCGATTCTCATTTTTGTTTTATTTTTTTGACTAATGTATGAGCCATGGGCTTCATCGGGGGGCCTGCGGAGCTACTTACGGTCGTGAGCATCTTACAAATTAATTATATGTATTGCCTGTTGTAGAAAGACAAATCAGATTCACAACATCACCCATTTTTCCTATAAAAATTTCGCCTGTGTCACTATTATGGGTAATCTTTTTAATTAGAAAAGTTAAAGTTGTGTGCCTTCTCCACTCAGTTTCGCAAAAACAATATTTTTATTTCTGTTGCCTTCCCCCCTTCCCGAAATAAACCTATATATTTATTTTTTATAATGTAAAATTTAAGAAAATGTTATGCGGCCCGGTAGGCAATCTCATCTTTAGAATCTGATACGGCTGCTGAAAAGGTTGGCCACCCTTGTACTATAGAGAGAACTTGTAACAACCCATTTAACAACATGGATTGGTTTGGACTCTATTTAGACAATACGACTACGAAATATCTTAATAATAATAATAAAGTAACAATAAACTAGAAATATAAGACAAAAATCTGTAAATTTATTCGAAATTGACACAATATCTTGTCCGAGATCCGGCCGTTAAAAATATGACGCATCTGTTTTTTGTTTAAAATGTGGTTAAAATGATAGCTTACTAATAGGGTAATACATCGCGCTAGAGTTGCCTACCAAAATCCTGCCGCAAAACCCCCTGCCCCCCCCCCCGTAAAAGACCCCTTTCCGTTTTTTTTATTTTTTTAGGAATATGGTAGCAGATAAGAGAAAGTAGTTAATGACAAAAATAATCCTTACTAAGTTCTCTACAGTAAATGTTCCATACATGTTTTTGTAAGACTAGTAGTTTACCTGTAATGGCCGGTTAGAATGCGGGATATTTTTTGATAAAAATATTTTTTCTTTTTATTTTCCTTTAACCTTCCAACCACCATCACTAATATTTTATGGAAAAAAATGAACTGCGGCGCTATATTGCTGCTTATTTTATGAAATAATATTTTTTAAGAACATCCGACATTTGTGTTTTCATACAATTACTCAGAAATTATTAGATGAATGAAAATATAAATTATAGCTCATTTTTAGCTAAGTCTATAGAAAATTATTAGTTTTTAGACTATTTCCCCATAGCTCTAATCAATTTTTAATCAGTTTAGTTTCAATAAGTACATGGTTTTTGCAATCCAAATGAATTTCGGTATTTGGGCCGGCCATTGCAGGTAAACTGTTATTCCGGGTTATTGCGGGTAAACAGCGGTAATTATTAAGAATTATTTTCGTCATTGACCACTTTTCATATCTCTTACCATATTCTTTAAAAAGCTAAAAACAGCGAAACCGCGGCGGGGCCTTTTCGGTGGTGGGGGGGGGGAGGGGGGGTTGCGGCAGGATTTGGATAGCCAATCCTGGTGCGATGTATTAACCTGTTGGTAAGCTATCATTTAAACCACATTTTGATCAAAAAACAGATGGGTCACATTTTTAACGGCCGGATCTCTGGCTACTGAGGCGTAGACACAAAAAAGAACACATTACATTATACATTACAACATTACATTAGTATTGTCAAATATGTATAAGTTTATTTAGAATCGTTTGAGCGAAAATACGAATTAACCTATTAGATATATTTAATTTGCTCATATTGGTAAAACTGATTAAGTGATGATGATACATGATATGTAATAAAATAATAAATAACCATAGAATTAATCTAAGTATATAACATTAAATTTGAATAGGTACATATCCGGTGCGGTTGTTTGCAGCCCAAACTTCTAATCAGGAGGTGCCGGGTTCTAATCTCGGGGGTTATGTTGTATTCATCCCTTCACGAGACATGTGCATTCTTCAGTTCCAGACACGAAGTGTACTGGAAAGTATTTGAGGGTTTATGACCACACACAATCACAGGTTCTTTTCTTAAAAAATGGGGCAAGCGGGGACAGGTGTGGAACGCACAATCAAATTCACTGATGAACCTCACTGTTGAACCTACTTAATAAGAAATTTCCCGACTTTTATTCGCTAGAAAACAATATTGATAAAATGAGTAAGGGATATTTTATTACATAGCAGTCATACCACTCCCACATACACAATACCTGAGAGAGGTATTAAATGTATGCAAGTATATAGTACATAATATTATGTATTTGTAAAATGTGTATGTATAGTGGTTGATGATTATTGTTTTTATATTATTGTTATTTTTGCATACCTCTTTATTCTAAAAATGTCAATAAATTATTTCTTTTTCCCTCAAGAAAGAGTAGAAAAGTAATACCAACTATTATGGTATGTTTAGAGCGTAGCCAGAAGCCACTTCACAAAAAGTGAAAATATCTGCGGTCGCCCGGATGTCCCGTCGCCCAGATGTCGCGTCGCCGAGATGTCCCATCGCCCAGGTGTCGCATCGCCCAGATGTCCCATCGCCCAGGTGTCGCGTCGTCCAGATGTCGCGTCGCCGAGATGTCCGGCGCCCAGGTGACCGTCGCCCAAGTGACCGTCGCCCAGATGTCGCGTACCGCTAAAACTATGACGTCAAGGTCGTTTCCTGCGGCATTAACGTCCAAAATTGCATGAACAATTGCATGATAAAATAGCGTTTTTTCCATTTTTTTGGGTTAATTTCGCCTCAATCAAAAAACTTTTACGGTTATTCCCTAGATTATAATGCATATTATCAGTACAAAAAAAAAATCCTCCGCGACTTTCGGGAAACGAGTTTCCGTCTTTCGGAAAAAAACATCAGAGATGTTTTTCATATTTTTTTTTTAGAAATCTATGCAAGATTTAACATTTTTTTACGGTTATTCCCTAGATAAAGTAAGTAAGAAAGTAAGTAAGATGTATCTACACTATTTTGTTCCAAAGCATATTTAGTAACGGTTGTCGAGATATAAGGTCTCCAGTTTTAAGAAATTTTTGAAATGTCAGTATGCGTACTCGTAACTTTTCCATATTTTGTATGAGAGTGTAAGCGCAAAATAAGAATAACGTAAGCGACAAAATAGATTTTGAAAATTACCATAATATTTTAGTAATGTTTAATAATAATATGAGAGAACTTTCAGACTATACATATTTTGAGTAACAATAGAACGGAATCCTGGATAGGACATAGGCTATTAAAATATCAAAGTACTTACGGTTAAAAGTATTGATATTTAAGAGTATGCATACCGACATTTCAAAAATTTCTAAAAACGGGAGACCTTATATCTCGACAACCGTTACTAAATATGCTTTGGAACAAAATAGGGTAGATGCATTGAACCTTTATCTAGGGAATAACCGTAATAGATTTTTTATATCTTGTATAGATTTCGCAAAAAAAATATTTAAAAACACCTCTGACCTTTTTTCCGAAAGACAGAAATTCGTTTCCCGAAAGTCGCGGAGTAATTTTTTTTTCTTGTACTGATAATATGCATTAAAATCTAGGGACAACCGTAAAAGTTTTTTGATAGACCCAAAATTAACCCCAAAAAATGGAGAAAAACGCTATTTTCACCATTTTATCATGCGATTGTCACGCAATTTTGAACCTTAAGGGCCCTTAAGGGCATGGCACCATGAATGACGTCACAGTCTTTTCCCACGGCATTTAGGTTCAAAATCGAGTGACAATCGCACGATAAAATTGTAAAAATAGCGTTTTTTCCATTTTTTAGGGTTAATTTTGCGTCTATCAAAAAACTTTTACGGTTATTCCCTAGATTTTAATGCATATTATCAGTACAACAAAAAAAATTTGCTCCGCGACTTTCGGGAAACGAGTTTCCGTCTTTCGGAAAAAAGAACAGAGGTGTTTATATAATATTTTTTTGAGAAATCTATACAAGATATAAAAAATCTTTTACGGTTATTCCCTAGATAAATGTTCAATGCATCTACCCTATTTTGTTCCAAAGCATATTTAGTAACGGTTGTCGAGATGGAAGGTCTCCCGTTTTTAGAAATTTTTGAAATGTCGGTATGCACACTCTTAAAATTAAATAAAAAAGGAGACCTTAGATCTCGACAACCTTACTAAATATGCTTTTAAAAAAGATAGAGTAGATACATTGAACCTTTATCTAGGGAATGACCGCTAAAGATTTTTTATTGAAGAAAAATTAACCTCTAAAATGGTAAAAAAACGCTATTTTTATCATTTTATCATGCGATTGTTCATGCGATTTTGAACCTTAATTACGTGGGAAATGACCGTGATGGGAGCCCAAACTGAGTAGATAAATTTTGGTTACACGCGAGGCCGGGTAGTCTAGGTTAGTAACAGGCACTCATACCCACATGTACTTAATGTTTCTTTAGTAATGGCTAATATAAAATGTAAGAACAAATGGGTAAAATTCCCATAAATGACGTGCCTTAAATATAGTCCAAGAGCCCGCTGCTTAATTTATGACGTATCTGTTTTTTGATCGAAATGTGGTACAAATGATAGCTTACCAATAGGGTATTACATCGCACTAGGGTTGCCTATCAAAATCTTGCCGCAAACCCCCCTGCCTCCCCCGAAAAGGTCCCTCTTCGCGGTTTTTCGCATTTTATAGGAATATGGTAAGAGATAGGAGAATGTAGTCAATGACAAAAATAATCCTTGATAAATTCTCTACAAAAAATGTCAAGTCAATTTTTTTGTAGAACTAGCAGTTTACTCGCAATGGCCGGTCCAAAACCGAAATTCATTTAAAATACTAAAAAAATGTGTTTAAACTAAATTGGTTGAAAATTGATAAAAGCTACAGGAAAATAGAGAACGAATTAATTACCATAGTCTTAGCTACAAAACGAGCTATAACTTATGTTCATACATTTAATAATTTTGGAGTTATTACAATAAAACTCAGTGACGAAAATTCTTAAAATTTGGTTTTTCATAAAATAACTAGCGATATAGCGCCGCAGGCCAAATTTTTTTTTCCATAAAATGTTAGTAATAATGGGTGGAAGAATGTGAAAGAAAAAAAATCAAACTTTTTTTTTTATTTTTTCAAAAAATATCCTGTTTTTTGACCGGCCATTACGGGTAAACTACTAGTCCTATGAAAAAATTGACTTGACGTTTTTTGTAGAGAATTTAGCAAGGATTATTTTTGTCATTGACTACTTTCTCGTATCTCTTACCATATTCCTATAAAATGCGAAAAACCACGAAGAGGGACCTTTTCGGGGGGGGCAGGGGGGGTTGCGGCAAGATTTTGATAGGCAACCCTAGTGCGATGTAATACCCTATTGGTAAGCTATCGTTTATACCACATTTCGTTCAAAAAACAGATACGTCATAAATTAAGCAGCGGGCTCTCGGACTAATATTACAGGCTCTCAGTGTTTCAAAGTTAACAACATTTCTTTATTATTATATGGGGAGTGTATACAGAATCGTACTTTAGGGTAACTATTATATTATGGTTCGTGGATTCAAACATTCTAACACTATTATGGATGGTATTTTATGATGTTCACCCATAAAATTAAAACGAAGTTGTATTGAATAGAATCAGCAAATATTACTATTATAATTGCGTTTTTTTTAGGATGTGGGCAGGGACAGAGCACCAAACAGTCCTATCTTTATTTAAAATCAATCACTATGGAAATTATACACTACATGAAGAGTTAAAGTAACGTCCAGTTACAAGTGCACACAATTAGTTTTATCGGTCAATATTAACAGCAAATATATAAAAATAAAATTATGGCAACTAAAATCCCTATTAAGAGTAGTCAGATAAATAAAATATTAATACAGGAAATAAAATAATATGTCAGAAAAACAAAGGATTTTATACAGCTTCTGTCAGATTCACACCATTGGTTTATCCAACTCCATTTTAGGCTCAAACACTTGTAGTCCAAGAGCCCGCTGCTTAATTTATGACGTATCTGTTTTTTGATCGAAATGTGGTATAAATGATAGCTTACCAACAGGGTATTACATCGCACTAGGGTTGCCTATCAAAATCCTGCCGCAACCCCCCCTGCCCCCCCCGAAAAGGTCCCTCTTCGCGGTTTTTCGCATTTTATAGGAATATGGTAAGAGATAGGAGAAAGTAGTCAATGACAAAAATAATTCTTGCTGAATTCTCTACAAAAAATGTTAAGTCAATTTTTTCGTAGAACTAGCAGTTTACCCGCAATGGCCGGTCCAAAACCGAAATTCATTTAAAATACAAAAAAATGTGTTTAAACTAAATTGGTTGAAAATTGATAAAAGCTACAGGAAAATAGAGAACGAATTAATTACCATAGTCTTAGCTACAAAACGAGCTATAACTTATGTTCATACATTTAATAATTTTGGAGTTATTACAATAAAACTCAGTGACGAAAATTCTTAAAATTTGGTTTTTCATAAAATAACTAGCGATATAGCGCCGCAGGCCAAAATTTTTTTTCCATAAAATGTTAGTAATAATGGGTGGAAGAATGTGAAAGAAAAAAAATCAAACTTTTTTTTTTATTTTTTCAAAAAATATCCTGTTTTTTGACCGGCCATTACGGGTAAACTACTAGTCCTATGAAAAAATTGACTTGACGTTTTTTGTAGAGAATTTAGCAAGGATTATTTTTGTCATTGACTACTTTCTCGTATCTCTTACCATATTCCTATAAAATGCGAAAAACCACGAAGAGGGACCTTTTCGGGGGGGGCAGGGGGGGTTGCGGCAAGATTTTGATAGGCAACCCTAGTGCGATGTAATACCCTATTGGTAAGCTATCGTTTATACCACATTTCGTTCAAAAAACAGATACGTCATAAATTAAGCAGCGGGCTCTCGGACTAATATTACAGGCTCTCAGTGTTTCAAAGTTAACAACATTTCTTTATTATTATATGGGGAGTGTATACAGAATCGTACTTTAGGGTAACTATTATATTATGGTTCGTGGATTCAAACATTCTAACACTATTATGGATGGTATTTTATGATGTTCACCCATAAAATTAAAACGAAGTTGTATTGAATAGAATCAGCAAATATTACTATTATAATTGCGTTTTTTTTAGGATGTGGGCAGGGACAGAGCACCAAACAGTCCTATCTTTATTTAAAATCAATCACTATGGAAATTATACACTACATGAAGAGTTAAAGTAACGTCCAGTTACAAGTGCACACAATTAGTTTTATCGGTCAATATTAACAGCAAATATATAAAAATAAAATTATGGCAACTAAAATCCCTATTAAGAGTAGTCAGATAAATAAAATATTAATACAGGAAATAAAATAATATGTCAGAAAAACAAAGGATTTTATACAGCTTCTGTCAGATTCACACCATTGGTTTATCCAACTCCATTTTAGGCTCAAACACTTGTAGTCCAAGAGCCCGCTGCTTAATTTATGACGTATCTGTTTTTTGATCGAAATGTGGTATAAATGATAGCTTACCAACAGGGTATTACATCGCACTAGGGTTGCCTATCAAAATCCTGCCGCAACCCCCCCTGCCCCCCCCGAAAAGGTCCCTCTTCGCGGTTTTTCGCATTTTATAGGAATATGGTAAGAGATAGGAGAAAGTAGTCAATGACAAAAATAATTCTTGCTGAATTCTCTACAAAAAATGTTAAGTCAATTTTTTCGTAGAACTAGCAGTTTACCCGCAATGGCCGGTCCAAAACCGAAATTCATTTAAAATACAAAAAAATGTGTTTAAACTAAATTGGTTGAAAATTGATAAAAGCTACAGGAAAATAGAGAACGAATTAATTACCATAGTCTTAGCTACAAAACGAGCTATAACTTATGTTCATACATTTAATAATTTTGGAGTTATTACAATAAAACTCAGTGACGAAAATTCTTAAAATTTGGTTTTTCATAAAATAACTAGCGATATAGCGCCGCAGGCCAAAATTTTTTTTCCATAAAATGTTAGTAATAATGGGTGGAAGAATGTGAAAGAAAAAAAATCAAACTTTTTTTTTTATTTTTTCAAAAAATATCCTGTTTTTTGACCGGCCATTACGGGTAAACTACTAGTCCTATGAAAAAATTGACTTGACGTTTTTTGTAGAGAATTTAGCAAGGATTATTTTTGTCATTGACTACTTTCTCGTATCTCTTACCATATTCCTATAAAATGCGAAAAACCACGAAGAGGGACCTTTTCGGGGGGGGCAGGGGGGGTTGCGGCAAGATTTTGATAGGCAACCCTAGTGCGATGTAATACCCTATTGGTAAGCTATCGTTTATACCACATTTCGTTCAAAAAACAGATACGTCATAAATTAAGCAGCGGGCTCTCGGACTAATATTACAGGCTCTCAGTGTTTCAAAGTTAACAACATTTCTTTATTATTATATGGGGAGTGTATACAGAATCGTACTTTAGGGTAACTATTATATTATGGTTCGTGGATTCAAACATTCTAACACTATTATGGATGGTATTTTATGATGTTCACCCATAAAATTAAAACGAAGTTGTATTGAATAGAATCAGCAAATATTACTATTATAATTGCGTTTTTTTTAGGATGTGGGCAGGGACAGAGCACCAAACAGTCCTATCTTTATTTAAAATCAATCACTATGGAAATTATACACTACATGAAGAGTTAAAGTAACGTCCAGTTACAAGTGCACACAATTAGTTTTATCGGTCAATATTAACAGCAAATATATAAAAATAAAATTATGGCAACTAAAATCCCTATTAAGAGTAGTCAGATAAATAAAATATTAATACAGGAAATAAAATAATATGTCAGAAAAACAAAGGATTTTATACAGCTTCTGTCAGATTCACACCATTGGTTTATCCAACTCCATTTTAGGCTCAAACACTTGTAGTCCAAGAGCCCGCTGCTTAATTTATGACGTATCTGTTTTTTGATCGAAATGTGGTATAAATGATAGCTTACCAACAGGGTATTACATCGCACTAGGGTTGCCTATCAAAATCCTGCCGCAACCCCCCCTGCCCCCCCCGAAAAGGTCCCTCTTCGCGGTTTTTCGCATTTTATAGGAATATGGTAAGAGATAGGAGAAAGTAGTCAATGACAAAAATAATTCTTGCTGAATTCTCTACAAAAAATGTTAAGTCAATTTTTTCGTAGAACTAGCAGTTTACCCGCAATGGCCGGTCCAAAACCGAAATTCATTTAAAATACAAAAAAATGTGTTTAAACTAAATTGGTTGAAAATTGATAAAAGCTACAGGAAAATAGAGAACGAATTAATTACCATAGTCTTAGCTACAAAACGAGCTATAACTTATGTTCATACATTTAATAATTTTGGAGTTATTACAATAAAACTCAGTGACGAAAATTCTTAAAATTTGGTTTTTCATAAAATAACTAGCGATATAGCGCCGCAGGCCAAAATTTTTTTTCCATAAAATGTTAGTAATAATGGGTGGAAGAATGTGAAAGAAAAAAAATCAAACTTTTTTTTTTATTTTTTCAAAAAATATCCTGTTTTTTGACCGGCCATTACGGGTAAACTACTAGTCCTATGAAAAAATTGACTTGACGTTTTTTGTAGAGAATTTAGCAAGGATTATTTTTGTCATTGACTACTTTCTCGTATCTCTTACCATATTCCTATAAAATGCGAAAAACCACGAAGAGGGACCTTTTCGGGGGGGGCAGGGGGGGTTGCGGCAAGATTTTGATAGGCAACCCTAGTGCGATGTAATACCCTATTGGTAAGCTATCGTTTATACCACATTTCGTTCAAAAAACAGATACGTCATAAATTAAGCAGCGGGCTCTCGGACTAATATTACAGGCTCTCAGTGTTTCAAAGTTAACAACATTTCTTTATTATTATATGGGGAGTGTATACAGAATCGTACTTTAGGGTAACTATTATATTATGGTTCGTGGATTCAAACATTCTAACACTATTATGGATGGTATTTTATGATGTTCACCCATAAAATTAAAACGAAGTTGTATTGAATAGAATCAGCAAATATTACTATTATAATTGCGTTTTTTTTAGGATGTGGGCAGGGACAGAGCACCAAACAGTCCTATCTTTATTTAAAATCAATCACTATGGAAATTATACACTACATGAAGAGTTAAAGTAACGTCCAGTTACAAGTGCACACAATTAGTTTTATCGGTCAATATTAACAGCAAATATATAAAAATAAAATTATGGCAACTAAAATCCCTATTAAGAGTAGTCAGATAAATAAAATATTAATACAGGAAATAAAATAATATGTCAGAAAAACAAAGGATTTTATACAGCTTCTGTCAGATTCACACCATTGGTTTATCCAACTCCATTTTAGGCTCAAACACTTGTAGTCCAAGAGCCCGCTGCTTAATTTATGACGTATCTGTTTTTTGATCGAAATGTGGTATAAATGATAGCTTACCAACAGGGTATTACATCGCACTAGGGTTGCCTATCAAAATCCTGCCGCAACCCCCCCTGCCCCCCCCGAAAAGGTCCCTCTTCGCGGTTTTTCGCATTTTATAGGAATATGGTAAGAGATAGGAGAAAGTAGTCAATGACAAAAATAATTCTTGCTGAATTCTCTACAAAAAATGTTAAGTCAATTTTTTCGTAGAACTAG
Organism: Ceraclea dissimilis; assembly: GCA_963576895.1. Classification (NCBI taxonomy): domain Eukaryota; kingdom Metazoa; phylum Arthropoda; class Insecta; order Trichoptera; family Leptoceridae; genus Ceraclea; species Ceraclea dissimilis. The sequence continues at coordinate 4,338,073 of OY756379.1, read as the reverse complement.
CAGTTTACCCGCAATGGCCGGTCCAAAACCGAAATTCATTTAAAATACAAAAAAATGTATTTAAACTAAATTGGTTGAAAATCGATAAGAGCTACAGGAAAATAGTCAGAGAACGAATTAATTACCATAGTCTTAGCTACAAAACTAGCTATAACTTATGTTCATGCATTTAATAATTTCGGTGTTATTACAATAAAACTCAGTGACGAAAATTCTTAAAATTTAGTTTTTCATAAAATAACCAGTGATATAGCGCCGCAGGCCAAAATTTTTTTTCCATAAAATGTTAGTAATAATGGGTGGAAGAATGTGAAAGAAAAAAAATTAAACTTTTTTTTTTATTTTTTCAAAAAATATCCTGTTTTTTGACCGACCATTACGGGTAAACTACTAGTCCTATGAAAAAATTGATTTACGTTTTTTGTAGAAAATTTAGCAAGGACTATTTTTGTCATTGACTACTTTCTCCTATCTCTTACCATATTCCTATAAAATGCGAAAAACCGCGAAGAGGGACCTTTTCGGGGGGGGCAGGGGGGGTTGCGGCAGGATTTTGATAGGCAACCCTAGTGCGATGTAATACCCTGTTGGTAAGCTATCGTTTATACCACATTTCGATCAAAAAACAGATATGTCATAAATTAAGCAGCGGGCTCTCGGACTATTGGCGAACACTTTAAAAAAACCTCTCGTTTTCGATATCTTTTTTGTATTTTCTGAAAATCGACACATTCGTTCATTTTTACGAATGCCACAGTCTGAAATAGTTCTTGTTAAAAAAAAAACCCTGAATAATCATGTTCTTTGATTGCAATCCTAAAAGAACTAATAATTATGCTAAATCAAAAAAGGGCCAATATCGCGAATACGAGACACTTTTTAACCATGGTCATTGGTCATATTTCGATATTCAGGTCATTTATGAACTGGACCCCTCCACGGCATGATGTTGACTTTTGAGACATCCTGTTATTTAAAAAATGAGGCTCGGCTTGACTCTAGGTCTCAAAGGCTTAAGACTTGTCTGATTCATGTAGTAATAGGTTTTATTTATTTATTTCATAGAGTACACACACAGACATTGAATACATATTGAAACAGTTGGACATGGGGCATTTGGAGAGCTCAAACGATGGCCTAATTAAGGTGCCAATATTATGTATAGTCACAACAATAAAAAAATTAAGAAACTAATCTACGAGTAAATATAAAATGCTAAGCAAAAGAGAACAAACAAATCTAATCTAAAATTAATATGTCAAATTCAATTGAAATTAATTGTAGTAGATACTTAAAAAAAGTTATTTTGCTTCTTCTATTCAAACAAACAACACATTTCAACCTCGGAACGTTATTTACGCTGGATCCCTTTTGCCATACATTTTTAATACTTCAAGGTTTCATACCATTTCGGGTTCAGAATTCCACCTGTATATTAATTGCGCGATATCGCCATTATTAATGTATATTATGATACCGAGAACACCCTGTATACCATACCCAAACAATAATAACTACCCTGTATAGTAAACACTTACCTACATCAAGTTGGGATCATTTATGACCTATTATTATAACATTACACCTGAAATCCAGAAAACCATCTTGGATATTGGGCGGTCGACTAGTCGGGGAGGGCTTTGGTGCCGCGCAAGCATGGCAAGATGAGTGGAATTCCCAGAATCCCGATCACAGAAACCTCGTCCAGAACCCCACAGTGAGACAGCCTGGTTTCGACCTGCCTCGCAAACTATGGGCATCGCTAAATAGGATCCGAACTGGCCACGGGAGATGTGGACACCTCCTCCATAAATGGGGCAAGAGGGAACATCCCCAATGCCAGTGCGGGCAGATAGAGACAGTGGAACACATTGTGGGGCACTGTGTCATCAAGAAGTTCGAGGGGGATATTTGGGAGATCCATGAGGTGACGCCAAGGGCAATTGAATATCTGAGAAATATTGACGCGGAGCACTGACTCAGACTCCCAGATCATTTGTACAATGGTTGTATTCGCATACGAAAGAAGAAGAATAACATTATTGAGTTTGCAAATTAAATTATTTTAACCACGGTCCGTAGGTTAGTATTTAAACACGAAGTTCTCAACAAAATCAAAGGAGGAAGACACCTGCTCAATGCAATAGCAGAAAGACGTGCCAGATGGATCGGCCACATAGTGCGTCAAGAGGGTCTCCTATTTGAATTAATTGAAGGAATGAACGAGGGGACAAACTACAGAGGACGACCAAGGAAAGAATACCTGGACGACCTCTGCATGCCAGGATGTGGGCTTCGACTCATATTAAGAGTTAAAAAAGAACCGCACAGGACAGGGATGAGTGGAGAAGGAGACATGGGGCTTTGCTGCAAACCAATCGTAACTATTGAAACTGGAAAAAAAGAAGAAGTTGGTACGTACCTACGTAGAATTAGTAAGATCTCCATATTTTGTCATACTAAATAGTGACACCCCCTCTCCATACCGCTCTCTTCTTACCGAGTCAGAACGGAGAAGGAGTCAGAAAGGAGAGATCGCCAGACCGCCCTATCCTTACACACCCTCCTAGCTTCCGTCACATTCAAACATTGTTTTTTTTTAAGTAGAAAAGGATCTGGGCTTGCATACACAAACCCAAATACTTTTCTGCACACCTTGCACTAGGCTAAAAGCCTGTATCGCAAAGTGTGGAATACATCGCCAGCGACGGGGTTCGAACTTGGCACCTCCAATTTGCAATAACAGGTTTCTTACAAAACGTCGCAAGGTATCAAGAAACCTCATTTCTTGATACCTTGCTACGTTTTTTAATTCCCTTTTTCCCTTAAGTACCTCCCCTGTCCCCCCTTTCTCCTCGCATTCCTCCCGAATGTTTCTTTTCCTCTGTCTCCCTAAATTATGTATGACATGGCAGACTTTTATAACTCAATAAAATACCTTTTATTGTTTCTTCTAACCCAACGTACTCCATACACACTCCATACAAATGATAAATTACTGACGTTATAAGTAACTACGCTGTGTATGCGATCCCGTGTAGGGGTGACGAATCTATCATGGAAACATCGAAATATTTCACGTTATTATTATATCAGGTCTATAGCTTGTACAGAGGGCCCAACGTTATTCAGCAGATCAAGATAGGAAGGCTGCGTTGGGCGGGACATGTGGCAAGAATGGGTGAGGAGAGAGTTCCTAAGAAGGTGCTCTACTCCAAACCCCAAGGTAGACGCAGCGTTGGCAGACCCAAGCTCAGATGGCTGGACGGAGTGCAGATGGATGCACAAGTGGTTGGCATCAGGGACTGGAGGAGCACAGCCCAGGACAGGGAGGAATGGCGACGACAGCTGGGGGAGGCCAGGGCTCACAACGGGCTGTAGTGCCAATGATCATGATGTATATTTATTTTTATTTTATTTCTATATACATAAGTACACAATGAACACTTAAAACTAAGTACACAATCATTTACAAATCTACTGCACCCCATGAGCAACTGAATGAACACTTAAAACTAAGTACACAATCATTTACAAATCTACTGCACCCCATGAGCAACTGAATGCTTGAGCAGGATGCAGGATTCCACAATTAAAAACAATGACACAAAAGAACTTTATTAAATAACAAAACAAATCACACAGACAGCTAAGTCACATAACAATGATCCTATCAACTCAAGTTACGAGTATCTAAATAGCAACAGGTTGAGGTTAAAAGAACCTCTTTATTCGACTTATCAACTCTTTACAACAGAGATCCGTCTTCTTTAGTGGGAGATCGTTAAACCCATATTAGTTAATTTATATTTCGATGTTTTTCGTAAAAATGTTACGAAACTTTACGAATACATGATTCCTAAACTCGTAGAAAATACCTGTAATTTATGTGACGCTTTTCTCAGAAGGTTTTCGATGCATCGATGGTCAAAAATACGTCCAAAATTCTTCCTCTTGTCCTAGGTCGGGTGACCTGTTTGTGACGGCGGGCTGTCCTGGGATGAGGAGGTCCAGCTGTCCTTCCATCTCTTGGGTGGCCTTCCGAGTAATCTTCTACCAGTGGGGTTTTCAGTTTTTACTGTCTTTGCCAGTCTGGTGTCATCCATTCGGTCGACATGGTCCCTCCAGAAGCGTCTTCTATTTCTCCCCCACCTTACTATACCCTCAACATCGCAGTCAGAGCGTATAGTCTCATTTCTGATCCTGTCTCTGAGTGTTCTGCCCGCGATGGATCGTAGGGTTTTCATTTCAGCTACTCTGAGAAGACTGGTATCCAAAATTAACATCCCTTATGTCTCTGCTTACTTTTATGCGCTCTGTTAATAATAATTATCCATTATTCTCGTTTTTCGTATTGCTTTTTCTGTTTTTATTATCTTGTATGATATAATATGAGGTAAAATATAAATATGTAATTACTCGTACAAGCAGTGAACTCCATACTACCTGAAACGAGTCATTTTTCATTTTCATTTCATTTTTCACTTTTTGGGGGGCGGCATTTTCTGAAAAAAAAAACAATTAAATCATATTTGTTTCATCAAAAACTCGAAAAAAGAACAGTTTGACATTGTTCTACGGAATTTTATGAATCATCTGTTCAAATAATAATAAAATTGGAAAGTCTCCAATTAATATTAGAAGGCAAGATATATGGAAAACGGGGAGTCTGTAGAAAGCAGATGTCCTGGCTGCGCAACATCAGAGAATGGACCGGAATGAGACGAGTGGAAGATCTTCTCCAGACAGCCCAGGATGGAGAGCTTTTCGCACAAGTGATCACCAACGTTGGGGGAACCCGATAAGGCACAGGAAGAAGAAGAAGAAATTTTCTAAAGATGTGACCTTTTTGTCTCAGATTTACATGTGTGGGAATGGGACAAAAAAGTTCTGATATATCTGCTCTTCTCACCCCTATAGACACAGAGTTGTTTAAGTGGTAGTGGAATGATTTAGTGGTACATATTATTCTCCAAAGGCTTTGTCTTGTCTATTTCAAGATAATGAATGTGTATTGTACGTGCTAAATATAAACAATAAACATTAAATCATCTCAAAATTCAGACATTTAGGATTCTCCTGTTTTTAGGTATTCGGTATTCGGCCAAAGGGGGCCAAATAGTAACCGAATATTCGTTACATCTCTAATTTCTATCCATTTTTTCTCTTGACGTCCCGTTCGTAATATGTATATATTTTTTAATCGAATCTAAGTTTATCGAAATGAACCCAACAGCCCACAGTAAGCTTGAAAAACTTGTGTCGTGAAGTGGAGTAGTAGGTCTGCATCGAGGATTGAACCCTATGATTGAATAATATGCATTAAAATAGGGAATAACCGTAAAAGTTTTTTGATAGACGCAAAATTAACCCCAAAAAATGGAAATAACGCTATTTTTACCATTTTATCATGCGATTGTTTACGCGGATTTTGAACCTTAATGCCGTGGGAAATGACTGTGACGTCATTCTTGGTACCAAGCCCTTAAATCTCTAATTATTTTTCTCTTGTCGTCCAGTCCCTTTCGTAATATGTATTGAAAATAAAATAGCAGTTGATCGAAAAACTAATAGCAAATATCTCTTAAGGTCCTATAAGCTGTTATTAGGCTTCGGCGCCCTGAATTTTACTCAGCCAATACTGAGAGACAGTGATAGATGAAAGTATGGGCTACAGATAGGCTGTTTTAGAATAACGGGATTTGGAAATTCCTTGAATAAAAAAATATTCCTAAAGTATCCCTAAAATTTACGGGATCTGAAGATTTTCCATTCAGTTTTTCAGATATAAAAGTATAATTTAGTCAAAATACTGGTAATTTTAATCTTAACAAATCGACTATTTCAGATTTTTAATTTCTCCCCAGCATCTTTTAAAAAGGTGAAAATCACTTTGTCGCTTACGGTATTCTTATTTCACGCTAACATTCTCATACAAATTTTGAAAAAGTTGAAGGAAAAATAGAACGATTTTTGTTCAATGCATATGCTCCCTTAAACAGAGAAACAATTTTTTCCTATAACAATGAACGTCCAAAGCAATTATATTATTGGAAAAAAGGGCCGTCGTAAGGGGATTCCCTCCGCAACAGGTGGAATTTTTTTAAGTGCGCTCTGCTCCGTTTCGTTAAAGCCTCTCCACACACGTCCCGAAGTTCAGTTCCGGAATCGACCGTTTTGCAAAAAAGTTCCGACCAAAGCCTCTTTCTGAATTTAAAATCAGGGTGACGCTGAATTCAGAGAGAGGTTTTGGTCGGAACTTTTTTGCAAAACGGTCGATTCCGTTAACTGAACTTCGGGACGTTTGTGGTGAGCCTAAATATGACAAAATGTGACAAAAATGTTTTTATAATTTTGAAAAGCTAAAGGAAACCTTGAGTTTGTTAATCAAAAAGAAAAACATTCTTCTTCCCGTAAATACCATTTGTAATTAGCGCTGCAGGTGAAATTTTTGGGGATACCTATTATAAAAAACTTCTGATACCTGCTACACAAAAATTAAGCAGAAGTATTGCATGATTGTTCTAATCGGAAAGACGTTATTTAAGGCTAGCGACCCAACTATGAAGACACGGTCATTTCCCGCGGCGTTATGGTTCAAAATCGCATCAACAATCCCACGAAAATGTGTTAGAAATAAGGTTTTTTTTTGCGGTTAATTTCGCTTCATACAAAAAAAACTCTTACGATCATTCACTAGATAAAAGTTCAATGTATCTTTATCCTATTTTTTTCCAGTTTCCAGTCATTTAGTAAGGTTGTCGAGATCCAAAATCTCCTGTATTTTGATATTTTTTTTTGAAATGTCAATATGCCTACTTTTGAACTCAGTTTATGAATTTTATTTAATTATTTATTAGATTATATACAGCCAAAAGCCTTTTAAATACATTTTAACAATTAGATCAATTAAAAAATATCCACAAATAACACACTTAATACCACACAACCAAGGAAAAAAATATTTGTAAAAAATCAATATATCAAATAGGTAAAACAACAAAATATCATTCCATACACTCAATAAAAAAACATCTGTTAAAGTTAACATTAGTTAGCGTAAATGCCCACCGGTAAACGAAGCATTGAGTTTCCTTAATTAAGAGTGTGCATACTGACATTTCAAAAATTTGTAAAAACGGGAGACCTTCTATCTCGACAACCGTTACTAAATATGCTTTAAAACAAAATAGGGTAGATGCATTGAGCCTTTATCTAGGGAATAACCGTAAAAGATTTTTTATATCTTCTATAGATTTCTCCAAAAAAATAATTAAAAACACCTCTGACCTTTTTTCCGAAAGACGGAAACTCGATTCCCGAAAGTCGCGGAGTAAACATTTTTTTTGTACTGATAATATCCATTAAAATCTAGGGAACAACCGTAAAAGTTTTTTGATAGACGCAAAATCAACCCCAAAAAATGGAAAAAAACGCTATTTTTACCATTTTATCATGCGATTGTCACGCGATTTTGAACCTTAATGCCGTGGGAAAAGACTGTGACGTCATTCTTGGTGCCATGCCCTTAAAAAACGACTACCTTGTAGTCGCCCAGTCATACTTAAAAAAAAAATCTCCATTCTCTGTGTAAACTCAGTTTATGAAATTTTTTTTAACAATCAGTGCCGGCCCTGGGAGAAGGCAAAATGAAAAAGCAATTACAGAGCGTATTAATTATTGTCACGGCTTTTAATTTTAATTATCAGAACAGTCGACAGAGGGCGCCTCACCTCTGTCGGAGTAATTTGCTTTTATTGCCATCCATTGGTGATTAATTGATTTGGACTGAAAACATATTCCTTTCAAATGATCAACTCTGAAAAACAAATATACGAGTATCTTCAATATTATAAAACTCGTGTGTCTATTACAGTAGAAGTCCGATAATCCGGCACGTTCGGGACCGGCTCGGTGCCGGATTACCGGAAATTCCGGTCTATCGGGCGGTGCCCCTTCTTTTTAGTGTAGGTACTTAATTTTTGTTCTTTTTTTTTTTAAATACATACATACACAAACCGTAATTATAAGAACAATTAGGTTAATAATTAAACTACAAATACAGTATGCAAATACAACAAAGTTTATTTTACATTTCATATAATGTTTCAAAAAAGTCACGAATGTCTTTTGTTTTCTTGACTTTTGGCGTTTAGTATAAAATTTATTTCTAATGATATGGAAATCAATAATTTCTGAAGCACTGTAGCTAGTACTAGCCTCAGCAAAAGAGATCCGGAGCGATGCCGGACTATCGGGCATTCCGGACTGTTGGATGCCGGACTAATGGACTTCTACTGTATTGTGTGGTGTGTGAATGTGAACATCTAATATGTACTTGGATTATTTTTAATTTACAAATTTTATTCTTGTAAAGCGTTGGATTTTTCCTACATTCCATAGTATATACAATGTAGTATTCCTACAACAGTGTAGAAGAATTGAGGATAAACATTGTCGGGCTTACGACCGACCTCGGCTGGCTTAAGTGATCACTTCACACTCGAGAAACATTCACCACCACAGCTCACTCCGGCTGGGACTCGAAGGCAGACCTCCGCCCCGCATAGCAGGGATCTCATCCACCACACCACACCAGTCGGGGTGAGCTGGGGTGGCGAATTTTGCCAGCCGAGGTCGGTCGTAAGCCCGACAATGTTCATCCTTAATTCTTCTATGCTGTTGTGGGAATACTTCAATGTATTTACTACGGCTGTAGAAAAAATCCAACGCTTTACAAGAATAAAAATTTGTACATCAAAAATAATTCAAGTTATTAAAATAATTTTAGAAATAAATTAAGTCCATTTTTTTCAAATCTACAAATTAAATTCCAAATCAATCAATGAGATTATAATCAAAATTATTAGATTAAATTCGATTGCATTAGAATTCAATTATGTAAATTTTTAGTAATCAAGATAATCGTCCATCGCCAATAATAATAAAATTTAAGAGTATGCATACCGACATTTCAAATATTTCTAAAAACGGGAGACCTTATATCTCGACAACCGTTACTAAATATGCTTTGTAACAAAATAGGGTAGATGCATTAAACCTTTGTATAGGGAATAACCGTAAAAGATTTTTTATATCTTGTGTACATTTCTCAAAAAAAAATATTGAAGAACACCTCTGATCTTTTTTCCGAAAGACGGAAACTCGTTTCCCGAAAGTCGCGGAGTAAATTTTTTTTTGGTATTGATAATATGCATTAAAATCTAGGGAATAACCGTAAAAGTTTTTTGATTGACGCAAAATTAACCCCATAAAATGGAAAAAACGCTATTTTTACCATTTTATCATGCAATTGCCAGTCGATTTTGGACCTTAATGCCGTGGGAAATTACTGTGACGTCATTCCTGGTGCCATGCCCTTAATCTGCCAAACGCAATATAATCAAGATTAGGGCAAAATCTATAAAACGGAGATCAAAATCCTTACGCCTTTTGAACCCAAAATTGGATTGGCAAATTGGCAAAGTATTTCATAATCTCGAAATCTAATCTAATCTTTTAAAAGAGGCGATATGCTCCGTGTAAAAATCGTTCTATTATCACTACAACTTTAGCAAATTTTCGTATGAGAGTGTAAGTGCAAAATATGAATAACGTAAGCGACAACGTGAATTTTACCTTTTTAAAAGAGCCTGGGTACAAATTAAAAAATCTGAAACAGCCGATTTGTTAAGATTATAATTACCAGTATTTTGGCTTAATTATACTTAAATATCTGAAAAACTGAACGGAAAATTCTCAGATCCCGTTAATTTTAGGAGTACAATCGGAATATTCTTTTATTTGAGGAATTTCCAAATATTGTAATTCTAAAACACCCAATCTGTAGTCCATACTTTCATCTATCACTGCCTTCAGTTTCAAGACGATTCTCTCAGTGTTGGCTGAGAATAATTCAGGGCGCCGAAGCCGAATGACAGCATATAGGACCGTCTCTACCTCTTTCCTTTTAATTAAAGATTTTATCAATCAATTTACAGCATTGTATCTAACAAACTACGGGAATAATATAAAGATTCGGTGAATTTCGGATGCAACATGGAATTATTTTTCAAAGTCACTTGCACCATATCTTACATTTATCCATGTTTTAAGAATTAGGATGATATCTTTAGTATTAGCTGAGTAATATTACCTTTTCTGACGCAATTACCTAAATATGGAATCCTTTACGAGCTTCCGTATTATGAAAATTTCCAGCAATATTAGATTACCTAATTATTAATTTAATATTCAGGGATTAACATAATACCGGCAATTAGATTTAATTATGTAGAATTTCAGGGCCCGTTATCCCAATTAACGTTTTACAAAATTCATACAATTGGGAATGCCATACTACTACAATAATTGATAGGATATGAATACTATTCAAAATTAAGGTAAAGTCCTGTAGTCATAAATTATACTTGTTTATTATTATTATTATACTATGGGCTTGTCCTTTGTTGCCATTGTTTGTTTTTTTTTATTAATTATTTTTTAGCTTGTTTTGATTGGTCCAGTGATTTCCAGTGAAATAGATTTTAATGATTGTTGTTGCAACATTATACTTTTGTACACAAATTGTTTTGGAGTCTATTGTCTTAGAACAGACTTCGGTCTAGTGAGGCAGTAAATTTTTTTACCAGATAGTTGAGCGACTGGTGCCTCATACTATATTTTGATTTATTTATATATTAAAATTAATTGTTTTTGTACGTTGTATATCTGGAAAAATAAATTTCATTCATTCATATCGTTTTGGTAATGGTAATATTACATGCTTCATTTTTGCATGGAACACCAGTAGGTATTATAAATCGGGGAATTCCTCCATTCCTGAATACATGTATGACAACTCGACTGGTGATCGCATCACTTGTGTGTTTAGAGGGTTCACTTGTGATTGGTGAATTATTCCATAAAAGTGAACCGTGTATTATTGTCATGAGAAGACAGCGGTATGGAAAGAGGAGATAATTTTGTACTTAAAAATTGGTGATGTTTTCATAATTTTCTCATAATTTTGAATATCGACAATTCCATAATAAGTCGTCGATTAATTTGTACCACCAATATTAGTCGAGAAAGTACACATTTTCTGATGGTATCTAAAAAGGAGGAGGAGCGCAGATATGGAGACGCTCCTCCGTATAAGTTCCCTTAAATACGAATTATTAATTTTTCCCCTAAAATTTTAAATGCCATGAAATCCACAGGGAAAAATGATAATAATTTTAATAATGATTGAATTATATTATAATAATAATAATTCCGAAATGAATTTATTATGGAAATGAGTTGGAAAGAATTCCCGTTATTAAATTTTAATTATCCCAAAGGCGGGGGAAATTTGTGGAGACATTGGAGAAAATTTTACATCTTAATAATATGTACTTCTAAATACTGATAGAGATGTGCCGAGTAGTCGTCGAGTATCCGGCCAAAGATGCCGACTATTATAGCCGCCGACTTGTCGGCATAAAAAAGCCGAAAAAGCCATGCTGTTGTCTCCATTTATGAGTCTGTCGTGTGTGTATGTGTGTGTGTGCGTGGGAGTGCGTGCGTGCGTGCGTGTGAGAGGGAGAGGGTGTGTGTGTTATTTTTATTACTGAATTGATTTTTTACTTAAATTACTTTAAACTAAAAATTCTCTGCCTCATTGCCACTTCTTCGTGGGAATTTCTTCAAACACTCCTCCGTATAAGGAGTCTTAATATTAATATCGAGGCCGACGCCATATTTTTCATAGGGGCCATGCCCAACTGACATTTGACGATGATTACGCCATCTAAATTATAATATAACTATGTATGGGAAAAAATATTCCGTAGTTCAAGTGTTTGTCACCGATACAAGGTGACGTCACCAATCATGGTGGTGATGGAATTCGAGGATGTAGGCTTGTACTATACTTTCGCAGACTTCGTTAATATAATAACCATAAACAATAATAATCTAACAGTAGTCTATGGTAGGGGGGACTCCTCCCTAATGATGCACGTTATAGAGCCTCAGGTATTGTCTACAAATTATCCCCAACGTGGCGTAGAGCCGTAGAACAATAGGCCTGGCTGGAGGGGACTTTAATAGCCGCTACGCCATAGATAAATGTTGGATTATGGCGGGTAATAATACCTGATAGAGATAGGATAATCGTCCTAGTATAGGTATTGTCTATGCACTAGAAATTATGCAAATCGATTGAAGAACAAACCTTTTAGCCTAAGAGCCGGCAGTTAAAAATATGACACATCTGTTTTTTGATCGAAATCTGGTTCAAATGATAGCATACCGACAGGGTAATACATCGCACTAGGGTTACCAATCAAAATCTTGCCCCCGAAAAGGTCTCTCTTCGCGGTTTTTTTGCATTTTTAAGGAATATGGTAAGTGATAGGAGAAAGTGGTCAGTGACGAAAATAATTCTTACTAAATTCTTTACAAAAAATGTTTGTACATTTTTTCGTAGGACTAGGAGCTTACCCGCAATGGCCGGCCCTAATACCGAAATTCATTTGGAATACTAAAAGAAAAAAAAATTAAATTGGTTGAAAATTGATAAGAGCTACGGGAAAATAGTCGAATAAGGAATTAATTGCTATGGTCTTAGCTAAAAAACAAACTATAACTTACAATGTAGTTTCCCACCACAGTGTAGAAGAATTAAGGATGAACATTGTCGGGCTCACGACCGAACTCGGCTGGCTTAAGTGATCACTTTACACTCGAGAAACATTCGCCATTTCAGTTCTCCCCGGCTGGGATTCGAGAACCCAGACCTTCATCTCGCACAGTAGGGATCATATCCACTACATCACGAGGAGCGACGGCTGTGTTGTCGAATTTCATGTATATTTAATACCCATGTATTGTTGCATTTCTAACTGTGGGGAGAGGGTGGTATATTTGACACACCCGCCATCTATTAATGTCAAGCCGAAGAACGTAGTTCACAATCAACTTGGCTAATGGCAGGAGAGGTAACCAAGTACCATATTTATGTCATACCTAACATTTACCAACGTGAACATGAATTATTTTTGATTTACAAATATATTTTTTTTCTTAAAATTTGTGAATCAAAAATAATTCAAGCTATAACTTATTTTCATAGATCTAAAAAATTATGAGTTGTTGCAAGAAAATCCAATGACGGATGTTTTAAAAAATGATTTTTTTATAAAATAACCAGCGAACTGTCGAGGGACGAACTGTCGGGGGACGAATTTTCGGTGCACCCTTAACTCACATAAGTACAACATCCAATTATTCATGTCAGATATTATATTCGTGCAAAATAAATATATTATTTATATCAATATCATCCCTTTTTTAGTAGGTACATTATATTACTTTTTTTTTTTTTTTTTTTATTTATTTAGTAATATAATACAAGTACAGTTGTAATTTTTCAGCAGATAGGTACAAGATTTACATAGTTTAATGTTGTCCTTCTCTCTCAATAAGTAAATAAATACTTGAGTAGAGAGAGGAGTGTTTACAATGAGTGCATACTATTCATGATTATTAACATTAGTATATATCATTAGCATTACACAGGGCTTCTATACAATATACGTCACAACTATATACTATATATGTAGACACTTATAGATATTACAAAGTATACACGTGCAGTGTGCAGGAACCTATATTATATCAATACATACAGCTTCAGTGAATCCACTATTATACATTATGTCTCCAAGTATACAACAATATTGTAACAATAAACACAAACCTACAACTGTTTAATATCCACATAATATAGTTATAATACAACTAATCCATATACAAAATATCTATATAAACAATATTATTGACATCTATAATTTAATTAGTAGTAGGCCGCACCAGAGGCCGAACACTGTAAGTTATATTTTTGAAACGCTTTTTTATAAAATTGCAAGTAATATTTTTGTAATGTTTTTTAATATGTGTTTTGAGCTTGTCGTAATTAACTTCTTTCCTTATTTCCAAAGGCAGTTGATTAAAATATTTTTCTCCCAGGTAACTGTAATGATGTTGAGCGAAAGTAGTTCTTTTTTTTGGCTGTAAATATACAAATTTGTGTCGCGTTCTGTTTTCTATTATGTAAGTGTGGGATTCTGGTTCTTTAATTATTTGAAGTATCGCTTTTTTTTGGAATACAAAGTGAAATTTCGGGACTGTGAACTCCTGAAACAATAGTTGAGTCGGAAAATCACGCGGTTTTTTTAAAATAATTTTTATGATTAGTTTCTGAATGATTTCCACACATTTCAAGCTTGTATTGTAGGCTGCGCCCCAACTAGTTACACCGTACTGTAAAATAGACTGCACCAGGCTATAGTATATAATATAAAGATTTTTTTTTGACATAAAATTTCGTATTTCCAAAAATATATATATTAATTTTCGTATTTTTTTTACTGTTTCGTTAATTTGTTCTTTCCATTTCAAATTTTTATCAATAGTAACACCCAAATACTTAACTTTGTTAATTATTTTCAGTTTAGAGCATTCGCTATTGCACGCAGATGGGTCGTGAGTACTATGTATTGTCACATTAAAATTTTGTGGAAAATCTTTCGAATGAATGGAAAATGGTAGCACGTACGTTTTATCGCTATTTACAGTTAATATGTTGGAATCGAACCATTTCTTTAGTTTGTTGATGTCGTCATTTATTTTATTCTGTAATTCTTCCCAATTTTTCGCACTCACAATCAATGCGGTGTCATCGGCGTATGAAATTACGTGGCCGTTTAAATTCTGTCTGAGGAGTGGATCAGCAAAGATTATGAATAACACGGGACCAAGCACTGTTCCCTGTGGGATGCCGAATTCCGATTCGGTTTTGTTGCTCATTTTGTTATTAATTTTTACATACTGGGGTCTTTGCTTTAAATAACTTTGGAAATACTTCAAAACCGTTCCTTTAATTCCGATACAATTCAACCTATCCATTAAGCTGGTGTGTGATATACTATCGAAAGCCTTGCGGAGATCAATGAAGACTCCCGCACATTTATTACCATCATCTAAGGATTTATAAAGTAATGTTGTTAGTTTAGCTATTGCGTCTTCTGTGCCCATTGACTTAACAAATCCGAATTGGTTCTTGCTTATAATTTTATTAGTCGTTATGTATTCTTCGAGTTGATTTTTAATTATTTTTTCAAAAATTTTCCCTATATTAGAAATCAGTGCTATTGGCCTATAGTTAGATACGTCCTGTGGATCACCCGATTTGAAAATTGGCGATATTATTGATGTTTTGTAGTTGGACGGGAATATACCATTTTTTATACTTAAATTGATGAGATATTTAAGCGGGGTTAAAATATGTGGTTTTATTTTTTTTAGTATTTGAACGGTGATCCCGTCATGTCCTGGCGCGGAGCCTCCTCTCAGTCCCTCAATAACTTTGTCTATAGCACTTTCAGAAACTTCTTTAAATGTTGTCCAATGTGTACAGTTCGAAGAAGGGGAGCCTTCGGAATGACTTATGTTGTTTTTTATTTTAATATTTTTGGCTAAATTTTTCCCTACTTCCGAGAAATATAGGTTAAATATGGTTGCGCATTTCTCAGGTTCTAGGTTAGCATCTATGATTTCGTTTTGGCATTTAATATTTTGAATGTTACTCTTTTTTCTATTATTGTTCATAGCGCAGTTGACAGATTTCCATACTTCTTTTTGATTGCATTCTGAATTTTTAATTCTGTTTTCAAAATAATTATTTTTGTTTATTCTTATAAATTTTGTTAGTTTATTGCGATAATTAATATACTTCATTTTAATGTGTTCGTCAGTCGGGTATGTTAGTGTAGTTTTAAAAAGTTTTTCTCTGTGTCGTATTGATGTAAGTAGTCCTTGAGTGATCCATGGTTTTAAGGGAATGTTTTTGTTTTTAAGTACAATTGTTTTATCAGATCTACAATGATTGACCGCTTCTGATAGGATGTTTTCAAACTTGGAAGAACATTTCTCGACATCACTTTCCCGAGTAATGCTCCTCCAGTCCTGGGATTTAATTATGCCAATTAATTTAGGGATATCTAATGTGTTTACTTTTTTTTCGACGTTTTTAGGTATTTTTTTTATCTCGGCATCATATAAGAATAAGCAGGCATGATGATCTGTAATACCTAATTTCCAGACCGCTGTTTTTATTTTATCAGTATGACTTGTACTAAAATTTACCCATATATGATCTAAACAAGAGGGTGTCTGTCCGGGTACTTCGCGAGTGTTACTGTTTATGCAGGATTTAAAATTCAATTCTGTCATACAGTTAATATAATCTGTTACTACGTCGTTTTCAATATCATTATTTATATTTAGGTTAAAGTCACCAATAGCTATACAATATTTATTTCTAATTCCAGAGAGTACATCACTAAAACTAGTTACAAAATCAGAAGGATGAGACTCGTGTGTCCTGTATACAGAAATTAAGTGAAATTTTAACTTACTATATTGTAGCTCTAGTTCTATGCAATTTGCTTTATATATCGGATATTCCTTAAGGTTGACAATATTAATATTATTATGTACAAATATTACAATTCCACTGGTTTTATTAATATTTATTTTTGTTGCAATAAATTTATATTCCGGCAAAAAATAATTTGGTGTCAAATCGTTTGTTTGTGATTCAGTTAATACTATGAGGTCCGGCTTTTTTTTTAGGTTACTTATGGACAACACAAATTGATCAAAATTTCTATTGATGCTGCGAATATTCATATGGATAATGAACATATTGCGAGCAGAAATTACTGAATTGCATTCAATATAAGTGTGACAAATATTCTCATTAATGTGATTACTGTTTTCTAATTCAACTTCATATCTTTACGTGAATTTTCATATAAGTATTTTGTTAGTCAAATAATGAAAGAAATCTTTTGCAACGGAAGGGAATAGGAAGGGATGGGGAGGAGATTTGGGAAGACAGGGGGGGGGGGGGGGAATGTCAGGAAATTGAAGGAAATTGTCTCCATAACGATTTATTAAAAATAGCATTTTTTCAAAGAGAGAAATCTCAATAATAAGTAAGTACCTACCCACCTATAAAGAAATATTATTGATTCAAATCAGTTTATTTAGTATAATAAAAATAAATTTCGCTGTGGATAGATTAGGTCTTTCCTCTTTCACCCTTCCTCGTTCGTTTTGGAAACTATAGTCCGAGAGCCCACTGCTTAATTTATGACGTATCTGTTTTTTGATCGAAATGTGGTACAAATGATAGCTTACCAATAGGGTTTTACATCGCACTAGGGTTGCCTATCAAAATCTTGCCGAAACCTCCCCCTGCCCCCTGCCCCCTGTTCCCCCCCCCTGCCCCCCCCCCCCTGCTCCCCCCGAAAAGATCCCTCTTCGCGGTTTTTCGCATTTTATAGGAATATGGTTAGAGATAGGAGAAAGTAGTCAATGACAGAAATAATACATAACAAATTCTCTACATAAAATATCAAGTCAATTTTTTCGTAGAACTAGCAGTTTACCCGCAATGGCCGGTCCAAAACCGAAATTCATTTAAAATACTAAAAAAATGTATTTGGATGTATTCATTGTCCCAATAATGGTGCGACCAAATATGTGAAACACAAAAAGGTTCGACTGCGGCGCTATTTTTCTTTTTATTACATTTTTTGTCACATTACAATTTTAACACCAACCTTAAAAACGTCCTATTTTACTTACCTTCACAAAAAAATTACTTTTGTGCTATTATTTTTTTAATACGTCTGGATCAGCCCCCTCCGAAATGAAAATTTATATACTCTACTGTTCACATCAGACTCTGCACAATGAACATAGTGATTTTTTAGAAGTTTTTCGGGTCGTATCTTGTGTTAAAACGAGATGTTCCGACGTTTCGGCCATCCTACTGTCGCCGTGATCTTAAGTTCGGCGAAACGTCGGAATATTATGTTCCTACACACGATGCAACTCTAAAAAAACTCTACATATCATATGGATGAATTAGTATTTAAGTCTCCTATCTGTAATTGTGAATTGTAACCTCCTTGGATAAGGACACTGAAGGAATGTAATTTAGCGGTGTGGTTTGCCGGGGGGCTCCCTTAAGGCTAACCTGGGCCCACCTCTTAATATAGATTTGCCTAGAAGTGCGGGTAAAGAGGTCGCTATTAATGCGCCTGAACTACCCGGGGATGTGGAGGGCCTTAAGCCCGCGGGATTTTCCTTCAATATCATGGGCCATCGTGAAAACGTCCAACAACTAATAGGCCCTAGTGACATTCGGCCATTGTAAAGAGAAGTTGATAGTTTTTGTTAATGTACGCAGGCGTTTCACAAAATGAACAAATTGACTGTCCAATTATTTTGTGTAACTAGAGGTGATGATTTATTTTACATAATTTTTGAAATCCTTATAAAATACTTCAGAAAGGAATTCCGTGACTTTGTAATTTGAACGTTACTAACGTCGTTTCATTACTTCCGTTTTAAATTTCCTACATCCGTTAGACTAGCGACGTCGTTATCCGTTATAAAATATCGTTACCTAACGAGACTATTTTATGTACCGGCAGTCTACCATTTTAAAGAGTTTGCAAGCGAAACATCGATGTGATATCGTAAAAAGTTCAACTTGAATCTAGTATACATAGGTTTTTAATTAAAAAATTGTACTCTTTTCATGTTTTTTTGGCAGTCGGCGGATGTAAGCTGCAAGTGGAGTTGCAAATTGTATTGTTGGTAACCCTTATTGTAAAACCTTCTCAAAAGAGCTGTCAAAGGTCCGTAATATTTCAACATTGTGTTTTTTACAAGGAAGCTACAATGCCGAAAATATTACAGAGTAGTGCTAGATAAATAATTTTAAGTTAGTTTTGCGAGTTGGAAAAAGAAAAAATACTTCAATAATTCGTTTAAACCGCCATCGCAAGTTTGAAAAACAATGTTGTCAGTTTATTTAACAATCCAATCTTTTTTGAAAAAGTCTTCTAAAATATAATTTGAAACCAGCGAAAAAGTATACCCAACCCATATCTTATTATCACATCAAGCAACACTAAACCAAGTTTGCACTGGGGACTACTGTCGCGAAATGGATTATTTAAACACTTTACGGTACGTTGAAAAAACCTGAAATATTTATCCACCAACCACATCAAAAGTATGTCAATTTCAGCTGAAATGTGAACAACATGTTCACTGTTCAGCCAAACTTGTAATTAAATTCAGCTCTGTCTCTTTGCTGTGCCACGATATACGATACAGAGAGAGCTTTGCTTTGATAAATAAGTTGTTTTAATTTGATGATTTTGTAGTACGAGTACATTTGTGGTGAAGTGCAGTAACAACTTTGAAAAGCGCTTTGCCAAAGGATGTTGTTACAAAGTTTGTTTGCAGTTTATAAACACAGCATACACGTATATTGATTCTATTATGTAGTTAACATAATGTTATGTAGTTAACATAATGTTTTTATAAAGAGTTTATGTCAGCTTCAAACAGACCTCATTAATAAATAATCAGCTAATCCTCTGGGGAGACCCAAGACAGAGATTGATGGACAATGTAACCCGACATCTGAACGTACTAAATGTTGGAGATGACTGGGAGTCCTTTGCTGCAGACAGGAAGGCTTGGAGATCCATTGTTCTGGAGGCCAAAACTCTACCGGAGTTGTACGGCCATCGGAAGTGAGTAAGTAATCGTTAATAAAATAGATATCCACGTTCGCTCCCTATGTGGAGCATGTGGTCGTCACCCAGTTTTTCCAGGCTTTTCTGTCCTGGGCCAACTCCGTTGCCTCTTCCCATGTCATTCCAGCCTGGCGCAGTTCTGTTGTGTACAGTCTCTGGCTGGCCATTGCAAGCCTGCCCAGACGTCTGTTGCCTTCAGGGCGATATTGGAGACAATTTTTTGTTAATGCTAACAGCGGGCATACATAGAATAGCGCTGATTGACTTTGTCGACCTTGCAGTTACTCTGTCCCATGCGCTATTGCATTGTATTGTGCATCAAATAAAACTTACATTCATTAATTACCATACAGTAAAAGAATCACTCATATATTATGAATGGTTCCAAAGTTTTACCTCTTTAAAATAGGGTCCATCTTTTTGAAGACACTGTATAACCTAATGATTCTCTTAATAAAATATTTTCGTGGTAAATTATACTGTATGTTTTTGTAACTTATGTTAATTTAATAAAGTTTTTTGCTCTATTGACACAAAAGCTTTGGAATTATTGTGCAAATAAACTCCCTTCGATTCTACATAGACAGTCGTAACAATTTCACGTTAATTGAGTGACAGTGACTCCTAAACGAGCTTAAAGACAGCTTTATTGATAAAGTTTCGTTAGTTTTTCTTACGAACAAATCATTATTTCCATCCAAGTTAACGCTCTGTGACAGTTGGTAATTAGGTCGTGACTAAAGTTGCGATAAGTTAAGACTTTTTCAGGAAAAGCTTTTCAGGAATGGCTTTTCAGGATACGTCGCTTCTTTCAGTCGTATAATTATATCTTTTAAGACTAGGGACCCAATATGACGTCACGGTCATTTCCCGCGGCATTAAAAAATAGCTATTTTCAAATTTTTTGGAGTTATTCAAAAAACTTTTACGGTCGTTCCCTAGGTTTTAATGCATATTATCAGTACAAAAATAAATCTCTGCGACTTCCGGAAATCGATTTTCTGTCTTTCGGAAAAAAATCAGAGGTGTTTTTCTTTTTTTTTGTGAAATCCATACAAGATATAAAATATCTTTTACGGTCATTCCCTAGATAAAGGTTCAATTTTTATCCTACTTTTTTAACAAAGCATATTTAGTAACGGTTGTCGAGATCTAAGGTCTCCCGTTTTTAGAATTTATGAAATGTCACTATGCCTACTCTAACGCCTTTACGATAAAAAATAGTACTACAATTTCAAACTGTCGCCTAAAGCAGTGTGACATTTCAAAGTGCTGGGACATTTAATAAACATTGTGGAGAAAAATGGAGACTAAGACACAAACAACAAATGAAGTTATTTATTTATAATTTAAGTTAACGAAATATACCAATATACTGTACTATCAAGCAATATAAAATCATATATTTATTTATCTTATATGTTTACCTACTGTTGTTTATCGTCCTTAAACCCTATATCGGGCACTTGGACTCGTCAGCTTTATATAATTGCAAGCTTATCGCAATATTGCGATCTCTTCTACAGTGGCGTAGCGTCGGTTTCTCCTGCCCTCTTATAACTTATTCCAAAATTCCCGAAAATTTACAGGAATTGTAAAGAACTTCTAGCTGGAGTGGGATAACTAACATTTTGTTATTGACATGGCCTAAAAAGAGATAAAATAGCGCCGCAGGCGAAGTTTATCAAGTTTTTTCCGAAATTTTTTCCAGTTTTTAATGAAGCAAATGTGATTAAATGGATTTTTGAAATTTCCCCCCAAAAAATGCCGCCCCTTAAAAAGTGCCGCCCGAGGCGAACCGCCCCCCCCCCCACGCTACGCTACTGCTCTTCCAACCAATCTCAATAATACAGGTGTGGGAAATACTTATGCGAGTTGTTTTGTGCTGTAGGTGTAACTTGTAAAAATCTGGTAAATCTCCTTCCCTCATATGTTCAGCTATCATATTATGTAGTGTTCAAAGAAAATGATATCAATACAACAATATATGTTAGATACACGCTGAAAAGCTGAAAGAAGAGAAATTAAACATGAATTAAAATCAGAACTATGTTTATTTTACTGATTTATGTTTATTGAAGATACATAATTGGGGCTACCTGCGACAGCAATGCATAGTCTATTTCGAAAAGATGCCAGGCTCTCACTTTAAGTGGAGTGTGTAGAATCTGTAGAATAAAATGATGAATCTGAAAATAAAAAAAATAAAATTTATATATATTTAATTAATTAATAATGTTAATTTATTTAAGTATTTACAGCCATGCGATTCGATAGATCTATTTTGGCTACATCGACATATACACCTTTTTATTTTTGAATTTCTATATTTTTATTTCTACTTACAGATTTTTTGAGTTTCGCGTTTGTAGTATCAGCTGCCAAGTTAGTCAATGTGTTTTTGATTTTGTTTGACTAAAATAAGTAAAAAACATTATTTCATAAGACATAAAACATTATCTGTATACAAGCTGAAAATGGTAAAACTATGTAAATATATACTCGTACGTAATATGCATTAAAATCAAGTGAATGAATGTACAAGTTTTTTGATTGAAGCGAAATTAACCCCAAAAAAAGAAAAAAAAAACCGCTATTTTTAACATTTTATCATGAGATTTCGCATCTTAATGTCGTAGAAAATGACCGTGACGTCATAGTTGGGTCGCGAGCCTTAAGACACGTCCGTTCTAAAATGATCCAGGACAGTCACGGGCGGCTGCGTTTTAACATTTTTTTTAAATAACTCAATATAAATTAAATATCTAAATAAAAATTTAATATCTCAATAATTAAAATAAGTTCTTACCACTGATATCAGACTATCAAAGATATGAATGACCAATACAAGCATTGCCAACGCATTGACTGCGCATACAAAGCGGACATAGTGCTGAATAATGTACGAATCTACTTTGACAATAAATATTAAGTGTATTAAATAGTACGTGTACATAAAAAACACGTAAAACTTCGATGCAATCATAAAGAAAATATCAACTGGCAATATGTTCATTATCATATCTGTCAAATCGTACAAGTCATCGTACAATTCCCGATACAATTGCATTCTTTCGACGCTGTTGTCGTCGGTCGGTAAAACAGAAATTACCGAATTTACCGACAGGATATTCGGGCGTGGAGACCAGAAGAGATTTTCAATCAAATTGTTGATAATTTCATATCTTTCCACCACGCTTGTGATGAAAAAAATTATATGAAAGTTTAATGTCATGTATTTAACGCACTGAGAAATAAAAATTAACATTATAAAATTGAATTTACTGAAATGTGGATAATAATTCAACGAGTAATAAATAATTATAATTGTCACTAAAATTGTACATTTTCTGTTCATTTTTTTCGCAAATTTGTCATAATCGTAGTGTTGTGAACACTTTCTGTCGAAAGATTCGATCTTTTCGTGCAGTTTCGTTTGTACGTCAGAGTTGTACATGTGGGATATGGTCATCAGACATAAGTTAACGATGTTGTATATCGGATAAGTGATTAAAATTCTCGACTCCATGAACGAAATGTTATTGTTGTTTTGTGCCCACTCGTTTGAAAGAAAAAACGCGTAGATTTGTAAAATTAAAGTCGTCAAACAATAAACGATCCAAAATAAACTGTATTTTTCTTTTATTACAATCACATCAACCCATTTTATGTCGGTTTTTTTAATATCGGTACCGACCAAATATTTGAAAATTTTCATAATAAGCAACGTATTTGTCAAAACTTTCATGTTCCCGTTGTTCGCTCTTGTAAATTTCTTCAACGAATGTGTAAAAATTAAATGCAATGCATCCATATATAGGTAGTGGAAAAGGCAATAAAGTGGATGGCAATAAAATTGTACAATTATTCTTTGTGTACAAATAATTATGAAATGTCCTATAAAATAATAAAAATGACAATTAAGAGGCATATCATTTTTCAAGGGTAATTTCAGCACACTGCGGTATATAGGTATAATATATAAGCTATGAAAAAAAATAGGAAAGGTACTTAAAACCGTTATTAAGTGCATAGGTTCTCAAACTTTTTGGGGTTAATTTCGCTTTATTCAAAAAACTTCTATGGTAATTTCCAAGATTTTAATGCATATTATCAATACAAAAAAAAATCTCTGCGCCTTTCGAGAACGAGTTGCTGTCTTTCGGATAAAGGGTGAGAGGTTTATTTCACTTTTTTTTTTGAGAAATTTATATCGGATATAAAAAAATCTTTTACGGTCATTCCCTAGATAAAGGTTCAATGTATCTAAAATATTTTTTCCAAAGCATATTTAGTAACGTTTCTCGAGATCTAAATTTTCCTGTTTTTTATATATATTTTATGAAATGTCAATATGTATTCTATACTATACCCTCACGCCCTCCCTTGCGGAGTAGGCAGAGAGAACGGATCGGCAGACTTTTCTATCCTTACACACACACGTCACATTCATGCAATTCCTCATACACATTCTAAGATTACTTTTATTCAAAACACGTCCGTCCTTGAGGATCTGGTCAACATGGTCCAGCCATGTGGTTCTCGGACGGCCGCGTTTCCTTTCACCTCTTCTTTCACCCAGGTAAATTTTCCTTGTTATCCTTTCATCGTTCATTCTCTCCACATGTCCCAACCATCTCAACTTTTTCACTTTCATTTTTGTCAAATGTCAATATGTCTACTTTTAATATCACCGAGCAAATCTAGTCTGATAGCTAGTATATATTGCTGTATGTGTAGCAGCCTTCGTAATGTATTCGAGCAATGTAAACACAATTTATAATCCATTTGATGTACATAAAATATGTACGTCTGTATGTAAACATTAAGTCTCTAGTATGGTAATGTAAATTGTATTTACCCACATTGATCAACGCAATATTCGAGCGGAGTGCCTAGAGTTTCATGAATGGTAAGCTCATTACCGAGAACGTAAAAAATATTGGTTGGCCATATTTGGAAATATTTTATCCAATATCTTCTTCTTCTTCCTCTTGTAGGTCGGGTGACCTGTTTGTGACGGCGGGCTGTCCTGGGATGAAGAGGTCCAGCTGTCCTTCCATCTCTTGGGTGGCCTTCCGGGTAATCTTCTACCAGTGGGGTTTTCCGTCTTGACTACCTTTGCCAATCTGGTGCCATCCATTCGGTCGACATGGTCCCTCCAGAAGCGTCTTCTACTTCTCCCCCACCTTACTATATCTTCGACATCGCAGAAAGAGCGTATAGTCTCATTTCTGATTTTATCCAAGTGTTCTGCCCACGATGGATCGTAGGGTTTTCATTCCGGCTACTCTGAGAAGACTTTTTGTCCGGTTGGTATCGGCTCTCACTTCTATCCCATATGTCATGATGGGACGGACGCATGTCTTGTATATTCGGACTTTGCTGGTAGTTAACATGTGTTTATTCCCCCATACAGTGTCCCGTAGGCAGACTAATAAAGCAACCAGCCACGGCTGTTGCTTTATTAGTCTGATTTCTGACTTCATTATACAGGTCACTACTGTTACTTATCCAATATGACAACCCTAATATAAGTGATGCCTCATCCACACGCTGGCCGAACGTCCACAAATTTTGTGCCCACGAGTAAAAAGGAGTAAAAACATAGGTTACGCACACGACCCGAGACAAACGTTCCATCCACACGACTTTTTACTCATTAACACAAAACTTGTGGATGCTCGGCAAGCGTCTGGCGCCAGCATTAGAATAATGTTCATTGTAAGGATTGTGACACACGTTCGGAAATTTATACTCTAATATCAGTATTCTGATTCGGGAAGCTCAGAAATGCATACAATTTAACTATCCGCCACACACGTGCTGTTAGATTAACCTGAATTTTAGATCGATCTGATGTCAGAAGTCAGAACACACTGTCGATTTTTTTTAAGTGAGACGCTTGGCGATCGCCTTTAGCCAATACGGGTGTAAAGTGAATGCAGCGCCCCTAGCGGTGAGGCCCAAAAAGCTCTGACAGATTCGTACAAATTTTTGCTCAATTTGTTTCATTTTTTTTTCAGATTCACACTAATTTATGTTATCTTTAAAAAACAAAGATGTCATTAGCCGGATCAGATCAGTTCAGGAGACCAGAAACAAATTTCTGGGGTAGCCTAATTAGGTATTAACCACAAAGAAAATGTATGTTTTAATATATTATTTTAAAACAAATATTGGTTATAATTACAAATGTTTTTCCGCTTGAGTAATATTGCAAACATTCATTGGAAATTCAAGCGTAAAATGTGAGTACGCATAAAACTGTATGCGTAATGTTTATTTTGCAATGTTTAATTCATTATTAAGTACTAGAGTTTAAAACTCTGCTGAACAGGCGACAATTTGGTGGGCAGAATTTGGACAACCTGTGTTTAGTGACGATTTGGACAACCTGTGTTTGGTGTCAATTTGGACAACCAAAGGTTGGTGACGATTTGGACAATTTGTGTTTGACGACTATTTGGATAACCTGTGTTTGAGGACAATTTAGACAACCTAAGTTTGGTGGCAATTTGGACAACTTGTGATTGTTGACTATATTCTACAACCTGTGTTTGGTGACTATTTGGACAACCTAAGTTTGGTGGCAATTTGGACAACTTGTGATTGTTGACTATATTCTACAACCTGTGTTTGGTGACTATTTGGACAACCTAAGTTTGGTGACAATTTGGACAACCTAAGTTTGGTGGCAATTTGGACAACTTGTGATTGTTGACTATTTGGACAACCTGTGTTTGGGGACAACTTGGACAACCTAAGTTTGGTGGCAATTTGGACAACTTGTGATTGTTGACTATTTGGACAACCTGTGTTTGGTGACTATTTGGACAACCTAAGTTTGGTGACAATTTGGACAACCTAAGTTTGGTGGCAATTTGGACAACTTGTGATTGTTGACTATTTGGACAGCTTGTGTTTGGTGACGATTTGGACAACCTGAGTTTGGTGACATTTGGGACAATCTAAGTTTGTTGACAATTTGGACAACCTAAGTTTGGTGACTATTGGGGCAACCCATGTTTCAATTATGGTTCCAATAGGAACAGATAGTCTGAGAGTTCTCCCAAAAAAAAAAAAAAAAATAATATATAAAACTGATTCCTGGACATAGACGACCAATGCAACCTTACTGAAATATTATAGCGATTTATTTAATCCAATAAAATATTATATTTTCAGTATTTTCTCTTGGATTTTGAAAAATTTCTCTCTAAAAAGAGCGCTTTTAGATTAGTTTAAATATATATTTTTTATTGTAACACAAATAACTGCCAATTTCATTCAATTCAGTATTTTTTTTCCAGAGTGGGTACTTGTGTGTGTAAATTTAGTCTCTGTTGAATAGTACCTAAGTAAATCTTCATGAATAATTCTAGATTTCAGTCAGATACGGTCCTAAACAAACATTCAGTAAGTGGTAAAAGGATTTATGAGGACATTTGATTTCGTACGACAACATTCAGTAAGTTACCGTCAATCTACCTAATTCGTACATAAGGATCATTTGTAAACGTTGATGGTTGCTTTAAATCGAGGAGGGGTTAGTTGGGGGGAGCCCTTCAGGCGATCCCTGAGCCCTCCTCAGTATATTGTTTTACTTTGTATAAATATTGGATAAAATAGGAACTGGCGTTTCTGTACCATCCAAGGGTAAGTGGGAGGGAGCGACCCTTAAAAAATCTACGTAATCGGTCATTTTCTTTTCAATTTAGTAACATACAGGACTACCACATAATATGGATTTTGTTACAATAGACATAAAACAGTAATCACCTGCAGCAGCCCCAATTACATGCTGCCTGTAAAACAACAAAAACCACAAACAAAGAGTTCAATACCTACCCCAATAAGAGGTTCAGTTTATTAGCCCAAAAATTATATTTTAAGTACATTCGAATTCAAAAATTAGAACGTACGATTAACGTCTACAGAGCTAAGTTCCTCGGACATATCAAAATGTTGCATTTCTGATACGCTGTAAGTTAGTTTGAAAGGAGAATGGTAATTAAGAATGAAGAAAAAACCAGACAAGGCGCGAATAAAATGTAACTAAAATGTTAGGTAGAAATGAGTAATTAAGTACTGTATAGGGAGCATCATCGAAATCAATGGCATAATGTGTGAAATACGTGAATACCTGCAGAGATTCTATAAATTCAGGAGTGTGTTTAAAAAATATTATTTCTTTGTTCCATCCAGCAGGGACCAAGGCTGATGAAGAAGAAAATGGGCTACCTTATACTTATCTTATTTTGTACGCTTTAAAACCCCAATTGTAACTGTTTAATCATCCTTTTATTAATGCATTCATGTGACCCCTGTAAAACTTCGAATCAGGTATTTGACAATAAAGGATGGATGAAAATTCTCGAACACTTTAGTCGGGTCTAACAAAAGTCATTATGTGCATTTTAAACTAGATAACTACTTTTTTATTATTTTCATTTTTTACAATATGTTAATTATACAATGTGACACCCCACTAGGCCATGGCCTGTCTCAGGGTGTCCAAATTTATAATTAATTTAGTAGTTTTTCATTTTTACCTTTTAGACATTTTGTAAAAAGCCTGCATTATGTACATTATCAATGACATGGCTTGTATAACAGATACTAGCACGACCCGTCCAGTGTCCATGGCTACTGCTGATCAATCTTTGTCAGAGAATTATTATCAGTATTGGCAGAGCGCCATGTCAGAGAGTGGTGGTATATATTGATTGGTCATCCCCCAGTATACAATACATAATACTTTGAGGGGTACTGCATAGAGCATTGGTTTTCAAAGTTGGGGGCGCGCCTACCAAGTTATTCAAACATAGCATTCACTGGTTACCAGGCGCGAAGCTACCTAAGAACACGTTTCCCATCGAGCTACCTTTCGGATAAAATGATAGGTATAATAGTGTCTATTTGAAGTAATTCAATGAGATATGTTATCCCCGGCTTCCCTTTTGCAGAAATTCACCCTTCGCCACTGCTGGTTACCCCATTATTAGGATATACCGTGATGGTGGTAGTTATAGTAAACTGCCAATCTTCTTTTTTATGGAAGTTTTTCGAAAACCTGATTACACTTGGATAAAAAAACGTAATTAAAAAAAAATTGTCATTTACATCTTCACATCCTAGAACTGTTTTTCGCGGTCTTTTAAACAATACCAAACACGCCCTTCCGAGGCGCTTGGATTCCTTCATTCCAGTGACGACTCCCTCCAAGAATAGACATAATCAAAATTTGTTAGAAGATATGAGTTCTACTCGTCAAGCACTTTCGTCAAAATAAAAAACACGACGGGATGCGATAACTAGGATCCTCTAGATCGCTCTAGTGTCTTCCGAGGTTTAAACTGGAAAAAATCTGACTTTCGATCTGGATTTATTTTTCAACGCCCTTTCATACGATATCCCACCACCCTTGGATCCCCTGAAACACCTTACAACTTTTTTGTGTCTGAAGAAGGATGATCCAATTTTATACAGAAATGTATTTGTCGTCGAATTTACTTACGTTTTCAAAGTTTCAGGTCTCTAAGTAGTCAGGAAGTTGTTGAAAATCCGATTACAAGACTTGCAATCAAATTAAAAAATAAACAACGGAGAAAGTTAAATAAAATCTTGTAAAATAAGCGGGGCCTATTCTACATTCCGACGTCACCACATGACCCTGGATTATTCTTATTCGCGACCCACAGTTTAAATACAAAGCTGTAATAGGCAATGTTCCAAATTCAAATATAAAAATATTTATAACAAGCTCTTTCGGAATTAAAACATCTTTTGTTTTTCTTGTTTTTGCTGTATTTTAAAAACAATCTTTAAAATGTTTTAGTTTTAAGTAGATTTTGTCAGACGTCAATTATTTCTTTTGTAACAGCGCAAAAGTTTTTGTGAATTAAGACTTTTTTGTTTAAATTAGTATTTTTGTACGTTAAGGGCATGGCACCAGGAATGACGTCACAGTCTTTTCCCACGGCATTAAGGTTCAAAATTGCGTGACAATCGCATGATAAAATGGTAAAAATAGCGTTTTTTTTTCCATTTTTTGGGGTTAATTTTGCGTCTATCAAAAAACTTTTACGGTTATTCCCTAGATTTTAATGCATATTCTCAGTACAAGAAAAAAAATTTACCCCGCGACTTTCGGGAAACGAGTTTCCGTCTTTCGGAAAAAAGGTCAGAGGTGTTTTTAAATATTTTTTTTGCGAAATCTATACAAGATAAAAAAAATCTTTTACGGTTATTCCCTAGATAAAGGTTCAATGCATCTACCCTATTTTGTTCCAAAGCATATTTAGTAACGGTTGTCGAGATAGAAGGTCTCCCATTTTTAGAAATTTTTGAAAAGTCGGTATGCACACTCTTAAAGGTGATTTTTTTTTATAACAAAGCTATGAAGTATAATTTTTGGCAAGTTGGGGGAGGGGCGGCCCTTGATCGTTTTAGAGAGTCGTAGAAAATTCCACGATTCCGTATCGAAGAGAAGAGTATGATGTTTGATTTCCCGCGGCGTTAAGATTCGAAATCGCATGAACAATCGCATGATAAAATGGTAAAAGCTTAAAAAAAATATCACGATTTTTTGTGAGAAATCTGTACGAGATATAAAAAATCTTTTACGGTTATTCCCTAGATAAAGGTTCAATGTATCTACCCTACTTTTTTACTTTTTATTTTGAGATCCAAATTCTGATAAATCTATTTTTTGAAATGACGATATGCCTACTCTTGGAATAGGTACGAGCACATATTTTTTTATACCCATCGTATAAATTTTCAGTAAGAAAATCTAATAAAATGCAATTGTTTCATAAAAATTTCAC
This sequence comes from Ceraclea dissimilis, assembly GCA_963576895.1. Lineage (NCBI taxonomy): Eukaryota > Metazoa > Arthropoda > Insecta > Trichoptera > Leptoceridae > Ceraclea > Ceraclea dissimilis. The sequence continues at coordinate 4,307,565 of OY756379.1, read as the reverse complement.
TTCACCCATTTTTCTTTACAAATTTTTACCTGCAGCGCTATTTGCTATGGTTCCTGTAGGTATTTGAAACCAAACTACATCTTGATCTTCTTCATTTAGTCACCCAAGATTTTTTTTCCTGCGGCGCTATTTACGCGTTTTTCGTATTACATAAATACTTAAATTATGGTTGAAATTATGGTTGCCCCCCCTAGCTCCGAAGCTGGCGAGGCCCACGATCGACGCCAAGTGTAGGTATAATATCTATCAATTAGGTAGTAGGTATTATAGTTAATCGATATGAATATATAGGCAATAATGGTATATTAAGTGAAAAATATATCTGCATGAACCCTAAAAGTCTTTATGGGTAAATAATGTTCTAACGAGACACTTCGGCGCCTGAGTTAATTTCCAAGTACGACATAACACATACCTACACAATACACACATATTCACGACTCTTCCCTATTTACTATGTTTACTGTCCTCTCGCTTAAGTCATTCGGGTTGACTGTAAGATATTGCTTTTGCAATAAGTCCGCCTTTTGGCACACTGTATTATCTTGTTTTGTTTTTGTTGTTACATATATTTACTGGCCAATAAAGTTTTATTTATTTATTTATTCAAGTCTCTTAATTGTAAGTGTGAATTGTAACCTCCATGAATAAGGACACTGAAGAGGGGTGGGGTTTGCCGGGGGGCTCCCTTAAGGCTAACCCTGGGCCCACCTCTTAACAAGATTTGCCTAGAAGTGCGGGTAAAGAGGTCGCTATTAATGCACCTGAGCTACCCGGGGATGTGAAGGGCTTTAAGTCCGCGAGATTTTCCTTCAATGTCCTCTCGCAAAACTGAACAAAGGTGTCGACGTTCACAAAAATAAAAGAAAGTGCGTATATCTCAAGAACGAGGGATTTTTTTACTAAGGTCATATTTCGATATTCTGGTCGGTTATGAGTTGGTCTATCAGCCTTCCATGGGATGACGTTGATTTACGGGACAAACTGTACTATACATCTTCATCTTTCTCAACCATATCTCCACTGTTGGATTCATCCAGGCCTTCAGGCCTCTTCCAATTTTTTCCATTCCTCTCTTCTTTGGGATTTATGGATCCACCCACTACCAGCGACTGGGACAATATCGTCGGCCCATCTTATTTATTTATTTTTTATTTATTTATTTATTTCGAGAATACAACAGCTAAATACATAATATAATATTTTATATATATTTACATTTTATAGCGCCAATTATAGTATTCTTCGTTTTATTAATAAAAGTATAAGTAGGTACACTATATATAAGCAAGAAATAGGATAGGAATGGATCCAGGAATAGGAAGGAAAATGGAGAAAGGAAGTGATAGTTCTTTTCATTTTAGTTTTACGCTGAAACTCTCAGACCCAACGGTACATTCGACGCGCCGGCACGACCCCCCCGCTAAACGTCCACTATTTTCAACAGTTTATTTTTAAAACTATTCAGACCAGAGCCAAAAGGATCTAGAGCTGGATCCTTCATACAATTCTTGTAAAAAGATATACACGCTCTTTTTATGTATGAGTTTTGCATATAATCTTTTCTGAGGCCGGCATATTCTCCTTTTCATGTCCCATTCTGGGTGCCCATCTGTGCACCCACTGTTTAGCAACATGACCTGCCCATAGCCATTTTAGTTTGGCAATGCGATTCAACAAATATAGATAGTATATAACAGATAGTATATAGCTATTATGTACAGATGTACGAGTATATATGTATCTGTAATGCTCAATAAACCTTTGTTCAATTATTCTCCAAATTAGACAATACATACACAATGAGTGAATAGCAATAGGGATGTTTGGTTGCAAAGGTAAACATCGAGATAATCTAAATGTACGGCGTACGCTCGTTTGCAATATGTAGCATCGCTGAATATTATTATCTATTTTATAATAGAGGGCAAAGTTCTCACAAAGTTGGATTGGCTGACAGAAATTGCCTTTGACAATAAGCCCGCCTATTGTATGTTTTGATATGTGCAATAAAGAGTATTTTATTTTAAAGTTTTAAGTAGATTTTGTTGATTTGTCTTTATACTTTTTGTTATTGGTTATTTGGTGATATTTCTTTCTTATATTGTACATATTGTCCTTTGTATTGCTGTATGTTGTGTATATTGGTCCCCTCATACCAGCTTTTAGCTGTATGGGGACCTGTCACCTCAATGAGTATGTAATTTAGTGTTGTAACCATTATTTGTAAACTGTAGATATTTTTCTGAATAAACTTATTATTATTATTATTATTATAGATTACTCAGACGATTTTGAAGATGACATCCTAGGACTTAAAACATTTACAAATGAGAATTTTATGTTTTAGTAACTCTAGCGGGCAAAAAAATGATTTTTGCATGTTTTCTCGAGAAACAATAATTCAAAAGCTACTTCTTAAATTTACCTACAGAAACATGAGATCATTTCTGTAGTTTGTTAAATAAAATGATGTAATTTGGTTGATTAAAAATGTTTCTCTAGCGGAAAATTTTCGATATTCGGTTTTTTTTTTACAATAAGACGAAATACAATTTTTTCGCTTCTCTCATACAAAATTAAATAGAACAATTTCTTCTCATTTTTTCACATACACACCTTCCTGTGCAGAAAACTAACGAATTTTGATGGCTTTTTTAAATTATATTTTCACTCGCAACGTGTCAATCTCAGCACATTTTTAATTAATACTTATATAAGTACCTAAACAACGTAGTTTATCTAAATACTAGCTGAGTTACCCGCACTTCGTAACGGCAAATTTGATCGGTGAAGTAAATCGACAGTATGACACACACATACATCCAGCAATGTTCGATTGAACTGCACAACTTTCTTCAAGGTTCTACTAAGTTCGTTTCACCTTCCAGAAGGTTCGAATATTATTCATTCTCAAAATGTCCTTTCATACGATACCACACACGGCTCCATACAACCCTTGGATCCCCTCATCAGCAAAATTTCTCAGAAGGTTCTGGATTTCCAGAAGTTTCTACCAAACAGTATTCGTTTCCAGATAGCAAGGTATGTGTGTACCAAGTTTGGTCGAAATTGCTCCAGGCGTTCCAGACTTATGGTGGAACAAACATACCCACATACATACATACATCCATTTTTATTATATGTATAAGATTAATTGAAAATTAAATTCGTTGGAATTGTACTCATCAGAATGTAAATGTCTTAAGTATACATCGATCGATGTAACAACGAGAACATCGATATATTATTTTAATCCCTAAGTCATAACATTTGATTTTCCTGAAGCGTCGTTTCAGGGCTAGGGTGAGTTTCAAAGCTTTCAGTTTAAGGCTCTAGGTATCGTTAATTTGGATAAATAAAACTTAAGATAAGTATTTGAAATAAATGTAAACATATACGTTTCTAGTTAATTTATACGTTCCGTTTTTATTCACGTTGGTTTTACAGACAGTGAAAGAATGATTTTTAATGGTAGGTCCATACACTTGCAAAACATATAACGTCATTTCGGTCGTCTCACACACCTACACTCAATCTCGCTCACACATTCGATTCGAGGACGATTTTACAATTTCATTATAAATACAGAAAATCATGGACATATGAACTTATTCATGCCTCAAATGGAAATATAATAATTACGAAAATTAAAAATTGGGATAATTTAAATATAAGGAAAACAGGAATAAGTAGAAACTGCAAAAAACATGTAGGTAATTAATCTACCTAATGGAGGATTCACACGCTTAGCAAGCGTTAACAAGCAAGTGACGAACGTGCGGATGCTTGCCGCGAACTTTCATTCATTTGTATAGAAACCGACCATTCACAAGTGTTCACAAACCTATACGAACCAAGACAAAGATCGTGAAATCTTGAACACTTCTGAACACCTGTTGACGCTCGGCAAGCGTGTGGAGCCGGCATAAGGAAAAAAAAACTAAAAAAAAAGAAATTTTGAGAAAAAAACCCCGCTTTGTTGATAGATTTTGACGGTAAAATGAAATAACTTTTACTGACAGCTCACATTATTATAAATTGTCATTTTTCTTTTTGAATTTTTTCCATATTTGAAAACGTTCGTTTTAAAATAAAAACTTTAATTTCGAATGACATTTTTCATTAGATTTAATATTACACCCATGTCTTTTCACATTTTTCAATCTAAATTTTCCAAAGCGTTGACAGGGGATTTCGAAAAACGTTTAACTACAGGGGGTACGTAATGAAGATCCTCCTTTAGTTTATTATCGAAAATTTGAGATAATATTTCTCGAATCGTCGATATAAAAAAATGTAATAAACTAGTCTTAAACACTATTTTATAAAGATTTTTTTCAAAATCCACAAGAATAGGTACATGAAAACATAATAAAGTTTGTAAAACATAATCGAAAATTCGGGAAAGTATTTCTCGAATCATAAATGTAAAAAAAGATCTAATAACTAATCTAGAAATACAATAAAATATGATCAATTAAGAAGACAAAAGTCAGTCAGTCACAGTAGTAATTAAAAACATTCTCATTTCAAAACAAAAATTTCTCATTTCGTCGAGAAAATAGGAAATTTTCTAGCAAAGGATATTTTATGATCGACATGTTATTATTATTATTATTAGAAGCCTCCAGCTACGTCTGTCTGACTGGTAGCGGTTAGAAGTAATAATAATAATAAAATGCTTCAGGTAGAAAATAAAATTATTCCGTGTGCCTTTGCCTCAATGAAACCAATTTACCATCATGGTTTATTTCTTTAACTTTTATCTACTACTCTCTATGTACTTCCTAACATGTACATAAGCTGTACATTATATAGGTCTATCTATCTATACCCTCACGCCACGTCCCTTGCAGGGTAGGCAGAGAGGACAGACCGCCAGACAACCCTATCCTTGCATACATTCATGCAATTTGTCATACATGCTCCCCGATTCCTTTTACTCAAAACGCGTCCATCCTTGAGGATCTGGTCGACATGATCGGACCAGGTCAGTCTCTTCTCTCTTCGCTCACTCAAATATATCTTTTTTTGTCATCCTGTCGTCTTTCATTCACTCAACATGCCCAAACCATCTTAGTTTATTCACTTTCATTCTTGTCACAACACCGGTCTTGCAGTCACTCATTTCCCTAACAACCTCATTCCTTATCCTATCTCTCAACGTTTTCCCACACATTCTTCTTAGCGACCTCATTTCCACTGCATTCAGCCCGGATTCATCCTTCTTCAGCCACGTCCAAGTCTCGCTTGCATACATTAGGGTCGGCACCAAGACAGCATTATGCACTAGCACTTTTGCTTTCATAGACACATTGCTACTACCAACAATCGGACCGAGTGCACCATTCGTCCTAGTTCCGGCCAGCTTCCTTCTTTCAATGTCTCCATCACAGCGTCCATCTCTAGATATAATGTAATAATTACATATAGCTCCTAATTTTATGAATCTAGTTCTGCTTAAGTGCTTTCTTTGTGATCAATGTCTTTATCAATATCTTTATTCTGGTAGAAACTGAAGTAGATTCACAAAACGTATTGTGGAATAAAACAAATTATTACTGAGGATTTCGTCTTGAATACTTCAAGTGTTCAATTAGCAAATCATCAAAGGAGCACTTATACAAAATACCTTGATTTAGGCTCGTTTTCATAGCTTTGTGAAAATTCTATACAAGTACCTACACGCATTTCTGAATTAGCACAGACTTGGATATTTAAGTACCTACTCACTCTACATATAGATACAGACAATTCTTATAAAGAAAAATATGAACAGGTATTATTAAAAATCAGAATAGACGGAAAATATCTAAACCATCTACGATTTGCTGATGATATTGTGATTATAAGCAGCAATCCTGAAGAATTAGCCGAAATGTTAAAAGAACTAAAGGAGGTGTCCAAGTGCGGCCTGAGTATGAACTTGGCAAAGACTAAGGTGATGGGGGTGGATGATTTCCAAATAACGGTTGAAGGCAACGTAATTGAAAATGTCGAAGAATACGTATACCTGGGCCATAATATCCGACTAGGCCGAGAAAACCAGACTGCCGAAATTAAAAGAAGAGTTGGGTTGAGTTGGGCGGCTTTTGGAAAAATGAGCTCCATACTAAAAAATCAGAAAATACCCATCAACCTGAAGCGAAAAGTGTATGAAACATGTGTGCTGCCGGTTGCTACTTATGGCCTGGAAACAGTCACGTTGTCCAAAAAAAGCGCTGAAAAATTACGCGTAACACAGAGAGCCATGGAGATAGCCATGTTAGGGATAAGCTTAAGAGACAGAGTCAGAAATGAGGAAATAAGACGAAGAACCAAAGTGACTGACATAATACACCGCATAGCATCCCTAAAATGGAAATGGGCAGGACACGAAGCTAGAAGCGCAGAGGGCAAGCGGACTAAGAACCTCCTAAATTGGAGACCTCGAGATGGGAATAGAAGCGTGGGATGGCTTCAGCTGAGATGGAGAGACGACCTGGTCCGACATGTCGGCGCAACCTGGATGCAGTCTGCACAGGACAGGACAACATGGAGGCAGGTGGAGGAGGCCTTCGTTCAGGAGTGGACGGGATAGGCTGTTGAAGAAGAAGAAGATTCTTAAAAATATGAAATTTTTATTGAGCCCCCGCCCCCCCTAGCTCCGAAGCTAGCGACGCCCGTGATACTTAACCTTTGAATGGAATGAATAGGGCTAAATGTGAAACCCTTGTTTTTTCTTTACTTGTTAGGAATGTACTGGGAATTATTCCAATTCTTCTCAATTAGATGAATACCCAAGTACCCACTTTCGCCATTTTTTCCAGGAATTATTCAAAACGTAAACCTAAAGTGGGATATATTGCGTCCTACTCCTCCTACCTTCATTTTTGTTAACCCCCAAACGGTCGGTTAAATTTTTTTTTCAACGATGTTTCCATAGAGACATTTAGAGTTCTCAGGGATTTTAAATGTGTTTAGGTTATCTAATTTTTTAATGAAATATTATTCTTTTAATAACATGTGTTCTTATAAAGACCCAAAATTATAATGAATTTATTTAATGGTACACATACAGACATCAGTCATAAATCAATTACAATAGAACACTATATTGAAGAGTTAAAGTAACGTCCAGTTACAAGTGCACACACTTAGTCAATTGTAACAACAAATACATAAAAACCAAACTACTAGAGTAAAAAATATCGCCTCTTCTTCTTCGTCAGCCTTGGTCCCATTGCTGGATATAGGCCTCTTCCATTCGTTTCCAGTCCTTTCGATCCCTTGCCTTTCTGACCCACTGTCTACCCGCTACAGAGGTCACGTAGTCTGCCCATTTTTTCTGGGGCCTTCCGACACCTCTTATATTTTCCCATGGCCTCCACTTTACGAGTCTGGGAGTCCATCTATTCTAGTCTTGTCTTGCTATGTGCCCTGCCCATTGCCATTTGAGTCTTGCTGTATGATCCATGACGTCGACAACTTGGGTTCTTCGCTGATTGCATAAAATTCAGATAAATAAAATATTGATACAGGAATCAGAATGATATGTCAGAAATTTAAATAATTATAAAATAAGAATAATTTTGGATTTAAATTAGTACTTGATATGACCGTATGATATGATCCATGAGACCGCGTGCGGACAGTTAAGGGTTAAGAAAAATGTCGACGAACGATTTGAACGAGTGTCGAAAAATTGATGTCAAAAAAAGGTTTCGGAGGGCAAAAGGATTTTGTAAAGGATTCGTTCAACAAGAAATAAAAAAAACGTACATTTTTCTCCATTTTCCCCTCGTTTAAAAACGAATAAATTTCCGGCGTAATCCTTCACTACATATGCAGGGCCGTCCCTACCTAATAGACAAGTTAGGCAAAGCCTAAGCGCGGCACTCTGAGGGGGCGGCAAATCGAGGAGGTGGCAATTTGAATGAATGAACGGAGTATGCTGTAGACACTCCTAATTGGAGGGTTGACCTGATTATTATGTAAATTTTTATTTTGTGAATGTTTTGTCAATCACCTGTCAGTGTCTCTTAAAATAAATAAATAAATAAATAAATGAATTAGTACTAGTTTTGTATAAAAAAAATAGTTTCACCGTCATCGGTCTTGTACAATAAAATAAGATGGAAACATTTTCATTAGCACCCCCATTTTTACTAAATAATTTCGACTGCGGCGCTATTTAGTTTGTTTGATGCCAGATCAATATTAAAATCGTAGTTGCTTTCACTACGATGTATTAAAAAATTATTATCGAGGTTATTTAGGTATCTGTTAGGTAATTTAAACATATTTTTGGGGTCGGCATTTTCGTACTTGCCTTAGGGCGGCAGTTAGTATATATATCCTTCTAACTGACAATCCCGTGTTTCCTTCCTTCCTCGTCCTTCATCCCATCCACCTATTTATTTGTATGTATACATTATGTATGTGTTTATGCGGGTATATATGTATTGTAATTATTGCATATATTTATTAATTTGTTTTTTTTTTTATCTTTCGTTTTCATACACTTAGATATGTATGTATTTTTTATCTCAAATGAATGTCACAAGTGGTTGGTTGGCAGAAATTGCCGATGGCAATAAACCCGCCATTTGAAAATTATTATTTTTTTACAATAAAGTTTTATTTATTTATTTATTTATATATCTAGGGACGGCCCCGTACATATGTATACACGAAAAAAAGGTTTCACGAAGGTATTTCGGGTTAAGTATTTAGAGAATTTATTTCCATTTAATCTGATTTCATCTACTTTACTTCGTGGTAAAGTGATTGTTGTACACGAAATGAGAAAAAGCTGTATATTTTCACGATTCAAAAGAAAAATGTACACTAATTCTAAAGTGTTTTTGTTAACCGAATGAAAATATGTAGGTACATCATATTCAATTAACTTAGGTTACAAAAAAATACAGTTATTTTTCACAAAATGTGATTTATTATGCTTATGCCCAATCCCACGGGAAGAAGGGCCCTAAGAAATTTCTATACAAAAACAGAGATAATATTCTATTTATTGAATACAGAACATCAGCCACCAGCATCATCAAAGCCTATGTAAATCCATATGAAATGCAACATGCAACTCACCTACTCTGGGCGGAGATATTTGGGCACCTAACGTAGGTGAGTTGCATGTTGCATTTCATATGGATTTAGGCTCTGATGATGCTGGAGGCTGATGTTATTTATTCAATAAATAGAATATTATCCTTGTTTTTGTATGGAAATTTCTTAGGGTTCTCCTTCCTAGGTAAAAGTTGGTGGGATTGGGCATTAATGTTTTTGCTAACTATTGATAAATTACGTCAGGATAAAAAAGATTACTCAGCTACTAAAGATATCATCCTAAGACTTAACTCATGGATAAATGTAAGATACGGTGCAAGTCACTCTGGCGAATAGGAGATTTATTTTTGTAAATTTTTCTCAATATAAAATAATCAATTCCAATGTCACCTCTGAAATTAATTGAAGCATGAGATTATTCCCGTAGTTCGTTAGATATAATGCTGTAATTTGGTTGATGAAATGTTTAAGGTAAGACGCAGTGACTTTGGCGGATATTTTTGTGATATTCGATCCTATTTTTTATACAGCCACAACCGATGTCACTTACGTTATTCTAATTTGGCGCTTAAATTCGAAAAAATTGAAACGATAAAAGAACGATTTTATATTTTGTTTATGTATGTATACTGTATAGGTACTGTCATTTCTTTTAATAATGTTTTTTTTATTTTGTTTCAGGTAAGTCCAACATGATAACCTACACACATTATGGATAAGCAGAGTGGACTAAAAGGTATATGAAAACTGTAAAATTGAACTTATTACTTACTTTTTTTCACATTAGGCAGTCCACCCCTGGATGATTTGAATATCAGAATTTTCTACATGTCGTAGTTGAATATAACAAATAGTTATCTCAACAGATATACAGCAAAGGATGGACTTTCCTTTATAAGGCTCATTACTGTTAAACGTTGGCTGGTTTAATGGGATAACTTTACACTTATGTAACATTCACCAATTCTAGTCCATCCATTTGTCCATATTGTCGGGAATCGAACTTAGAACTCCAATCTGACAAGCCAGAAATGGTGAATGTTACTTAAGTGTAAAGTGATCACATTAAATCAGTTGACGATCAGTCATAGGATATCACGCAATGTCGTCGGTCCATCTCTTTGGTGGCCTTCCGACGCTCCTTCTATCTGTCCAAGGCCTCCACTTCAATATTCGTGGCGCCCACCTGGTGTCACCCTGCCTGGCCATATGTCCTGCCCATTGCCACTCGAGTTTTGACACACGGCTCATGATATCGGCAACTTTAGTTCTCCGTCTAATTTCTTTGTTTCTTAACCTATCCCAGAGACTAACACCAAACATCTGCCGTTCCGTTCCATGAACTTATAAAATATATACAAGTTTTTTTATCGATGGCGTTCGATACTTCGATTTATGAGTTTAGACATGTCGGACTTACATACAAATAAACACAAGAAAACTGATGCGGTTACTTGAGCTTCATGTAACCCAATTTCTCGATCTTAATCGAAAAATAAAAGTTCAAGTTACCAATATGAAAGTTTTCCTCCATATTTAAGTTCAAACTGAGTAACCGATGCAGAGTTGGAAAATAAATAAGATATTGGAATGTTGCCAAAATTTTAAAAGCTCCACCGCCAATAATTGTTCCGTATTGTTGGTACTAGGTACTTAGCATTCTGGCAACATTGGCAAAATATTAATGATTGTAAATAATACTATATTTCAACCCCTACTATTTAGTTTCTTGAAAGCAAGATACATATGTTCATGCTTATGATTCGTCGTTTCAGCGGCTCACTAATAGTCCAAGAGCCCGCTGCTAAAATTATGACGTATCTACTATTTGATCGAAATGTGGTTTAAATGATAGCTTACCAATAGGGTAATACATCGCACTAGGGTTGCCTATCAAAATCTTGCCGCAACCTCCCCAGCCCCCCCCCCCCAAGATCACGATTCGCGGTTTTCCGCATTTTTTAAGAATATGGTAAGAGATAGGAAAAATGGTCATTGACGAAAATAATTCTTACTAAATTCTGAACAAAAATGTTGTACAGATTTTTTTCGCAGGACTAGCAGTTTACCCGCAATGGCCGGTCCAAATACCGAAATATATTTAGAATACTAAAAAAATGCTCGGCCATTACGGGATTTTTGTCATTGACCATTTTTCCTATCTCTTACCATATTCCTATAAAATGCGAAAAACCGCGAAGAGGGACCTTTTCGTGGGCGCAGGGGATGTTGCGCAAAATTTTGATAGGCAACCCTAGTGCGATGTATTATCCTATTAGTAAGCTATCATTTATACCACATTTCGATCAAAAAACAGATACGTCATAAATTAAGCAGCGGGCTCTTGGACTATGAAGATGGCAGCAGTATCGCTGCTGAAAGGTCGAGACAATCAACGGACACGCAGCCAACACCCGAACAACTAGAAGGAAGAGTGCATATTTGTACATTTAGCAATAAGCTTGAAAAGCTTGTATCGTGAAAGAATAAATAAATACAATTTGAAGGCTGCCGCAATTATTGCTCGAAAACTTGCCCGTGTAAGCGCACCTTAACACATGTAGATAATATGAGTAGGCTGCTTTTGATCAGAGCTGGGCAGAAAAGCGTTAATCCGTTAATCGCCAATTAACGGAGTTAAAATTTTAGTTAACGATTTAATGCTTTTCTCACCTCCAAAAATTGTTAACGGAATTTTTTAACTTCCGTTACATTTTACTTCCGTTAATTAAGTCCGTTAATATTTGATTGTTTGCATAGACATCATCCACTGGCGGCACTGGCATTAGATAATCCAAGGGTTGTATTGGGTTATGTGTAGTATCGTATGTGGGTTGGGAGTTGGAAAAGAAATTTCACTTTGTTGGGATACATCGCGATAGTGTAAATGTGATAGTAATTGTACTAATGTAGTTCTATTTCATGCCATTTAACCGCGTTTTTTACATTAACTCTTTAACGGATTAACGTTAACTTCCGTTACATTTTTCATTTAACGATTAACGAAGTTAACTTTTTAGTTAACGGATTATCGATTAACGAAGTTAACTTTTTGATGAACGGTGCCCACCTCTGCTTTTGATGCTACATGACTATGACGGTTCTTTGATCAATTTAATCTTTTCAAGAAAATGACAGCTTTGTATAAATTCATCTCAATGGTGAATTCAAAAGAAAAACGAACAATCATGATTTTTTTTTCATCTGACGTTCTGTTTTTGAATTGCCTAACCTTTCATCTACAAAATAAAAGATTAGATTAGGTACCTACCTACGCACGTCAAATGCTAACTTCTCTTTGCAATTTTCTTCTATGGAAATATGAAAAATTATCTATGTACCTACCTACGTACAGTCTATTTTTTTTCAGAAGTCTCACGGAGCGAACTTATTTTAGTGTTGCTTGATGTGATAATACGATTAAGATATGGTTACATTTTTTCGCTACTTTCAAATTATATTTCAGAACTGTTGTTTAAAAAAACTAGCCGATTTTTGAATTGTTAGAATAAACTGGCAACATTGTTTTTCAAGCATATGATGGCGGTTTAAAGGGATTATCGGAGTATTTTTTTCTTTTTCCAACTCGCATAACTATCTTGTCTTTAAAATGATTTCTCTAGCGATGCTCTGTAATATTTTCGGCATTGTAGGTTACTTGTAACAGATGCAATGTGAGAATATTCAGGACCTTTGACAGCTCTTATGACTCTTATGACAATCAGGGCTACCAACAATACAATTTGCAACTTCACTTGCAGCTAACCTCCGCCGGTTGCCAAGATAGAGTGCACCTACCTCTACCAACCAACCATAATTCCATAGGGAAACGTTTATATTCACATCTCACTACGGGCGTCTTAAGCGTCTTACAACCAACTAGCTGAAAAATAATAAGCAATATATTTTTTTGTACCTCCTATGAATGAAGTTTCTATAAAATGAGTGTTATTATTATTATTATTATAACGTTTCTCATGGGCGTCGCAAGCCTAGGAGGGGGTGGGGGGGGGGGGGGGGGGGGGCTACAAGATTTTTTTAAATGACACATCACGAAAAACGCGTAAATAGCGCCGCAGACAATTTTTTTGTGACACATACGTAGTGAAGAAGGTCGTGATGTGGTTTCGTTTTCTTGAAGGTGTTCATAATAAAAAACTAAAGCAATAAAAAAATAGCGGCGCAGGCAATTTTTTTAATGAAACAATTGTATTTTGATGGATTTTCATACAAATTTTAGAAAATCTGTCATGCCTCATCCACATGCTGGCCGAGCCGTCACGTTTTTTTGTGTGAATGAGTAAAAAGGCGTTAACCGTCGGTTATACGATCCAAGACAATCACCCCGTCCGCACGTCTTTTTACTCATTTACAATTATTATAACTATGTAAATTTGACGAGTCCAAGTGCCCGAAATTAGGGCCTAGGGACGATAATGAACAATAAACACAAAAAATGTGACAGGTCGGCCAGCATGTGGATGAGGCATCACATGATGAGAAAATGTGTGGTAATAATGTGATTTTTTGTGAGGTTTTATCATTTAGTATGAAACAATATATACCTATTACAATCTCTGCCCCCCCTGACGGCGCCCATGACGTACCTGTACTTCGACGAAATCAATTGTCCCGTATTTTATTGTGATTTCGACTAAGTACCTCCCTAATATTCACAAAATTGTAAGGGCAAGACGTATTTAGATATGTAAGTACTAAAATACAAAGAAAAAAAATAATAAAAATTTTCGTTTCCAGATATTAAATACTAGCTGCGACACTCACGATTTCACCCGGTAATGTTGGTGACTTTTAAATAAGATTGTTAAAAGTATGCATACCGACGTTTCAAAAATTTCTAAAAACGGGAGACCTTAGATCTCGACAACCGTTACTAAATACGCTTTGGAAAAAAATTGTGTAGATACATTGAACCTTTATCTAGGGAATAACCGTAAAACATTTTTTATATCATGCATGGATTTCTCAAAAACAATTGTGAATAACACCTCTGATCTTTTTTCCGAAAGACAGAAACTCGTTTCCCGAAAGTCGCTAAGTTTTTTTTTGTGTTGATAATATGCATTAAAATCTACGGAATAACCCCAAAAGTTTTTTGATTGAAGCGAAATTTAAACCAAAAAATGGAAAAAACGCTATTTTTAACATTTTATCATGCGATTGTTCATGCGATTTCGAACCTTAATGCCGTGGGAAATGACCATGATGTCATAATTGGGTTAGGAGCCTCAAAAGACAAACGTCATTTTTGTCCTATGAAATTATATAAATACGTGGATTATTATGGTGATTTTCAAAATGTCATACATATTTCGACATCTAATGGCATTGAAAATGATTTCAATGTACCAGAGCCTATTCAACAATACAGTACACACATAAAATGACAGATTGATATTTTATTTGACTGACGTTCGCGTAATTTGTTTCATTGACATAAATGTGATCAGTACTGTACGACATGAAAGAAAATTCAAGAATTGTTACGCCACGGTGGTAAAAGTAGGAACTAAGTCTTCTCACTAAATTGGACAGCTCTGTATGTACTGTCACCGCCTCCTAGAGTAGGTACTCTAGCCGTGCTGTAACAGTTGGCAACATAGCATAATGATCGAATAGGACCACCACTCCTGTCAAATCTCCTAACAGAATATAATACGTGATCTGTCATACTCGTTGTTAAGGGACTGTTATTCCATACATTTCCCTAGCGACGGTGACGGCAACCCCGCCTAAAACATTTTCTTACATCATGGCTAGAGAAGAAGAGAAATGTCAAGGTGCCGGTGGTAGGTATTGTGCATTTTCTCTATCTTGGCACTCGGCGATGATGCGATGGCAAAATGCTAGTTGGAAAGGGAAAAAAATACTCCGATATTCCCTTTAAACCGCCATCACAAGTTTGAAAAACAATGTTGCCATTTTATTCTAACAATCCAAAAAATGGCTTGGTTTTTTAAACGACAATTCTGAAATATAATTTGAAATTAGCGATGCAATGTAACCATATCTTATTGTCACATCAAGCAACACTATACCAAGTTTGCTCCGTGAGATTTCTAAAAAAAAAAATGGACTGTATACAGTTTGTTTTTTTTTTTATAATCTTTACATGCTTCGTTGACACATCTAACAAACTCCGAATAAGTTAAGGTCCTATATGCTGTCGTTGGATTTTGGCGCCCTGAATTGTTCTCAGCCAATACTGAGGGAATCGTCTTGAAACTGAAGACAATGATTGATGAAAGTATGGACTACAGATCGGCTGTTTTAGAATTACAGGATTTGGAAATTCCTTGAATAAAAAAAATATTCCTAAAGCACCCCTAAAATTAACGAGATCTGAAGATTTTTCGTTCAGTTTTTCAGATATAGAAGTATAATTTAGCCAAAATACTGGTAATGCTGTTTTAGATTTTTTAATTTCTCCCAAGGTTTTCTCCCAATTCACTTTGTCGCTTACGTTATTGTTATTTCGTCCTAACATTCTCATAGAAAATTTGAAAAAGTCGAAGCAAAAATAGAAAGATTTTTGCTCAGTGCATATAAGCCCTTAAATATATTTTAAAGCCAGCTCATATTTCAGCCATACGTGCGTTACGTTTATAAACGCATGTAATGGATATGGGAAAGGGAAAGGGAAAGGAAGGGGAATGAAAGGGGAAGATGAAGAGGGGGTGACGTATATAGGGGGGAGCGAGGGGGCCCGGGCCCCCAAAAATGTAAAACAATTATATAAGAAACGCTATTTCAAAACATTTAGAAAGACACCCAGATTCATCACTTCACCCATTTTTCAAAAAAAAAATTGCCTGCGGCGTCATTCATTCTTCTTTTTTGTACAACAAAATTACAATTTACTTACCTTTACTTCACAATTTTAACACCAAAACATGACCTTTTTTACGAAAAATTTCGCGTGCGGCGCTATTGTTCAGATTGAATGGTGAGATTTAGTTTTCACCTTCCCCCCAATCCAAAGTCAAATACTCTATCGCTCCCCTCCCCCCCTGAAATCAAACCTATGTACGCCACTGTGAAGAGGGGGTAATAAAATAAAATGTTTGACAGAAACGTCACGTATGTTGTTTTATTTCAGGCATCTGTAAATTATTAGGTAGGTACTAGGTACCTCAATTTATTATAGGCGTTCACTTCTATGTAATAAAATTCTCTACGCCCTTGATCATTTTGTAAAAAATATCAATAGATGTCTTCAGTGTATTATTAAATTTTTGAATTTAGGGGTTCACCAAGTACTAAATCGGACTTAATTATTTTTTTTGTACCTCTGACGTGCACTGACTTTGATGTTTTTTTTAAATTTAATAAACCTTTTTCAATAGAAATAGTCACACATTCTTAAAAAATGACCTATTTCTTACACCTAAAAAGTACAATTTCATAATTTATCATTTAAAATCACAATTTTATAAGGCTGTCATCTTATTGAATTACCATAAACTTTTATGAATAAAGCGAAATTATTCTGAAACGGAAAAAAACCCTTTAATATCTTTAAGATCTTTCAATTTTAAAGCTTGTGACCCAACAATGATGTCACGGTCATTTCCCACGGCATTAAAGTTCAAAATCGCATGACCAATCGCGTGATAAAATGGTAAAAATAGCTTTTTTTCCGTTTTTAGGGTTAATTTCGCTTTAATCAAAAACTTTTACGGTCATTCCCTAGATTTTCATGCAAATTATCAATACAAAAAAAATATATCAGCGACATTCGGGAAATGGGTATCTTTCTTTCGGAAAAAAGATAAGAGGTGTTTTTAACATTTTTTTTTGAGAAATCTATACAACATATAAAAAATATTTTACGGTCATTTACTAGATAAAGGTTCAATATATCTACCCTATCTTTTCCAAAGCATACTAATTAAAGCTGTCGAGATCTAAAGCCTCCCGTTTTAAGAATTTTTTGAAATGTCAATATGCATACTCTTAATACAGACTGGCTTCAAAATAGGCATGTCTGGTTTAAGAAATTTATTTGAAACTAAACTGACATTTATTGAGCAAAATATTTATTGGGCAAATTCTCTGACTGAGTTCAGCGGCAGGTTGTTCGACTTGGTACACCGTAATAAAATTTTCATAAAAATATGTAAAATATAAAATACACGCGACCCTCGTAAATAAAAACATTTTTATATATGGTAATAAAGTTTATGACTCAAATAACACATGTAGAGTTAAATGGAAAATTTATTTCATAATAAAATGTCAGGTACTACGTTTTTTACTACCAACGTGTTTTTGGTCCTTTCAAATTTCTACTACCCCTACATCACAGTGTACAAAAGAAAAATATATTAAAACTCAATAAAATACTGCAAAAAAAATTTAAACAACTACTGAAAAATATATTAAAATACTGGAAAATATAGGAACTAAAGTAGTTAAATACATACGTGTATTTTAAATTTATTTCACTATGAAGTAATTGAGAAAAAAAGATCTTATTTTAATAATAATAAAATAAATAAATAAATCTTTATTGGCCAGAGAAAATATGCATAGTTACAAAAACAAGACAACGGTAGTGTGCCAAAAGGCGAACTTAAGGCGGAAAAGCAATATCTTACAGTCAACCCGACAAACTGAATAGTTAAAGAATTGGACCCGTTACGTGTATTCGTTTTTTTCTAGTATTGTTATATTCTTTTTAGGTTTTGTTTTTAATAAATAAAAAAAGTACTAGAAAAGCAGTGAAAATAAAAACACTGAAAAAATATATTATTGTACTAAAATATGTGTATCTATTATTAAAGTATGGACCCGAAAATACCTAAAGTGAATCTACTACAAATGACCGACAAGGACAAGTGGTCGAATCGCTAGTCCTGCTTACTTCAAGGTGTCGGCCATTTGTTCGATCATACGTCTTGTCGTTCATTTATCCTGTCGGCCATACGTCTTTCGGCCATGTATCCTTGTCGACAAATTGTATTTTTCGGCCTACTGGATTTCAGCTGTTGTGCTTCTTGGCCATTTGTCCACGACGGCTATATGGGTCTTTCGTCTTTCGTCCATTTCTACCCTTCGGCCAATTCTTCGTGTCGGCTATTTACCTCTGTCGGTCTTTCCACCCAAAAGGTAGATTTATCTGAAATGGTTTTTTTCTTATTAGAACCGAAAGTATTTCTTTGTTATGTCAATCAATCAATGTATTACTATACCAAAGAAATGATTACAAAAATATATTTTTATCGATAATATCCGATAAAATATGTATAATAACATTAGAGGAATAAGAATGGGTCAGGAGAGGCTGAACAAATATTATTAAGAGTACTATTACGCCTGGTTGCACAGAGGAGTGGTCAATTGTATAATTTAACAAATCACGTGAATGTACCCCAGAAATTTCCCACGCTAACTCGATCATATATTTATAAAAAAACTGACTGTACCGTAAATCATTGAAAAAGTATGAGGTAAGTAAATATTATTATTTATTTAATAGGTTCGTGCCCCACATACCACCCCCTCCCCCTCCTTATTATTGCGGATGTCGGGAAGGTTACGATTCATCTTTTCGACACCGAAAACAATGGATTCGTAATGAATCTTTTTACATTCCGACTCCCCCCCCTTTTTTTCTTTAAAGACAGAGTGAAGACGGTCGTTCACTTTTTTTAGTAAGAATTTATCTGTGTCTTGTAAGAAAATTTTTCTAAAGAAATGCTACAAAAAATAGCGTCGCAGGCGAATTTTTTTTAAAAACAATTGTATTTTAATGGATTTTCATTCTAATTTTAGAATATTTTTGATATGATGAGAAAACGTGTGGTGATAACGTAATTTTTATGAAGTTTTATAATTTGTTGTGAAAAATTATATACCTATTCCAATCTCTAGGGGGAGGGGGGCAGCTGACCCCCCCCCTGAGGACGCTCGTAGTCGCGTGTGTCCACTTGTGGCGTAAAGTGCAGAATAAATAGTCAAAACCGTAATTCGAACCCGGCATCTCCTTAAAGGAACTCAATCTCCAACCAATTGTACCAACAATGTACTTCCCTATCAGACTAGCTCCAACTATTCTCTCTTTCAAAAGTAAACTGAGGCATTATTACCTTTCCATAAATAATCCATCTAACTCTCAACTCCCTTGATTCCTTCCTTGACCTTCATCCCATCCACCTATTTATTTATATCTGTATTTTTATGTATGTATAAGTATTTTATATATTATTATTATTTTCATATTTATTTATATTTTTCTTATTTTTCATACACTTGTATGTAATAGGTATATCAAATTAATGTCACAAGTGGTTGGTTAGCAGACATTGCCTACGGCAATAAGCCCGCCATTTGGAAGATATGTTTTCTTTTCAATAAAGATTTTACTTATTCCAAGAAATGAACTCTATTTTGGGAATAATATACAAATCATGGAATGATGGAGGATAGGTCTGGGAATACATTGAGAGAAAAGGAATGTTTTTCTTCAGAAAACTATTAAAAAGAAAATCCCATTTCAGTAATATTTTCAGCGATTCTTTCAGAAAGTAGAAGAAACTTAGGTAGTCTCTTTGCTCCCATAAAGTTGAAATATTGCGAATTAGATAGTATTTCAGAATTGAGTTATGTAGTGGAAATATTCGTATAGTTTATGAAGCTGTTTAAATATTTTTTTACGCGGAGGCATGACTTTGCCAACACACTTCTCAGTATTACCAGCCAGAAGAGTCTACATATTATCATTCATGATTCACATATAAACTCATCAGCCTATCCAAAAATTGGGAAAAAAAATCACCTATCCAGATATCACGGATGTCACAGGATTAGGCTCAACGCGGGGCCTAAAATACAAGCATTGTGCCTGAAATATCAGTATTTGGAAATCGTCTAACAATATTGCAAGTTGGTATTAATAATTACCGATCTTCGCATTTTTATGTATAAATTTTCCGGTAAATCTAATTTTTAAAAATTATTTATTAGCGATTTTCGTATTATACCTGTAGCTGATAATACTAATGGGATTATATGTACCGACCTAGAATGTCAAATATTTTTTATTTCACCTGCTATGAATATAACAAAAAAGTAAGAAATCGTACAAAAAAATATTTAGAACAATAAGATTTACTATTCTATTGAAGAGATATTGTCGGACTCATCGTAATTATTGTATTAGTATTATTTATTGTTGACCTAATGGCAGTTTTGGACCATTTACATCCAGACCTGCATTGAATAATAATATGTCTGTTTTATACTGATTTGTGTCTCAAATTCTGTTGCCATTGACATAATGAAGTTCCGGGCAATTTACATCCAGACCTGCAATTCTATTTTTTTTCCAAAGCATATTATTTACTAACGGTTGTCGAGATCTAAGGCCTCCCGTTTTTAGAAATTTTTGTGCATATGGATACTCTTGAAAAACAAAATCAGAAGGTTCATTTTTTAGCAGTCGAATCTTAGTGTATAATATTCGTTTGTAAGAAAATAATATAAAATTTAGTACGATGCACCGTTGTAGCTTAATCCACTTAATTAGTTCGCAAGTTTTAATTAGCACTACAGCGTGGATGTTACTAAATTAATAATTATATTATAACTACATCAGCTTACAAAGCTTTTTATACCTACTCGTATATTTTCAGTCCTTTTTACCGTAGAATAATAATTTTAATTTCAGTCAGTTTTTTATTTAAATAAAAATGTTGCAATATTTACTTTGATAATATCTCGCATGATAATATCAAAAGCAGAATGTAGAACATAAAATCTGTTTTATGAAATGAGGAAATTTTAATTTGCCTACATATTTGCAAATTTGTGTATGTTTGGTCATTATTTGCAGTTGAGAAATAATGTTGAGCGTATTTTTTCAGTATTTTTATTTTTTCGTCAGTTTTTTACTTTGTGTAATGCGTAAAGCAAAAGTCAAGTATTTTTTTTATTCATGCACTTGTTATTTATTTTGTAGAACTCCATTTCAACGGTCGAAAATAATAAAAAAAAAAATGTTAATACTACCTGCATAATGCACGCTGATACAAGTTACGTGGAATTTGCTGTTTACACTTCACTTATTGTTTTATTCCCCTATAGATATTGATGGCTGTTTAGAATTCAGGTAAAAATGAAAACCCCGTAATTTAAATTCGAAGAGAAATAATACTTTAGGTCACGAGCCATCTAAGTAATTAAAGGATGATTAAAGTTTTATTGCTCCCCAGCAGTAAAATGGCATTCGTTTTACGGATGAATAGTGTTGTTTA
This sequence comes from Ceraclea dissimilis, assembly GCA_963576895.1. Taxonomy (NCBI): domain Eukaryota; kingdom Metazoa; phylum Arthropoda; class Insecta; order Trichoptera; family Leptoceridae; genus Ceraclea; species Ceraclea dissimilis. Next base: position 4,286,218 of record OY756379.1, on the reverse strand, counting down.
AAATATTATTATTTTAAACAAATATTGTATTTTTTTAAAATTATATCTAGTTTGAGTATTCTATTTTTAGTGATACCTTTGCATACTTATGGATCAATTTGCAATTATTGTATTACATGTACAGTACTTGTAGTTGTTTATGTGCTTATATTATAACCATGACACTGAATTAATTGTAACGATGTTATTATCACATCGACCGGCGCAAAGGCATTTTTATGCTGTAATGCCGGTAGATGTTTATAATAAAGAATTAAAAAAAGTAGTAGTAAAAATACTGAACAAAATATTTAGAAAAATACTGAACAAAATATTTAGAAAAATACTGAACAAAATGTTTTGTAAAATACTGACCAATAGATAACAAGTTGTATAATTGGATAGCTAATTGCATATGTGCTTTATTTGCCCCGCGAATAAAATACGTTAGCTCGCTCGTAGCTCACGTCATGCATATTATAATATTGCGCGAACCTACTTGCTGAACTAAATGGAAATCCTCTCATCACATAGAATATTCATATAACTCCGTTCTATGTATCCTTAAATCTATGCGTCACCTCACGCATGAGCAGTGGCTTGCCTTCGGTTTTTAGGCCCATTCTAATTACTAATAATTTCTAATCTCTTTTCATTTTCGGCTAATTTTGCTTCAGACAAAAAACTTTTACGGTCATTCCCTAGATTTTATGTCATATTATCAAAACAAAAAAAAAATCTCCGCGACTTTCAGTAAGCGAGTTGCTGTCTTTCGGAAAAAAAGATCAGAGGTGTTTTGCACATTTTTTTTTTGAGAAATCTATACAAGATATAAAAAATATTTTACACTCATTCCCTAGATAAAGATTCAATGTATCTACCCCATTTTTTTCCAAAGAATATTTAGTAACGGTTGTCGGGATCTAAGGTTTTTAGTAATTTTTGAAATGTCAGTGTGCGTAATTCGAATTATCCCAGGTTTTTTTTTCTTTTTGGATCACACAAAACTCTGGTATATTTAATTAATATTATTTCTTTAGTAAAAAGGATAAAATATATTTCAAAATTTCATGATGACATACAAAATAAACAAATGAATTAAAACAAAACCGTTTAACTGAAAACCATTCAGCAGTGAAGGTGCCAGACGGGACAAAAGCATCATTTTGATTCAAAGGGATCAGTGAAAATATTCGATTCATTATGTGTTCCATTTTCAAAAGGCTTTACAAACACAACATTTGAATATTCAGCAAAATAATCCAAGTAATTCCGGCGCGAAACAATATTATTATACTAATTTACAGTTAAAATTCGAATGTGACAGTCAACTACATAATACGCGGTGTCCGGTAAGTTCGTCTAAAATCAATTGGTCTAAAATCAACTGGTCTAAAATCTATTCGTCTAAGATCAACTGGTCTAAAATCAATTCGTCTAAAATCAATTGGTCTAAAATCAACTGGTCTAAAATCAATTGGTCTAAAATCAACTAGTCTAAAATCAATTGGTCTAGAATCAATTCGTCTAAAATCAACTGGTCTAATAATCAATTCGTCTTAAATCGACGAATTGATCATTAGGCAAATTGATTTCGGACGAATTGATAATTAGACGAATTGACAATTAGACGAATTGATAATTAGACGAATAGATTTTAGACCAGTTGATTTTAGACCGATTGATTTTAGCCGAATTGATAATTAGACGAATTAATAATTAGACGAATTGATAATTAGACGAATTGATAATTAGACGAATTGATAATAAGACGAATTGATAATAAGACGAATTGATTTTAGACGAATCGATTTTAGACCAACTGATTTTAGACAAAATGATTTTAGACCAGTTGATTTTAGACGAACTTACCGTAAACCATAATACACAGGGCGTGTTCGTAAAATACCTGACGTGAAAATAATTTGCATACATTTACGAACAGTTGAAGGGGAATTATGTTAATCTCATAATACGTATGTAGGACTACGCCCCGTCTATTACAGTTCTCTGAATTTTTCTATCGCGATAAAGTTATTCTTATTTCAAAAATTGTGATTTTATTTAGGTACCTACTACCGTTGGCACGCCTGAAATGGAATGATTTTCACGTTAGATAAATGTTAACACTCCGTCCCCCATAAAATTCGCATGAATATAAAAGTGGTGTGCCTGAGTTTGGGTTGCTTTAGGTAATAATAAAAAAATACTCGTACTTATATTTTTTTGTTTTTTGCTACCTATATCCAGGGAATAATTTACCATTTAAAATTAAAAGTAGGGACCCAACTGTGACTTCACGGTCATTTCCAGTGGTGTTAATTTGCAAAATCGCATGAACATTCACATGATAAATGTTTTTTTTTCAACTATTTGGGGTCAATTTGGCATCTTTCAAAAAAACTGTTACGCTCATTCCTTAGATTTTAATGCATATTATCAATACGAAAAAACTCCGTTAAATATATTTTTATTTTTCAACAAAAAAAATTGACTATTTTGGGCGCCGTTTAGCGATATAATCGCCCCAAGGGCACCTTACATTTTTCTTTATTACCATATAGGATCGTCACAAACAATAAAATTGATAGATCAAATCACCACACAGGATCGTCACAAACAAAATAATAAAAATGAATCCATTCAGTTTTGGGTACCTCCCGTCATTTATTTATTAATTTTTATTTACAATGGTCGACCATAAACAGGATTCGAACTGGCTACGGTAGATTCGGATACTTGCTCCATAAATGGGGTAAGAGTGACCATCCCCTTTGTGAACGTGGCCAGATCGAGTCTGACGGAGAGAGGTGTCCTAGTTTGGACAAGAAGTTTGCAGGGGTTCTTAAGGAAATCCATGAGGTGACGCCAAGGGCAATAGATTACTTGCAAAATATTGACGCGGAGCTATGACTCTAAGACAACTTGTACAATGGTCGTGTGCATACGAAAGAAGAAGATTTACACTAAAAGAATATATAACGGATATGGGTATCACTGTAACTCCGTTAATACTGAGTAGCTCTTAGCATGTGGTTAAAGCAGGAATATCACGATATGCTAATAATAATATTATTCCAGGGTCTGATTGGGTAATAAGGCTGTCAGGGATCACACGCTAATTAATTATGCATCCACTCAATGTTCCATCCACCCACGGTCTACTTAACATGTTCGATCATATGGATCATTTACGTTTCACGTAACACATGAGCTGTTAGTGACGCAGAGAGCTATGGAGAGGAAGACGCTGGTAGTTCTTTAAGGGCCGGTCGCTCGAAACACGATATTAATCATTTAGTTTAGTAGATTACCGTTGCCGTTACTGATCAGTAAACGTATTACAACACCGATGACGATTAGTAAAAACAACTAACTATGGCTAAGGAACAGAATTTTCGTATCAAAGAGAGAAACAAAAGTAACCGATGTGGCAAAAAGGGTCGCCAGTCTTAAGTGGAGCTGGACTGGATATGTTGCCAGATGTCAGGACTCAACGATGGACTAAAAAGATTATAATTAAACATCAAAAAGTTTAAATTAATTAATTTTAAATTTCTCTACGAATGTAAATTACGGGGTTTCCATCTTTACCTGAATTCTATACAACCATCAATATCTATAGGGGAATAAAACAATAAGTGAAGTGTAAACAATAAATTCCACGTAACTTGTATCTGCGTGCATTATGCAGGTAGTATTAATAAAATTTGTGAAGTAAATAAGCTGTATAATATTTTTGTTCACTCTACGTCCCCGCATACCTCTTAGTCCCAGGTACCTACTCGTAGAGCATCGAATATCCCGATGTATTATAATAATAATACAAAATTATAAGCAACGGTTTTTCACGTCATGATTCGCACGCAACAAGTAGGTAGTGGGGTGAATGCGACGCAGATATTCGAGGGGGTCTCTGAAAGTGTTTTCATCATAGGTAACATAATATGGGTAGTATGTTGCCACACCGCATTCATCGGTGATAATAATAATAATACCCTGTATATATTATTCCAGTAATAACGTCATCAAGAGGTAATGAATAATTCAGGGTGTTTTGCATACTGCTCGATCCTACATACATTATCGATGTAATTATATAGCCAAAATATAAATTTGGTTTAGTCATACAACTCTGTATGCGAAGCGAATATATTCACTTTGAATCCTCGGTCGTCAAAGTGCGGCCCGTGACATAACAAACAATTTTTCAAACAAAATGAAAAAACCTCACAATTTTTTTTTATTACCACACGTTTTCTCACCATATCAAAAAAATCTGAAATTATTATGGAAAGGAGAATGCTGGGATTGCTGGGTATTTCACTGAGAGACAGGAAAACTAATGTTTGGATCAGAGAGAGGACCAAGGCCGTCGATGTCGTTCACAGAGTTTCCAGTCAGAAATGGAGTTGGGCTGATCATGTGGACAAAGAAAGTTCTGGAGTGGCGACCTAGAACAGGCAGAAGAAGTGTTGATAGGCCTCAAGCACGGTGGTCGGACGATGTAAGGCGAGTTGCGGGAGGTGGTTGGATGCGGTCTGCCCAGGACAGGGAGCTGTGGAGATCAATGGAGGAGGCCTATGTTCAACAATGGACGCATGGAGGCTGACATGATGATGATGATGATCACGAAGAGGATTTTAGGATTAAATGATTATGTTTATCAGTTTATTTACCACACCTTATTTGCGTACGTATTTGTTTTAGGTGACAGTTTAAAATTGTAGTACATGGTTGGCGCAGTTAGTTGAGGCGGCAGTCTCTCAAGCGGTTGGTGCCAGGTTCAAACCCCGGCGCTGGCGATGTATTCCACACTTTGCGATACAGGCTTTTAGCCTAGTGCAAGGTGTGCAGGAAAGTATTTGGGTTTGTGTATGCAAGCCCAGATCCTTTTTTATATAAAAGAAAAAGGTACTGTTTTATCACAAACGCGTTTCAATTGGTAAATTTTAATTACTTTAAGAGTAGGCATATTTCAAAAACAAAAATTTCTAAAAACGTGAGACCTTAGATTTCGACTACCTTACTGAACAATGAACATGCTTTAAATAGAGCAGATACATTGAACCTTTATCTAGGAAATGACAGTAAAATATTTTTTTATTTTGTATAGATTTGTCAAAAAAATAAAGTTAAAAACACCTCTTATCTTTTTTCCGAAATATAGCAACTCGTATCCAGAATGTCGCGGAGTTTTTTTTTTTGTATTTATAATATTCATTAAAATCTAGGAAAAAAACGTAAATTTTCTTAATTGAAGCGAAATTAACCCCAAACAATGAAAAAAAACTATTTTTACAATTTTATCGTGTGATTGTTCATGCGATTTTGAACCCTTATGCCGCGGGAAATGACCGTGACATCATAGTTGGGTCGGGACCCCTAATTTTTATACAGTAGATTTTACAATTAGAAATATAAGCGTGGTTCTAGGATTAGATTACTTATTTCTCATAATTCAAAAAGTTATCAAAGGCGCGACCGTCAAGACACCTACTTAATTTTGGGGATGCTCTTAAAACGACTACCAATCCTCCCTTCATTTCCTTTGTAATATTTTCAATTTCCGACCCTCTTACAATATAAAGGAAAATACATTCATTGTATGAATGTATAGGTTCAGTATTCGTCACGTACCGGTACAGTATCAAATTATTTGAATGTCGCTTACCCGTAACACTCATTGTCAGTAAGTACTACTTTTTATATATTTATTTATTAATTCTTTAAGCGAACAAGAAAAACATACAAAAATTAAAAAAAAATGACATACCTAGATTATAAATCGTTGTTCACTAGGGCGAACTTATCTCAGAACTGCGATTCCTTCCATTCAACCCCTACTCCAGTCCGAAAAAACTCAAAGCACCCCCTCAATGGAAAGTTGTTGGGGAGTCTGGATTTCTTTAATACGTTTTTTGGGGTGCTGAATCCGAATCCGAAGCTTGGCAGCAAAATTTCGTGTCGGAACATGGCAAAAAATGCGAAATATAGTGAACATATTCATTTTCTGGCGAATTTTTTATTACTACTCGAAAACTGACAACTTTTGTAAGTTATCTTTCTACGCGAAATGAAAGTAGGTGCCTAAATTTTACTACAAATTTGGTGAATGAAATTTTTCTCTAAAATTAATAGAAATGGAGTTGCCAAGCTCCAAAAACACGCATTTTGGCAAAACTTATAAAACTAGTGAATTACAAAATACATTTTTTTTTAAATTTTTGAAATTGATATTGAGTTTATTGAAAAGAATAATAATACATACCTAAACAATAGCACAGGATCAGAAACAACATTAAACATAAAAAAGGTCCCCAGACAGCATAAACTAGTATGAGGGAAACATATACCACTCCACACACCTTCAAATCACTATATTAACACACCAACATAAATGTACAAAAAAAATCGAATGAAATATATAAACGATAATAATTATAATAGAATAATTAATAGAATAGAATAATAATTATAATAAATATTCAATATATTTACACATTTAGGTTTATACATACGTCCATATCTAATAATATAAAGTCCCAGACCTTCTTGTAAAAATATTATGGTTTTACACTTTGTTACTGTACTGTGACTGTTACGGAAAGCATACTGCACCGACTTGTGTGTGTAATGTGGACGGGGCTCTAGGATGACACGTTCATACGATATTACATACTTAGGTAACCCACTAAACGTATGGGGTCTCATACAATGAGAGGAATTTATTAATAATATACATATTGTAATGTACTCGCCATAACATTAATAATATTATATTTTGTGGGAATATAAAGCGTTCTCATATGCCTGTTAATGGGATATACGTGCTACAGACAATTTCGCGTTAGGAGTCCACTGGTGCAAACTTGGTTTATTTATTTCAGAAGTACAACACAGTCACTGAATACACATAGAAATAGAATGGATATGGAGTATTTATATAGTTCAAACAGCGACCTAATTAGTTTGTACAAGTTTAGTCAATATTATATCGTCAATAAATAAGAAATTAGGAGCTAATCTACGATTAAATATAAAATTAAATAAAAAAGTCGAAAGAAGAGAACAAAAAAAAAACAATCTAACCTAAAATTAGTGTTGCTTGATGTGATAATACGATATGGTTACATTTTTTCGCTACTTTCTAATTATAATTCACAACTGTTGTGTAAAACAATTTGACAATTTTCGAATTGTTAGAATAAACTGGCAACATTGTTTTTCGTAACGTAACGTTGATATGTTGAAAAATTGATTTGATGTATGACGAAATGTCAATCAGAGCCCTTTACACTCTGATTGGCATTGATCTGATAATTATATTGTTTTCGATACTTTGTTTGATGATATGCTGTGATGAAATGATATTGTAAAAATTGACGAGTCCAGGTGCCCGAATGGGCCCATGGACGATAGAGAACAATAAAACAATAATGAAACGAAATAAAATAATGCATGCGTTGGGTCTCTATGGAAAAAAAAGAGAAAGTATAATTAACTGTCTACGGCTAGATCAGATAAACTTAAGGGGGATGGGGGGGGGGGTTAGGTACGCTAGGAGCTTTATCTGCCTAGAAACTTTTCACATTTATGGAATGCTTAAAGTTCTATTAAAAGTGTAACTTCATATTAAATACTTACTACCTATATACATATTCATACAGAGCTTTGAAAAAAATAAAAGTTTATAATCCCCAACGTGGTTCTGGGAACTTTTTACTTTTTCATGAAGCTTACGGGTTGAATTATGTATGAAAATGATGTACTGTACCGTAGAGCAGCGGTTGTCAAACGTTTTTTCGAATGATTGAATTGTTGTTTTTAAATGAATGGTATATATGTATGCGAGTGCAAATTCTGGAAACTTTTAGATTTATTATTTTTTATTTTATTTTTTTATTTATTTATTTTATTTTATTTTCAAGAGAACAGACAGTCTTACAAAAATCATATACAGTACAACATTAACAACAAGTGGACCAGTAAAGGCTCAAAAATTACCAATTTTTATATATTTGGCATGCATGCAAGAACAATAGTGAATAATATAATATATGGAAAAATCAGCACGGAATTTAATGACTGAATTTATTATTTTGATATTTTATTTAGGTAACATTATCAAATTGTAGTTTGCTTATTCCTGCGATTGTTATATTATTGTGAAGATCTTATACCGTGTGGTGAGATACAGGGCAATCAGCTCTAGTTCACCCACGGTTATGCTCTTAAACGTAGATGAACTATTTACATATTGATAAATGTCGCCATATTTTGAATTGAAGTACCCATTTATATTTGTATGTCCACTGAAATGACTGAATAAAGTATCTATCTTTTTCGGGTGAACCGTGTGTAGGTTAACTTGATCGACGTTTCGATACTCCTACTGGTGTCTTGCTCTGTGGATGAATGTATGAGAATAATGTGTTTGTGTACTGTGGAGTGTTAACTTGTGCAGCGTGAGCAGGTGTAGTGTGTAGGTGTAGTATTCATAGGTTTACCCAAAAGATCAAGCAACAGTGCCAATCGCCAATGAATATAACAAGTAGTTATCTCAACAGATATACAGCAAAGGATGGACTTTCAGTCAGGCTTATGACAGACCGTCATTATAGCGCCGGTTTAGCGGAATATTTTAGACTCCGTATATAAGTATTCAAACGAAAACAATATTAATCACTATAATTACAATAGTTCAATTTCCAAGAAAAGCAAAAGTTTGACAAACACTGCTACAGACATTGTTAGGAAGTTGGGATATTAAAATTCAAACTTTGGAATAGGCAGTACCTACGGTGATAACTTATACAGAGTGTTTCCGAGCACCGCTTACCTTGCCAGCTTATGTACCTAGGTAACCCAGATTGTTAATTATTCAAAGAAAGCAGGCATGTATAGAATACTTCATCAGAATCTAATTATATGGTGAGTGTTACTATGAGAATGCAAGCGGAGTAATTTTAAAAATGTTTGGATGATTCAGGACATTAACTGAAGCTATGGAAAACAAGATTCACATTCAATCCTTTATTAATTATTCATTTAGGTGTACATTTATTCCTCTTTTCATTTATTCTTCTTCTTCATCATCATCAGCCTTCTTCCCTCCACTGCTGGATATAGGCGTCTTCCAACTGTTTCCACTCGTCTCTGCTCTGACCCTTCCGCATCCAAATTCCTCCAGCGATTTGGACAATGTCGTCAGTCCATGTCTTTGGTCGACGCTCCTTCTATCTGTCCAAGGCCTCCACTTCAATATTCGTGGCGCCCATCTGGTGTCACCCTGCCTGGCCGTATATCCTGCCCATTGCCACTTGAGTTTTGACACAGGGCTCGTGATATCGGCAACTTTGGTTTCTTAACCTATCCCGGAGACTAACACCAAGCATCTGCTGTTCCATGAACCTTTGTGTGCATTTTAGTTTTTGTATGCTTTTCACTGTGGTTTTGGAAACGCCAGCTATCCAGCGTAAAAGATGCGAATAGGTTGCTGGTTCAACAAAATTATGCCCGACGGAATACTTTTAGAAAAATAAGAATTTACATAGGAAAAAAGGTCACACAAGAAAAGAATAACTACTACAAACCTTTAATCCCACGGTGAAAGTTCCATATGTTTGCTCGATAATGTTCACCACAATAATGTTTAAGATATGATCGTAACATGACAAATATGACAAATAGAGTTCAAATCTTGTGTGAAAGAACAATCAAATTTTGAATATTATATTAATGCCCGATCCCACCAACTACCACCTAGGAAGCAGACCCCTAAGGAATTTCCATACAAAACCACAGATAATTTGAGTGATTATTATAACTGTCATAACCTTTAAGATATAAATTCATACAAAATACAGCATGCAGCTACTTAAGTGAGGGAGATTCTGGGCGGAGATATTTGGCCACCTAACTAAGTAGAGCTGCATGCTGTATTTTGTATGGATTTATATCTTAAAGGTTATGACAGTTATAATAATCACTCAAATTATCTGTGGTTTTGTATGGAAATTCCTTAGGGGTCTGCTTCCTAGGTGGTAGTTGGTGGGATCGGGCATTAGACTTCTAACAACGCGAGGTAAGTACTTAAATCCTGGCGGAACCACACTGTAAGGGTTGTTGTCTCTAGCCCGTAAGTTATCATTGGTAGTATGCATGAGTCTAAGACCTTTCTTTTAAGACAAATTGGAATATCCTTATTTTCGAATAATATTCATTTATTAATTTACCATAATTCGTTAATTTTCTCTTATTCATTATTAATTTCTTCTTCCTCTTCTTTCTCAGTCATTAATTCCGCTGCTGGACATACGCCCCCCCTCTGACTTTCCACAGATCCCTATCCTGGGCATGCTGCATCCACTTTCTTCCTGTTTATTTACTGCTATTTATTTAATCATTGATCATTATTCATTTATTTAATTATCCATTTTATTTTATTCATTTCATTTATTTATTACACATTTATTATTTTAATGCATCCGTTTGTGTGTGCCTCATTCCTTATCTTATCTCTCCACACTTTCTTCTCAACGATCTCGTTTTCACTGCATTCAACCCTGATTCATCCTTTCATCATCATTTTAATAACACATCACCATAAATTTAAAAAATATGAAAAATAACCGAAAGGAAAAAATACTTTTCACTTAATATTTTGTTCTCATTGTAAGCGTTAGATTGTAATTTGAAACATATTACAATGGAGCTTTTGAAAAAGCACGTTTTTCATAAAGCACACACATTATTATTTAATTTACTTAAGAGCTTTTTTTTGTATTACTTTCAAAGCCTACAATCTAAAAGAACCTTTATTCTAAATCCAGAGGTGGAAAATATTTTTATTTAAAAAAACTGATCTGCGCTTATCGAAATAAACCCGAATAATCTTTGTAAACTTCACGGTAAGCTAGTAAAGCTTGTGTTGTGAAGCGGATTATTAATCTTCTAATACTGGTAATCCACTTTAGATCCCATCACATTATACTAGTTTTTACAAGGAATCATTTACGCTACATTTACCCAATCCTTGTCTAAAAAAAAAGAAAGGTTACGAAATAACACCCTTCGGAAAAGTCGAAATTTTTCTCTATAATTCATTAAGAGTGGGCATAAAAAACTGACAAAAGTGACATTTCAAAAATTTCTAAAAACGGTAGACCTTAGATCTCGACAGCCGTTACTAAATATGCTTTAGAAAAAAAATAGAATAGACACATCAAACCTTTATCTAGGGAATGATCGTAAAATATTTTTTTATCCAAAAATCCAAAAATTGTTTAAAACACCTCTATTTTTTTTTATAGACATCAATATTTTACTCGAAAGTCACAAAGAAATAAATATTTTTAACTTTGATAATAATGACCTTAAATTATTTTGAATGAAGTGAAATTAACCCCAAAAAGTAAAAATAAAAACGCAAATTTTAACATTTTAACGTGCGATTGTACATGCAATTTTGAACCTAAACGGCGTAGAAAATGACCGTTACGTCATAGTTGGGGTCCTAGCTTTAAAAACCCGGAAATGTTTTCATGATACCCCTCTCCTAATGCGAACCTTCTAACTTTTTTCGTATAGTACAAACATAATATTTAATGTATACTAAGGTATTAAATAATGTATAGGGGCATGGGCGTCGCTACGAGGGGGGGGCAGGGGGGGAGCAGCTGCCCTACCCTAGAGTTTGGAATAGGCATAGTATACTTTTATATACTAAATAATAAATGATGATAACATTTTGTATGAAAACCCATTAAAATGCAATTGTTTCATAAAAAAATAGCCTGCGGTGCTATTAACACGGTCGTTTGCTTCTTACATTATAGTCGTAGGGATCACCTATTATAGAAAGACACCAAGCTCATCGCTTCACACAATTTTACTTTAGAGGGTGGGGTTTGCTGGGGGGCTCCCTTAAGGCTAACCCTGGGCCCACCTGTTAATAAGTAAAGAGGTCGCTATTAATGCGCATGAGCTACCAGGGGATGTGGAGGGCCTTAAGCCCTTGGGATTTTCCTTCAATTATTTTTACGCGTTTTTCGTTCTGCATCAATTTTTTAATTTTTTTGTTGCCTCCTCTAGCTCCGACGCTGACGACGGCAATGTATAGGCGTCGTACTTGTGGACTTGTAGATGTACTCGTAAATAAAATGGCGGAGTCAGTTCCGAGACCGTTACGCTCCGGTGGACATTTGTCTCAATTTAAAAAGGTTCCACGATGAAATATTCGCATAAGGAAAAAGTTTGGGTTCTAAAGAGCACTGCACACTTTCCGCAAAGAATTGAACGATTTGTTTGACAGCAAGCATGTCGGACGATTTGAGATATTGTTACAAATATTACATTTCATTACTCCAAAATTTCTTAGCTTTATGGCAGACGAAAAATAGTCAGAGATTTTTGGCTGATGGTTAAATAGGTGCAGTTAGAATTTATTTATTTATTAATCACAGGAGTACATGGTTGGCGCAGTTGGTTGAGGCGGCAGTCTCTCAAGCGGGAGGTGCCAGGTTCAAACCCCGGCGCTGGCAATGTATTCCACACTCTGCGATACAGGCTTTTAGCCTAGTACAAAGTGTGCAGGAAAGTATTTGGGTTTGTCTATGCAAGCCTAGATCCTTTTTTTATAAAAAAAAATCACATCACATGTTTTTAAAATTATTATGAAATCCATTAAATTAGAATTGTTTGCAAAACAAAAATCGCTTTCATTTTTTGGTGCATTTTTTGATGGGCGCCATTTAGGCGTACATGGTTGGGGTAGTTGGTTGATGCGGCAGTTGGTTGAGGCAGCAGTATCACAAGTGGGAGGTGCCAGGTTCAAACCTCTGTGCTGGCAATGTATTTCACACTTTGCGATACAGGGTTTTGTTTAGAAGGTGTGCAGGAAAATATTTGGGATTGTGTATGCAAGCCCAGATCCTTTTATATTAAGAAAAAACTGTAATAAAAATATACTCCCCCCACCCCGTTTAGCATCGAATCTGTCCCCCCCAGTAAAGCATAGAATCTGGAGACGCTTATCGTAAACACAGTTACTACAAGGCAGTGGAGGAATATCTTGTAGGCTTGAAGGGAATGCAAACATTACATCATCAAGCAAATGTGATCGTCTGCGGGCGCCTTTAAGTAGAATGGGTGTTTCAAGTCATATATTATCTCCAAAAATACCTGGAGGTTTTTTCTTCGCAAGAAACCTCCATCCTTAGGCTCGGTCGGAGTAAAGGTCTGCTCCTGCGATAATATAACCTCCTCTCTGATGGAGAATTATTTGTCCTCCAGGATTGGATATAAAAATCCTTTTTCACCTCTTATCTTCAATCACAGCTTTGTGGGGATTTTATTTATTTTATTTATTTTATTTTATTTTATTAATCTTACGAGTACAAGCAGTTTTTCAATAAGCATAAACAATTAACATCAGCAACAAATACACCAGCGAAGACTCAAGGATTACCAAATTATTTGTGTCACAAAAGCAATTCATTTTTAAAGGAAAATTAAGATAAAAATCACATTATAGACAAACACACAATAAACCTAACTAGGTATTCAGTTAACAATAATAATTTGGAATAGTCAATATTAAAAATTCTAATACTGTGAAGTAAAAAAAGGAAGATCTATTTAACCCGCTATATTTTAGAGACTAGTATTCAAGAGATTGCTACACCAGGCGTCTACTAAAATAGGCGATAGTTGATGAAATTTTAATATACAGGATGCCCCGTAAGTCAACGAAATCCCGTGGAGGGGTGATAGACCAACTCATAACGGGCCAGAAATCGAAATACGATCTTAGTGAAATATCGCTCGTTCTTGAGATATCGGCACTTTTTTGTTTTTCGTGAAACTCGACACCTTCGTTCAGTTTTTCGATCGCCACGTTCACATGATTCAGTATTCTATAGGATTCTAATTTTTGATTCGTAATCCTGAATAATCCAGCTATTTTATTATAACCCAAAATAAAACTTATTGTGCCACAATTTTGAAAAAAGAACTACGTTTCCGGCTTTCGAGTTTTTTATTAGCTAATTTTGACTCCTTTGCAATGTAAAAAAAATATCTGGCAAATTTTATTAGAAACTTCACGTTGGAGGTCTGGGTTCGATTCCCGATCGCAGCGGATAAATGGATTGAAATTGGTGGATGTTACTTAAGTGAACATATCGAACCAGCCGACGATAAGTCATAAGCCTAATGGAAAGTCTATTTTCCCTGTATATCTATTGAGATAACTACTTAAAAAAATACATATAATGGTCGAGACCTACGTCGAGAGTTTCCGAAAAACAGCCATTTAATAAATGAAAACAACTTTGATTTCGTATTTCTAGATTTTCTATCGCCCCCGCTTCAATACGAAGAATCTTACGATTCAATTCGCAGAAAATTCACTCCATTAGGTATTTCAATTCAAGTAAATATACAAGCGTCTGACAAGAAATAATGACATCTCTGTCATTCTACTGTCATTCTGCTGTCAAGTGTCAGAAACTTTGTGACATGTCTCATTGTCACAGTCATTTCTAAAGATTTCACAATTCCATTACATAATACTCGTATTATCCAAGTCATGTAGGTATGTAACGCTTGCCCATTGGAAAATTTTGCAAGTTCTAGAAATAGGTATGTAAATTTAAAGCAGCGACGCTTTCGTGGGTGGCTAGAAATTTTCGTCGAAGTCTCACTTTGTATGAATGAAAATTTGAAATATCGAATGTATCTACTAATGAAATTATGAATGAAAATAATTTTCCGCGAAAATTGAAATTTAGAAGTGTACCTACTAATGAAGATATGAATGAAATAATTTTCCGCGTAAAAGTACAACATACCTACCTATTATATTATTGATAGAGAATGCAATTCGAATTCTTTAGTATAATCATACTTACTGTACATGGAAAGTATGTAAGACCAAGACCCTCTCTATATGGTCCTTCGAAGAACTTTGGAAGGGCGTGGTAGAGTGGCAGTATGAGTAGTTAGTTAATAAAAAATGCCAAATTTAGTGAATATAGTGTTCACGGGACCCACTAGTTGCTATATATTACTTAATAGATATAGCAAAACATCAAGTAAATTAATTTTTGATTCAATGTATCTATGCGATAGAGAAATGATTTTCACCTTAAAACAATTAATTAAGTAGAGATGTGTGTATTAAAGCAACAATTTCGTACCAAAGTCACAATTTCAATTTTGTATGGAGATTGTTGTGTTTGTTACTATACGACTCAAATATACTTTGGAAAAAAAATAGAG
The DNA here is from genome assembly GCA_963576895.1 of Ceraclea dissimilis. Lineage (NCBI taxonomy): Eukaryota > Metazoa > Arthropoda > Insecta > Trichoptera > Leptoceridae > Ceraclea > Ceraclea dissimilis. The sequence continues at coordinate 4,270,954 of OY756379.1, read as the reverse complement.
AAAAAAAAGACGCACTAGCCCCGTGGAGGTACTTGCCCCAACTGACCTTACATACATACATTGAATTTTATCTAGAGAATAACTGTAAATAATTTTATTGAAACGAAATTATCTACAAAAACTGGAAAAAACGCTATTTTTACCTTTTTATCATGCGATTGATCATACCATTTTTTAAACCTTAATGCCGTGGGAAATGACAGTGACGTCATAGTTGGGTCGGGAGCTTTAAAATATTTTTTCTTACGTTTACTTATTGTGTAAACTAATGGAAAGTCGTTAACAATCAGCTTATTGTGGATTATATATAATAGGGCCTTTTAAGTATAAGTATTGTTTCATTTTCCGTGAAAATTGATCCGGAAAATTGTGAAGCAAATTTATAAATAAACTTCCAAATTAATTGGCGATAAGTTCGTTACGCTTGGAAAGCAGTGGCGTGGGCTACTGCCGCCGGGGGCGGAGGTCGAACCCGCCACCCCCTTATTTAGGTGTAAAAATCCAAATTTCTCGCAAATTTACAGGAGTTATAAAGAATTTCTAGCCTGACCTGGGACAAGAATTTTTATAATGAATGGCATAAACAGTGAAAAAAATTTTCAGGTCTCCAAGTAGTCAGGAAGTTATTAAAATTTCATCGAAAGATATAGACGTGTTAAATACCGTGCCAAATATAATAAAAGCGTGTAAAAATAGCACTGCAGGTTAAATTTTTTCGAGATTTTTCGAATGGAACAACTAAAATTTAAATATTGACATGGTACAAAAAGAGAAAAAATAGCGCTGCAAGCGAAATATTGCCGAGATTTTAATAAAACACACGTGATTTAATGGATTTTCGTTTTTTTTTTTAAAGAATTCCCCCCCTCAAAAGTGCCGCTCGGGGCGGACCGCCCCCTATCCACGCTACTGTTGGAAAGCCTTAAAAAAAACGTTAATTGACTTTTACTGTATCGCAAATGGATTCCAGTTACTGAAACATGAAAATTAATTTGTGAAAAGGGGAAAAGCTTTCAAACATGAAAGGTTTTTCAGGACTTTTCAAAACAAAGCTCCTAATTTTTATATTGAAATCCTCAATTAAAAATCCCTTTTTTTATTACATTTTTTTGTATTCTTTTATGGGTATTTTATATTAAAAAGCGATGTGCTCTAAGTTAAAAAAGTTCTTTTATGGCTTTAACCTTTTCAAATTTTGTGTAATGCCTCATCCACATGCTGTCCGACCTTCCACGAGTCCCGCGCGAATGAGTAAAAAGGCGTCAACCGTCGGTTACGTATACAGTTCAAGACAATCACCTCGTCCGTACGTCCTTTTACTCATTCACACAAAACTCGTGGAGGGATGCCGAGCGTGAAGCGGCCGCACTCGAGTGTAAGCGCAAAATAACTATAACGCAAGCGCCAGATTTTTTTAGCTTATTGTATAAAAAGGGGACCGAATATCGAAAAAATATCCACTAGAATGACTAAAAGTCTTACCTTAAACATTTTATCAACCAAATTACAGCATAATATCTAACAAACTACGGGAATAATCACACCTTTCAGTTTATAAAATAATTCAAAGTTTTTTCTCGGCCAAGGTCAAAAATTTTGGTCCATTTAAAACTACAAAAAAAAAAATCTCCGCGACTTTCGGGAAACGAGTTGCTATCTGTCGCAAAAAAAGAGGTGTTTTTTACGATTTATTTTGAGAAATCTATACACAAGATACAATTTTATTTACGGTTATTCCCTAGATACTAATAAATGTGTCTCAATGTGTTCAATGTGTCTACTCTATTTTTTCTAAAGCATATTTAGTAAGGTTGTCGAGATATAAGGTATCCCGTTTTTAGAAATATTTGAAATGTCAATATGCATAGGTACTACTACAGTCGATGAAGCAATTTTGCTAACATTAAATCAGGTAGTCGTGAATTTTTGGTATGTTATGTAGGACAATGAGGTAGTTAAAAATCCAAATTTGCACAATTTCCTCCCTCCGCCCCTTAGCCATCCTGCTAAAACCTTAAAAAATCGCCGCTTTTTGTATGTTATGCACTATAAATCTGTTATTTCGCGTTTAAGGTCAAAAAAGGTTATTTTCCGATTTGTACACCATAAAATTTTCTATTACTTCACGTCACAAATTTTTGCTCTAAAATAAGTAGCAACGGAGCTTCAAATTTTTGCTCTAAAATAAGTAGCAACGGAGCTTTAAAGCCTCAAAAATTGGAGATAATTCAGTATTTTACCAATTTTGAGTTTTTAGCCAAGAACCATCTTCTTCAAGAAAAAAATCTTATAACATCTTATAGAGTATTTAATTTTCTTTAAAACGCGTATATCAAAGTTTATATTATGCTCAAAATAGCGGAGTGGGGACAGATTTAGAATTATAACGAAATTGTGATTTTTATGATTTTCCATACATTTCCTAATTTTATACTCTAAAATTAATAAGACGATCTCATAAATGCCTGGTAGCCCACACAAAAGCTCTTAATACATATTTTTCTTGGAATCGAATACTTGTTACATTCACAGAGTTGAAATTTAATATAAATATGAAACATTGAATGTCGCCCAGGACAATATAATGATTTGGGTTTGGATTTCCCAGGGAGTTAATTTCCAGAATAACAGCCCGTTTATTCCAGAACGAAATTATTTCAATAACTGTACCTTTAGGTACAACAACTGGCCAAATTAATAGATACATTTTTCATTACCAATATGTTTTTAATACTTACTTACTTTCCATGTACGGGACACCATCAAATTGTTAGCCCCCAATATTCATCAGCCACCCGGATAGCCCTGGCGTTCGCCAGTAGCACATCCTCGGGCATGCATGTCGCCCCTATTTGGGGACATGAAAACAGCTGACTGTGGTCCTGTTTGGCACCACACTCACAGGTGTCCTCCTCTCTGTAACCCCATTTTTTGAGGTTGCTGTAACAACGGGAGACACCTGTTCTCAGTCTATTGAGTACGACAGACTGATGATAATTAGGTGTGATTTTGTATATTTTAGTACAGCCCGAAGAAACACAATATTTACTTCAAGCAGAACTCTTGCAGATCCACGTGTCTCTGACACTTTTGTGTTTTGGTAACTATGTATATATGGAGTGTTCATATCTAAAGCTATGTGTTTCCGGGCTTGGAGGCCGTTTGGGTCCCCGAGCGACCATTAGACCACGGCCTCCACGCCCGGAAACACATAACTTAAGATATGATGACTCCGGCCGTGAAAGCCTCCGAACATACCCTATATGGGGGGCGTTTATTGGATGATTGAAGATGTTTCTATTTACCTAGCGAAATAGGCGAAATTTTTGTCAAGACAAGCAAAGAGGTTTTGTGACATAAATGTTGTTTATTTTTCATTAAATAAACAACATACTAAGGTTTCTATAACACAAGAATAGGTATAATGGCGCCGCAGGCAATTTTTTTATGAAAAATTAAAAAAAAAATAGGAAAATCTGCCTACACGCAATTGTAAAAAGTTAATAAAATATTATTTCTGATGAGTCTAATAATTCGACAACGGTCTGTATCTAAAATGAAATAAGAATCAACAAATTTCCTCCTCGAGTGCTTTTACTCAAAACCCACTCAGTGCCGGCCCGCAGGGCCACTTCCGACGAAAACGCTGACCTTGAGGACTTTCAACGGCTGGTAGTGGGATACTTCTGGTGGTGGTAGTTCTATTTATTCTATTTATATTTCTATTCTTATTATATTATTTTGTATATATATATATTTCTACTAACATGGTGGAGGGAAACCAAGACACGGGACCTATAGGTCCTAAGATGTAAGAAATTAGGTGGTGGTCTTGACGCATGGAGTCGATGAGGCTCGCCACCCATCACGCCGCGTCAAGTACCAGGGAGGGCGCAAAGAGGAGGGCAGAATGCCGGATTGGTGTGTGGAATATAAGAGGAGATATGGAAGGTAAGATGAATGAATTGCGTGATGTTTTGCATGAGAGGAACTTAGATATATTGTGTTTATGTGAGACGAAAAGAAAGGATAGAGATTGTGATGTGGTGAATGGAATGGCAGAGATGTGGTCTGGAGTGCCTGAAAATGAACATGGACGTCAGGGAGTGGGTGCTATATTATCAAAAAGAATGACTGAATGTATGGTGAAGCGTAATGGGTATGGACTGGTAGGACCGAGACTCATCTGGATTCGTTTCAAGGTAGGCATGACCAGGCTGTTCCTTATTATAGGTTACGGTCCAGGGAATGATGCCTTGGATGATGAGAAGGATGAGTTTTGGAACTTAGTGCGGGAGACAGCGTATAAAAGAAGAGCGAATGAAAAAGTAATATTGGCAGGTGATCTGAATGGTTGGGTCGGTGTCAGAAGGAAGAATTTTGAGAGAGTGTTGGGATTGCATGGCGATGATAGGGTGAATGATAACGGGAAAAGAGTGTTAGAAGTATGTTTGGAGTTGGATCTCTTTGTGGCGAACACATTCTTCGCACACAAGGAGATCCACCAGTACACTTGGCAAAGAGAGAGAGTTGATCGTATTGAAAGGTCGATGATTGACTTTGTATGTGTGGACTCTGAGCTCCGGAAGGCGACAAAGGACACCCGGGCATTTCGGGGCGCCGGACTGTGGACGGATCACTTCCTTGTGATAACAAGGATTGATCTTTTCTCCGGTTGGCGCTCGAGGGCTCGGAAGTTGGAGCCTGTCCGGAGAATCAGGGTCGAAAAACTGAAAGAGACGAATGTTAGGGATGAATATGAAAGACTGACTAACGAAAGGCTAGAAGTACATGATGATGAGGAACGCTCGACGAGTGAACTATGGAATGTTATGAAGGAGGTGCTAGTAAAGAGTGCAAGAGAAGTATGTGGAGAAGCGTTGGTAGGAAGGAAAAAAGGTGATGCCTGGTGGGATGATGAGGTGAAGGATGCTGTAGTGAGGAAAAAGAAAGCGTGGAATGATGTGCTTGGTGCGAAACCAGATGATGGAGGTGAGAAAGAAAGAAAGAAGAATATATATAAAGCGTGTAGGAAAGAAGTGAAAGAAATGGTTTGCCAGAAAAAGAGAAAACTTGAGGAAGAGGAATGTATGAAATTATCGAGGAACGCCGAGGAGAATTTGAAAATATTCTGGAAGGAAGTAAAAAGAAAGAGATCTGGAAGTGAGAAAAACAGTATGAATTGCATCAAAGATAAGAATGGTGATTTAGTGATGAATGGAGAAGAAGTTGTTGAAAGATGGAAAGAATACTTCGAAGAATTGTATGAAAGTGGTACTAGTACAAACCAGACGAATGTAGCAGATAGTATGAATGTAAATATTGCTGAGGACGAGGAAATACGTATGAATGAAGTTGTGCTTGCATTGAAAAAAGCAAAGAATGGTAAAGCTGCGGGACATGACTGTGTGGCCATAGAGTTCATCAAGCAAGGTGGCCCGAAGATTCTCGAGTGGTGCCTGAGGCTCTTCAACTTGTGCTGGGAGAGTGGCTGCACTCCTGAGGATTGGAGGAGGGCAGTCATCTGCCCTTTGTACAAGGGGAAAGGCTCAAGGTTGGAATGCGGCAGTTATCGGGCTATCAGTTTGCTGAGCTCTGTGGGCAAACTGTATGGAAAGGTATTGATTGAAAGAGTAAGAAAAGTGACTGAAAGTAAAGTATGGGATGTGCAGGGTGCTTTCATGAGTGGCAGGGGGTGCACCGATCAGATCTTCTCCCTACGGATGGTCGTGGAGAAGCTTCTGGCTAAACACCAGAGGCTCTTCTGCGCGTTCGTGGATCTGGAGAAGGCATACGATCGTGTGGACCGAGAAAGACTGTGGCGTGTACTGTCGGAATATGGGGTGAGCGACCGACTGATTGGCGCAATCGCGTCTCTATATACGGAGAGCTCTGCTTGTGTCAGGGTGAATGCTGCGTTGTCGCAGTGGTTCGCTCTCACAAAAGGGGTTAAACAGGGTTGCGTCATGTCGCCTTGGTTGTTCAACCTGTTCTTCGACTACTGCATGCGTCCTCTGAATGAGCTGAATGTTGGTGTGGACCTAAATGGAGTGAAAGTATGTGCGTTAATGTTTGCAGATGATTTAGTGTTGATGGCTGATGATGAATGTGAGTTACAACGGATAGTATCCTGTGTGTACGAAAGCTGCGATATGAATGGTATGAAAATGAATGTAAATAAAACGAAAGTATTAGTGTTCGAAAGAGAGGAAATAAGGACAAATTGTGTGATAAAGGTTGGTAATGACTGTCTGGAGCAAGTGGATGAGTATGTATATCTGGGAAGTTTGTTTACTAGAGATGGACGCTGTGATGGAGACATTGAAAGAAGGAAGCTGGCCGGTACTAGGACGAATGGTGCGCTCGGTCCGATTGTTAGTAGTAGCAATGTGTCTATGAAAGCAAAAGTGCTAGTGCACAATGCTGTCTTGGTGCCGACCCTGATGTATGCTAGTGAGACGTGGACGTGGATGAAGAAGGATGAATCAGGGTTGAATGCAGTAGAAATGAGGTCATTAAGAAGAATGTGCGGGAAAACGCTGAGAGATAAGATAAGGAATGAGGTTATTAGGGAAATGAGTGACTGCAAGACTGGTGTAGTGACAAGAATGAAAGTAAACAAACTAAGATGGTTTGGGCATGTTGAGAGAATGAATGATGACAGGATGACAAAAAAGATATATCTGAATGAGCGAAGAGGGGTGAGAAAGCGCGGCCGTCCGAGACTGACCTGGTCCGATCATGTCGGCCAGATCCTCAAGGATGGACGCGTTTTGAGTAAAAGGAATCGGAGAGCGTGTATGACTAATTGCATGAATGTGACGGAAGCTAGGAGTGTGTGTAAGGATAGGGCTGTCTGGCGCTCTGTCCTCTCTGCCTACCCTGCAAGGGATGTGGCGTGAGGGTATAGATAGATAGATAGAAATTTCCTCCCTTCAATTGTTAAAAACGGTTTTATTAATCTTTGGGTCGTTATATTAAATGTCCCAGTACTTATTGTGTCCCAGTACTTATTATGTCCCAGTACTTATTACGTATTATTTATCTTGTCCCAATGAAAATATTATATACGATAAATTAATGTTTAATACTTAATTAGCTAATACATATAACCCATCTTAGCAGGCATGGGCGTCGTTACGGTGGGCCTGGGGCCGGTTTCGAACTGCTGCACTGAAATCACTCTGTCTCCAATTTAAGGCTCGCAACCCAAATATAACGACACGATCACTTCCATTTTTTCACTGGGCTTATTTTGCTTTAATCAAAAAACTTTTACGGTGTTTTTTTTTTTAATTTTTATGCATATTATCAGTACAAAAAATATATATATTCCGCGACTTTCGGGAAACGAGTTTCCGTCTTTCGCGAAAAAATCTGATGTGTTTTTCACATTTTTTTTTTGAGAAACCTATACAAGATATAAAAAATCTTTTACAGTCATTCCTTGATAAAAGTTCAATGTATCTACTCCAAATCATATTTAGTTCGGTAGTTTAGAAATTATTGAAATGTCAATAAGCCTAATCTCGATGTTTTTGATCGTCGGTACTCGGTGGAAGTCCATTTTTAAGGCAAAATGAAAGACTAAATATTGAGATTAAAATCCACAAAAATGACTTTAGACTACGCGACTAGTGTTCGAGGATTTGCACCCTCATCATCAGGCGATTGTGAATAAACTTTATTCAGTTTATTCAGTACTAGCCGCATGACATCCAGACCTGCGTTGAATAATTATTATCTCTATCTACGTACATATACTGATTTCTTTATAAAATTATGTTGTCGTTGACGTAATGTGGCTCTAGACAATTTACATCCAGAACTAATCCACACCTTTTTTATAATTTTGTTTTGTCACCATGTAATTATTGTTTCCATTCTTTTTTTGCTGTAACTGTTTATAAGTTTGCGATTTATAATGTGTGTTCAATATATAAACCTGACTATTCCAAGTGTCTTAAATAAGACCTACGGATGATTTAAAACTAATAAATCAATAATCTTTTTTGTGGATTTTAAACAAAATATTTAGTGAATGTAGTTTCCCACAACAGTGTAGAAGAATTCAGTATGAAGATTTTCGGGCTTACGACCGACCTCGGCTGGCTTAAGTGATCACTTTAGACTCGAGAAACATTCGTCATTTCAGTTCACCCCGGCTGGGATTCGAACCCAGACCTTCGTCTAAGAATAAAATGTGTAAGTAAATCAAAAATAAAAAATATTTAGTCTTTCATTTAACCTTCAACATCCCTACTTTTAACGCTCAACAGATATTTTTAGTAATGACGTACTTCTTACACAATAACAATTCGGTAGTGAAAATATTATTATTACAATAATTATAATGGTGATAACAAGCTGTCAAGATGTCAACTGTCAAAATGTCAAAGTCTGGGGATGTTGACGTGAACCATTATCACCAGGAAATGTCGTTAAAATAATAATAATTGTTGACAAGTTAAAATAAAAAATGTTGTGTCAACCCTGTTCAGTTGCTAAGTCCAATTCTATAAATATAATAATTAGGGCGTACCAACTAAAAAAAGACGTATTTTTTTAAATCATAAAATAAATTTAAAAGACATTTGTTTTGAGTACGCATGCTGACATTTCAAAAATTTCTAAAAACGAGAGATCTTAGATCTCGACAACCGTTAGTAAATATGCTTTGGAAAAAATAGTATAGATACATTGAATTTTTATTTACGGAATAACCGTAAAAGCTTTATTTAAATTTTGTATAGATTTCTCAAAAAAAAAAATTGTGATAAATACCTCCGATTTTTTGTCTGCAAGACAGAAACTCGTTTGACGAAAGTCACGGAGATTTTTTTTTGTATTGATAATACGCGTTTAAATCTAGGGAATAACCGTAAAAAAATTTTGTTTGAAGCGAAATTAACCCAAAAAAATGAAAAAAACGCTATTTTTACCATTTTATCATGCGATTGTTCGTACGATTTTGAATCTTAATGCCGTGGGAAATTACCGTGACTTCATAGTCGGGTCGCGAATCTTAAGACTTTGGAAAACAAGGTTTCCACTTAATTTTATCCTCAAAATTCTTAATTCCGTTACGATGTTTCTATACAAATAATAAGTATTTATCTTAATGCGTATTTTGTCGTAAAATCCTTTTGTGATAAGGACAGGATAATGTCAGAATGAAGAAAAGGAAAGAATTACCTTTCTACAGTGCCGCATTAGCTGTAGTAGCAGAACTAGCAAATGCTTGGGGCTTCGGGCCCAGGCAGAGAAAAAAAAACAGAATTTATGTATGAAGTTCACTCTTAAATCTAAACTCAGTAAAATTTTAAGAGTGAAGATTAAAGAAATTGTAATATAGAGTATTAAAATCTGCCTGCTGTTATGCGTAAGTCTGACTTGACTTTATCTGTATACTTGATTGATTACAATTTGTTGTGTTTTTTATTGAGTGTATGGAATGATATTTTGTTATTTTACCTATTTGATGTATTGATTTTTATTTGTGTATATATTTTTTGATTGACCTAATTGTTGTAATGTATTTAAAAGGCTTTTGGCCGTATATAATCAAATAAATAAATAAATAAAAGTCAAAATGCTTTCGTTAAATAACATTTCCAATATTTAGCGAGTCACGGACTTCCATTGAGGTCCAAACAGCGAACGTCTTCTTGCAATACCTATCCATAGATCAGCCTTTCTTTCTCACTCCTTCATGGTGGATGGTGCTCGTTGTTGGAATAGTCTTCCCTCTACCATTCGCACTGCGGAGTCAGTGCACTCCTTTAAGAGAGCGGTGAGGAATCGCATGTTGGTGTCAAATGCAGCATCTGAACTTTAGGACTAAATTGTACATAAAATCATCTATAGTACATACTTATATTTTCTTTTTTTTTTTCTCTCTCTCTATTTTTCTCTTTTCATCAATTGCATCAATATTTTGAAACAAAAAAAGTATTCAATATTCATGCGGCTTACCGTCGTTTGAGTATTGTGTTGATAGTTAATTCAAACCATTTTTTTACCAAATCGGTTAAGAACTCTGCTATGGGCGACGCGTTAGCTTAATACGGCACTGTTTACTTAGGAAAGGTACGTCCAAACAAAATGGTTGTCTCTGGAGATCTCTTTTCTTTTAAAAAGTCCTTCTTTTCGTCCTTTTAATTTCACCCTCATCTTATTTGTTAGCAAATTGTAAAACTACCTTCTAGTCGCTTTTCCTTTTTTTATCTCTACCTGAACGATTTCATGGATTAAGCACTTTAAATTCTCGTAAATGCTTTCTGTAATTACTTAATCTCTAGCATATTAAGAGTATGCATACCGACATTTCAAAAATTTCTATAAACGGGAGACCTTCTATCTCGACAACCGTTACTAAATATGCCTTGGAACAAAATAGGGTAGATGCATTGAACCTTTATCTAGGGAATAACCGTAAAAGTTTTTTTATGTCTTGTATAGATTTCTCAAAAAAAAATATAGAAAGACACCTCTGATCTTTTTTCCGAAAGAAGGAAACTCGTTTCCCGAAAGTCGCGGAGTAAATTTTTTTTTTGTACTGATAATATGCATAAAATCTAGAGAATAACCGTAAAAGTTTTTTGATAGAATTGACCCCAAAAAATGTAAAAAAACGCTATTTTTACCATTTTATCATGCGATTGTCACGCGATTTTGAACCTTAATGCCGTGGGAAAAGACTGTGACGTCATTCCTGGTGCCATGCCCTTAAGGGGCGGTATTCCCTTTGTAAAAAATCAATCAATTATCGTTTCAACTTTTTATAATTTCCTATGAAAGTGTAAGCGCAAAATAAGAATAAAGTTAGCAACATAATTGATTTTGGCTGATTGTATAAAAGTGGACCGAGGGTCAAAAAAAAAGTATCCACTAAAATTTGATGAGGAAAATTTAAACGCAGACAACGGCAGATCACGTGGTATTTTAATTCACTCTTGTAAATCCGCTTAAGACTTTATTGATAACGTACATCGGCTTAAGAGTAGGGATATTGACATATCAAAAAATTAAAAAAAACGGCATACCTTAAATCTTGACAACCTTACTAAATAATATGCTTTGGAAAAAAATAGCGTAGATACATTGAACCTTTATCTAGAGACTGAACGTAAAATATTTTTTAAATCTTATGTAGATTTTTCTATCGTTATCTTTTTTCCGAAATACACCAACTCGTTTTACGAAAGTCGTGGAGATTTTTTTTTTGCATTGCTAATATACATTAAAATCTAGGGAATGACCGTAAAAGTTTTTTTTAATGAAGCGAAATTAGCCCCAAAAAGTAAAAAGAAAAAAAACGCTTTTTTTTACATTTTATCATGCGATTGTTCGTGAGATTTCGAACGTCAACGTCGCGGGAAATGACCGTGACGTCATAGTTGGGTCACTATAGCCTTAATAATTTATTGATTATGTACATCGGCTTAATAAGCTTATCAAACTGATCCCTGTTAAGCTCGGATTAAGAAAAACTCCGGTAGTATGAATTATATATCACATATCCGCTGTATGTACAATCGGTCAAATGGTTTTATTTCAGACAAAGGTATAGATAATGTTTCATTTTTAATCATTTAAAGAAATTTGCCATTTATCAAAAAAGAATAAGAATTATTTAATAAAAATCTTGTATATTATCAAAATTTTCACTGAATTTTGAGGCAAAACTCACAAATAAGGATATTTCTTTACTTATTACGGCTTTGCACCCGATTTACAGGTGATGCTGCAAAATAAGGATATTTATCGAAAGCCAAAATTGTTTACTATGAATTTTCTTTTTTTTGTATTAATCGAGTTGGTAGTTTGTGAGATATTGGCAAAAAACCTAAAATGAGAAAAATTTATACTCTTCAATTTTCAAAAGGCCCTATCTTCAAAACGGTTGATTTTTGTATTTGCATCCCCTCAATTTTTTCATATATTTCATCTCTATCACACCTCCAAGAATCTGACATACAGAACCAATCACCCTGTATGGGTTTTAATTTCGGGGAGGGGGGGGGGGAGGGGGCGATATAGTATTTGATTTTGGGGCGGAGGGAATGAAAACTAAACCTGGCTATTAAAAATCTGAATACTAGCGCCGCAGGCAAAATTTTTCGAGAAAGTGAATACCAAAAAGGTCACAAAAAGCCACTGGCATTAATAGTTCTAGTAAAATAAAAACAAATGTCAAATCTAATCGAGTCATATAGCATTTTTGAATAGATGAGTCTCGAGAGACCTCGAGTCCTAGTCATTTGACTCCTCTACACAACCTTGCAATATTATGATATTTTGTTTTTTTTGCGCAAAGAATTTGATATTATTTAGTGTCTACGGGTCGTTCTAAGGGCGCAGCCTATTTCGTCTTATGACCCCAGTGCATGGGCGTCGTCATGGGGGGCAGGATGGGGGGGGGGCAGCTGAGATTGGAATTGGTATTTATTTTTTCATACTAAATGGTAAGACCTCACAGAAAAATCACATTACTACAACATTTTTTCCCATCATATCATGAATTTTATAAAAGTAGTATGAAAATCCATCAGCTTCGTAAAAAAATAAAAAGCGCTATTTTTATCGCTTTTTTATAAAAAAATATTTTTCATACATATTATTATGTACTTAAAGTATTATATACATTTTCAAATAAACAAACCACATCACGACCTTCTTAACTATGATTCACAAAAAAAAAAAAAAAAAATCTATTTACACAATTTTGTGCTGTATCATTTTTTTTTCATTTTTGATGCCCCCCCTAGCTCCGAGGCTGGCGACGTCCATGCCACAGTGCCGAAATTTTATCCGACTGTTTATGTTATGTAGGTTTTCACTTAATGTGCACAATAGAGAGAATAAACACAGGATTAACTTTGGACTAGTTGTAATCCGATTTAGCGAATCGTATTTCAGAATATCGTTGGGGTAATTCGAAATTATCTCAAAACTAAACAATAGTTTAATTCAATAACTTTTATTGACATTTAGAAAAATCCTAAAAACGGGAGACTGTAGTTCTCGACAACCGTTACTAAATATGCTTTGGAAAATAGAGTAGACTCATTTCACCTTTATCTAGGGAATAACCGTAAAAGATTTTTTATATCTTGTACAGATTTCTCAAAAAAAAAGTAAAAACACTTCTGATCTTTTTTCCGAAAGACAGAAAATCGTTTCCCGAAAGTCACGGAGAATTTTTTTCTTGTATTGATAATATGCATTAAAATCTAGGGAATAACCGTAAAAGTTTTTTGATTGAAGCGAAATTGAAGTGTCAAAATCTGGAATAATGTGGTATGGATGTCAAAACTGTAGAAGGAGAAGGGTGTGTTAATATTTTAATATCACATACTCGTACCAGTACGCAAATTATCGGATGATTCTACTTTCGCATTACAGCTATGAATACCTACAGCTATTAAGGTGAATACCTACAGCTATTAACGTGGATACCTACAGCTATAAAGGTGAATACCTACAGCTATTAAGGTGAATACCTACAGCTATTAAGGTGAATACCTACAGCTATAATAATGGTGGATTTGTTTTCTTTCTCAAATTTTGTAATGATCTGTTATGTTGAGTCTGGAGCTTTTGCTGGTTTGGTTGTCAGTAATGTTTAATGTATATGTATGTATGGGCTCCGCCACCCTCGGAGCTAGGGGGGGTGGGGGGGGGGGGCAACAAAATTATGAAATTCTTTTTTGGGACATAGTGAAGAAGGTCGTGATGTAGTTTGGTTTATTTGAATTTTTTTGCACAATAATATTTATGAAAAAATAATAAAAAATGGCGCCGCAGACAATTTTTTTTTATGAAATTATTGTATTTTGATGGATTTTCATGAAAATGTATATGATGGGAAAACATGTGAGGTTTTAGTATGAGAAAAAATATACCCATTCCAATCTCTAGGGGGGGGGCAGCTGCCCCTCCTGACGACGCCCATGTATGTATGTAACTGTTTGTGCTCTGCAGAATAATAAAATAAAAATAAAATACCTACAGCTATTACGGTGGATACCTACAGCTATTACGGTGGATACCTACAGCTATTATGGTGGATACCTACAGCTATGTCTATTGTGTATAACGAAAACAAAACTTCATACATTCTTAAGCACTAATACCTAAGCTAATTTCATCTCGAGAGCAATTCTCTGTTTTTCATACCTATTTCATATCCGTTTTATCTCCATTCCGCTGTTTTTCAATCTTTTTTGAGTGAAATTCGCCTTGAACGGCACGCATGATACGCGACGGCATGCAACCAAAATCTATATATCTAAGATCCAAAGATAAAAGTAAGTTATCATACAATTACATTTGAATTATGAGGTGGTCGGTAGCCTGGTTGGTAACGCTCTCGACTGTTAATCCAGTGGGCACAGGTTCAATCCCCGACCTACTCCACTTCACAACACAAGCTTTTAAGCTTTCTGCGAAGCGTGCGAAGATGTATTTGGGTTTATATCGATAAACCCAGATTCATTTACTTTAAAAAAAAGAAAGAAAAAAAAAAATTACAATATTTTTTATTTCAAGAAAATATTTTACATATTCCGCACAGAAAATACATTTCTTGTTACCAATTCACTTAATGAATCTTGAAATAATTAAAAATATATAATATAGATAATCGAGTACATGGCTTGCGCACATGTTTTATTATTTATTTTTATCTAATCATCCGTAGGCCCCATTTAAGGCACTTGGAATCGTCAGGTTTACATATTAAACAAACATCATAAAATAAAATGCGATACGTCAATAAACAGTTACGGCAGAAAATAATACAATCAATAAACACATGGTGACAAAACAAAACTTAAAACAGATGTAGTTTAGTTCAATGCAGGTCTGGATGTAAATTGTCCAGAACTACATTACGTCAATGACAACAGAATTTGAGAGAGAAATCAGTATAAAACAGAGACATATTATTATTCAATGCAGGTCTGGATGTAAATGGTCCAAAACTGCAATTAGTCAACAATAAATAATACTAATACAGTAACGCAAATCTGGCAAACGGCAGGCGACGGGTTCGATCCCCGGCGCTGACGATGTATTCTGTACTTCACGACACAAGCTATTTGCTTACTAGCATGAAAATATTTCAGTATGTGTATGCAAGCCCAGATCCTTTTTTATACACATATGTTTTTTATTTTATTTTATTTTATTCGCAAAGACGCTATTTACAATCAGTGGATGGGTTTTGTTTACATGCTCCGCAACGAGGCGACGTTTTTATTTAAATATTAATATTACTTAAAGCGCCTTTATTATGTTATTGTACGTGAGCTCTGATAATATAAAAACAACAAAAGATTCCATACCCATTACCTCATTCGCAAATGTGAACACTTTGTTACAATCGTGCGAATGCGAATGTAACAAGTAACAATATTGTTCCTCATTCGAATGCAATTACGGCCGAAGTATTCCGAAAATTTATGTATTTATTGTTTATCTGTAGGCCACATTTAAGGCACTTGGAATCGTCAGGTTTACATATTAAACAAATATTACAAAATCAAATGCGATAAATCAATAATCATATTTTGATTAGCGCTCAACCTTTTTATCCAATTAAAAATGCATCCAAATTATTTTCCAAATCCGAATCTGGCAACCCTAGTCCTCACTCGCACTACCTAGTTACGCCAATTGTTTTCAACGTAGTTCCTTAAATAAAAAATAAAAATCGTAAGAATATACCAACCTTTCCGAAAATTGGGACATTTAGGCGTCCCGGAAGGTTTGTTCGGGACACCGGGACACGAGGCGTAAAACCGGTGACAGTCCCGGTAAACCGGGACGTCTGGCAACCCTAGTGATGATACAAAATTATAACAGGTGTGGTTTAGTTCAATGCAGATCTGGATGTAAATTGTCCAGAACTACATTATGTCAATGACAATTGAATTTAAGAGAGAAATCAGTATAAAACAGAGATACATGTCGGTCGGTGTTTCCATAATATAATTAATCGCATTCGAATTTGCGGCAAACATTCGTATTAGCATTAGCAGCAGAAAAATAAAAAAAATACGTTTTTGTACCAACCCTTATTTACATTATTATCTGCGTTAGATTGTTTTTCTCTGGAATTCTTTGTTTTTAAACGTGTCGCGGTAATTATTGCGTGGGCCGTCTTCAGGAATTTTATATCTCATAATTATTATTAAACTGTTTTTTTTTTAAGAATGATAAACATCTTAGTGGTCTTAAATTCTTAGAATTACAAGGCTCTTGTCCTGAAGGTATAACAAAGTTTTAGGAATAAACTTTTTTTTTTAGTTTTGTAAGAAGACGCGGAGGCGCAGGGAATGTGGAAATAAACTCAATTTGCACAAAACCGAAAGATTGCTGTTTTTTAACTCACTTATATTACAACGTGTTAAAAATTCCCAAGACATCAATTGTGGTTTTCAAAAACAATCTTATAAAAACACATCGGTAATTGCAGGCATGTACACAAAATTTGCATAATATGTCTACCGCCATTTACCCTGATATTTAAATTAGGGATACATCGGGATACGGATACGTTATGTTATCCTTTCGTCGTTCAGTCTCTCTACACGTCCCAACTATCTCAAACCGTTCACTTTCATTTCAGTCACAACATCCGTTTTGCATTCACTCAACTTTCTAATCACTTTATTTCTTGTCCTACCTCTCAACGTTCTCCCATAGTGATCTCATCTCGACAGCATTTATACCTGATTCTTCCTTCTTCAGCCATGTCCATGCCTCACTCGAATACATCAGTGTTGACACCAGGCTGCGTTTTTTGTCATTAATTTTCACTCAGCGAGTCAACGGGCCATTATCGCGCGAAGACAGAACGCATTTGGGTGATTGTTCAAATTGGAATTTTCAAACAGAGAAAGATATACATAGACATTTATTTATTTTTTTATTTATTAATGTTTATACGGTTTACACCTTTACAATATAAAAAAAGAAACAGGCAATCATTATAATATCACAATAACAAACCAATGTTGACAAAAATTCAAGGTAAAAACAAAACGTAATTGTGAATAAATAACAAAAAGCAAAACATTTAAATAGTAAACAAACAAAATCTCAACAAAAATTCACAAAATAGAAACAATGATAAAATAAATCTCCAACAAAAAAAAAATTAACAAATGGGTCAATATCAGGAATGCGTCAATCCTCATCCATCAATAAAAAACAACAGCATAAGTCAAGTATCGATAAAATATAACAAAAAGACAAGAGCATATTTGAACATTGATAAAAATATTATGTAATAATTAAAACATCTATAACGAGTCAATAAATAAAAATTAAGATAATATATAATAGCAAAGAGACAAGAACAAGGCACCAACAAAAAAAAAAAATAATAATAAAAAAATCAATAGCGATATCACTGCACTCTTATTTGGTAGAGAGGGATAGACATATTGCTTGTTAATAAGAGTAAGAGCAGGTGCGCACCACTTAATTAACTATGGCGAGCGAATGTCACCCAACCAAATAGTTGGGTGTTATCCGTAACAGCCGAGCGTGTCAACTATGCACATAGAACAGGTTGAATCGCACAACCGGTTGACTCGCACCAATGATAGAATGGAGAACAATAGAACCATAAACAATCGAACGAATCGCCGAGTGAAATTTAACGGACCTCTGGACGGTGATGTTTTATTTGGCATATTATAATTTACCTTATCTCGGTCCTGGTACTGTCTACACAACCCGACATCCAGGGGCGTACGTAGACAATACAGAAAGTGAAGACATTGTATATTTTTTTGCTGACTATACTAAGACCCGACATGTTATTCTAGTCACATGATATTGGAGCTTTGTTTAAATTCTGCTCTGATCTTGACGAGGCAAGTCAACAGGGCTGTCCCTAGGACACAAATAATGTAATTTTCAGATACATAGCTTTGTAGATTTTCACGGTCCTTGTTAATCTCTTCTCCATTCTTTTCGGGTGTACCGTGTGTAGATTGTCGATGTTGTCGAGCTTGCGGCCTACTTGCTGAGGCCATCTTCAGGACTAATGTTGTCATGAAGATGGCCTCAGACGAATGTAGAAGAGATTAATGTAGTTTTCTTTTGATTATAGGCAATAATAAAAAAAAAACACATTAATATACCAAAAAAGTTTACCTGGAAGAAAGAAGAGGTGTAAGGAAACGCGGCAGTCCAAGAACCACATGGCTTGACCATGTAAATAAAATTCTCAAGGACAGTCGTGTTCCGAGTAAAAAGAATCGTAGAGTGTGTATGACGAATTGCATGAGTCGGACGATCATGCTTTCTTATACCTCTTCTTTCCCTTTATAATATATTTATGCCAATTCTGTCTTCATTCATTTTCTCAACATGTCCAAACCAAACCTTAGATAAGCACAAAATACTTACAAAAACATATTATCTACAAACTACACAGGATTCTCTAAAAACATTTTTTAAAGTGCTGGTGCTTAAACTTTTACTGTGTCTAATAAGACGTAAAACAAAAAAAAATCGAAATAATAAAAACAAATTTGAAAGAGAAATAAAAAAGGAAATTTGTATTTGGGCTAAAATATGAGAAACTAACGACACCCCTGTTTCATCTTATTATGGATAAAAGGCAAAAAGCAAATTATGTTAATGCTTTCTTTGTGAGAAAAATGTGAGGTTCTGTGGTGACATTAGGGGGAGGGGGTAGCTAGGGATGGGTGTGGTAGGGTCATTGGGGTGTTTACTGTTTACTGAAGAACTCCCGGAACGGTGATTGGAACAAAGCGGGATATTGTATCATCTCAAACTAGAGATGTCAATGCATGTTTCAAATCATCGATTTTTTTTGTTTTCGATGCAATTTGACTCATCTAAATTTTTGATCGAAGGTACGATCATACATAATCTCCCTTTTCATCATTTTTATTCCTTCCCCTTTTCCTGACCATGTACTGTATTTTATATTTTTTTAGAAATTAGCTCTATCTATCTATCTATTCCATCACTTGCGGGTAGGCAGAGAGGACCGAGCACCAGACTCCTAGCCTCTGTCACATTCTCACAATTTGTCATACACGCTCTCCGATTCCTTTTACTCAGAACGCGTCCATCCTTGAGGATCTGGTCGACATGATCGGACCAGACCAGTCTCGGGCGGCCGCGTTTTCTCACACCTCTTCGTTTACTCAAATATATCTTTTTTGTCATCCTGTCATCCTTCATTCTCTCAACATGCCCAAACCATCTTAGTTTATTCACTTTCATTCTAGTTACAACACCAGTCTTGCAGTCACTCATTTCCGTAATAACCTTATTCCTCATCTTATCTCTTAGCGTTTTCCCACACATTCTTATTAGCGACCTTATTTCCACTGCATTCAACCCGGATTCGTCCTTCGTCAGCCACGTCCAAGTCTCGCTAGCAAAGCTTTCGATGTATTTAATAAATTTAACATCCCTTCTGGGGTAGTTTGTTTAGTTTGCGTTAAGGGAATTAGACAAAGGTTATCGTTAAGCAGCGTTTCCCATTTCATGGATCGGGACTTTTTATACTGAACCACGAAATCAATATGCCAAGATTCTCTTGTAACTTAAAAAAAAAACATTTTAGAATTATTTGAAAATCACAATTTATATTTTGTGAAAAATCTAATTTTCTACATGTCGTAGTTGAATATAACAAGTAGTTATCTCAACAGATATACAGCGAAGAATGGACTTTCCATCAGGCTTATGACTGATCGTCGACTGACTTAATTTGATCACTTTAAACTTTTTTTTTAAATGTATCTGGGTTCTATCGAAATAAACCCAAATGCACCTTAGTACACTTCACAGTAAGTTTGAAAAGCTTGTGTCGTGAAGAGGAATAGGCTGGCATCGGGGATCGAACTCGTACCCACTGGATTAACAGTTGAGCGCGTTACCAACCAAGCTACCGACCACACTTGAGTAACATTTACCAACTCTAGTCCATCCATCTGCTGCGGCCGGGAATCGAACCCAGGCCTCCATCCTGACAAGCCGGTATTCTACCGCTGTGCTATGATGGTTGGTAGCTGAGGCGATTTTTGTGTATCTGCTTTGCTGTATATCTCTTGAGATAAGTACTTGTAAGGATTTATAAAGGGGCGTCTGCGATTTCACAGACGACCCCCACGATCTGTGGACGTTTGCAATATTAGGGATCGCCATACAAATTGCCCGTCTGTAAAATCACCGACGCGCCCCTTCCCACGGTCGGGAATCCATGCACGTCCGTAAATCCACAGACCGCTTGAACTCACCTTTATATCTATCTATTTATACCTTCACGCCACGTCCCTTGCAGGGTAGGTAGAGAGGACAGAGCGCCAGACAGCCCTATCCTTGCACACACTCCTAGCCTCCGTCACATTCATGCAACTTGTCATTCACGCTCTCCGATTCCTTTTACTCTAAACGCGTCCATCCCATGAGGATCTGGTCGACATGATCGGACCAGGTCAGTCTCGGACGGCCGAGTTTCCTCACCCCTCTTCGCTCACTCAAATCTATCTTTTTTGTCATCCTGTCATCTTTCATTCTCTCAACATGCCCAAACCATCTTAGTTTATTCACTTCACACAACACTAGTCTGGCAGTCACTCATTTCATAACAATTATAAATTAAAGTTTGAGAAGCGTTGGGTTGTATCTATTATCTGTAACTGAATACGGTTTGATGGTAGCAACAGTTTGAGGGCAAAGGGTAAAAGGTTGGCTATCTGGAGGCTAATAGGTTGATGAGTGTGGAATGAGGGAATTAAGGGGAATGTGGAGGTTCACTAAGTAGTTATAGTGTTAGATGAGAATTATTTAATATAATTAGTTTAGTAATAAAACGATCTGGAATATATTTGTAAGACGATTTCTAAATAGTGGTATTTGAGGCACAGTCATCTTCTTTCTTAGCCATCTCTCTACTGCTGTATGTAGGCCTCTTCCAATTTTTTCCGCTCCTCTCTTCTTTGGGCTTTCTGGATCCACCCACTACCAGCGACGGGGACAATATCATCGGCCCATCTTTTCTGCGGCCGGCCTATTCCTCTTTTCATGTCCCACGGTCTCCATCTCAGGATTCTGGGTGCCCATATGACCTGCCCATTGCCATTTTAGTTCGCGATCTATCACATCGGCAACTTTTCTCGGCACAATGCTTGTACATAATGTACGTACTTACCATAGGTACAGGTTGCATAGTGAACAACACATTTTCTTTGGATTTCCTGTTTTCGAACTTCTATGGAAATTCGCTTAAATTAGTAGTGATCTCTTGAAGTTATTGTATCATATCTTTTATGAAACTATTATGTTTTGTACATCATTTGAAAGGGCATAAATCAGAGAAGTTTTTTCCAAATTTCTGAATTTTAAGGCAATTTTTTTCTTAAGGAAAACCCCTCCAAAGTTGTGACTCGTTTTTGAAATAACTGACTATTGAAACTTTAATCCGATATTTTTTATCATTATTGTTTCTTCATCGCGATCTGGGTAGTCACCAGATGGGCACAGTGGTGGGAGTACAATAGATCTTATGAGTCGCAGTACATAATACACCCCATTTAATATAATAAAAATAAATAAATAAGCCTGTCATGAAACGTTTTTCCATACATTCTACTTTATTAAAATTAATTTATCTGCTTCCTCGTGTTAAAGACACCCTTCTTACATTCGTTGAACTGCTCCAGGGCAAAATCTGACGTCTCTTTCGAGTTTCGAGTCTTTAGCATTCATTCAATTGAGAAGCTTTTGTCAGTACAGTCAGTTAAGTCAGTTGAGTGGGTACAGCATACCATAGGCGTCGCAAGCTTCGGAGCTATGGGGGGGGGGGGGGGGCAACAAAAATGAAAGAAAATAAAAAAACGCGTAAATAGCGCCGCAGACGAAATTATTTGTGAGACATACGGTTATGCTTTTAAACATTGATGAGTTGATCACCTTTTGATGAATGACTAATATAAATTGAATTGAAATACCTAACTATGTTTCTAAATTGACAATAAAGAATCAATCTATCTATCTATTAGTCCGAGAGCCCGCGGGTAAACTGCTAGTCCTATGAAAAAAATGACTTAACATTTTTTGTAGAGAATTTAGCAAGGATTACTTTTGGCACTGACTACTTTCTCCTATGTCTTACCATATTCCTATAAAATGCGAAAAACCGCGAAGAGGGACCTTTTTGGGGGGGTCAGGGGGGGTTGCGGCAAGGTTTTGATAGGCAACCCTAGTGCGATGTAAGCTATCATTTATACCACATTTCGATCAAAAAGCAGATACGTCATAATTTATGCAGCGGGCTCTTGGACTATATAGCGAAGAAGGTCGTGATGTAGTTTGTTTATTTGAAAATGTGTATAATACTTTGCACAATAATATGTATAAAGAAATATTTTTATAAAAAATACCGCCGCAGGCAATTTTTTTTATAAAACTGATGGATTTTTATACTAATTTTAGAAAATCTATGATATGATGAACAAATGTGTATTAGTAATGTGATTTTTTGTGAGGTTTTATCATTTAGTATGAAAAATTATATATCTATTCCAATCTCTAGGGGGGGACAGGGTGGGGCAGCTTATTAATTAATGTTTTTTTTTCATTTTTGTTCCCCCCCCATATAGCTCCGAGGCTGGCAACGGCTCTTGTGAGTACCTATTGTCAGTGCAGAGTCAGATAAGTGGAGTAGGTACCTACCTACGGCATATTGTGATGATTTGTTCAAGGCGCAGAATATAAGTTTAGTTTAAAACTCATTTCATAAACCGCTGGAAGCAAAGGATTAATCACTTTTATCTTCACCAAGTCAAACACGACTCAACGCAATAAGGGGGAAAGTAAGATTTTAACAATTATGTACTCTCTGAATTAACGAACCACTAGCGGATCTAGGGGGGCTGAATCCCCCCCAAAGAACCATGAGTGACAGTACTTGCAACCAATTTCCGAAAAATCGCATATCGTTTTGTCATCGTCTCATGAATTTTCTAAAATTTCCATCATCATCAGTGGCTCTACAGCCCGATATGAGCCTTGGCCTCCTCCAGCGTTTGCCTCCATCTCCCTCTATCCTGGCACGCACTCCTCCAGTCCCTAATGCCAACAGCATCCACATCCTTCTGCACTCCATCCATCCAACGGAGTTTGGGTCTTCCAACGCTACGCCTACCTTGTGGTCTGCATGAAGGATTTTCTTTGGCACTTCCATATGGTTTTGTAAAAAAAAGTGGTGCGTTTTGTAAAAAAAAATGCACCAAAAAGGAGATAGGAAGGAGGGGAGAGGAAGGTCGGTAAGATGAATTAGAGGATCATTAAATTAACACCACATTTTACGAAAAAAACTCCACTATTTTCCGCAGTCAATGCTTGTGCGTTCTTTGACACGTATAGTTACCATAGCCATACACTATGCTTACTTATGCCACTGTTGTGAATTTTCCAACCTACTGTTAGGATCACGATGGTATGAGAAAAATTAAATAAATTTGACTTTGGTTGCATTGGCACGAGACATTTTCATATTATGAAATAAATTTATGTTATGCGACTTGGAAAACTCATTTATTTTGTAAAATAATCCGGCCTCAGAATAAATTATTGTTTAGGAATGGATTAATTAAAGAAAAAAACAAATAAATTTTATGTTATCTACCCCACCCTATCCTGCCCGACCCTACAAATCATTAATTTCTTAATCTTAACTTCATGAATTACGAATCTTAAATTTATCTTAAACGGTGGGTATTTCAATTAGTTTTAAAAGGAATCTTAAAGCGGCCTGCCGCGGTGTACGAATCCCGATTTTGGATTTGTACGTGATTTTGGATTTGTACGTACCGCCATACAAATCGCTACGAAAGCGTCTGTAGATTTACGGACTCACCCCTTCCCACGGTTTGTGAATCTAGGTATGAATCTGGATTCGCGCACCGTGGGATATCGCTTTTAGGATTGGATAATTCCGAACCAAAAATATTTATACAGAATCATAAAAAAATAATGCCCTCATTTCAAAAAGTATCTCCTTAATAATTGTGGATTTTCGGCAGCGTTGAGTATTTGACAAAACGCCGTCACAATCACATCGGAACGTTATTTTGAAAATTGTATATATACTGTTTACAAAAAACATTTCGCATTGCACCTAATTTAATTTTGTTTTAATTATATACGTACAATACAAAAAGTAGATATTCGTATACGCCACTGACTTTGCACGAGTTTTTTTTGATATTTTGGATAAAAATATGTGCAACAAAGGGAATTATTGATTTTTTATTTCATTTCTGATTTTATAAAACATCACTACCGCCATCTATGAATCATAAATGACTCGGGAAAGAACCTGAAAAAAATGACGATTCGCGTCCGGAGTAAACATTAATACCAGACGATTTTAGACATCCATCTATTAAATAAACTTATAAATGGAATCTCGGCTTCAACATAGGCTATTAAAATATATGATTTGTATCGTGGTTTGGTAAAATTATCAATTTTCCCAAGATACTGAATTCTATCAAGTTAGTATGAAAATGAAAGAAGCCATTTAAAGTAGTCCCGTTAATATGGTTTTTAAATTTGTTTGCGTCGTTACATAATCTAGAACTAGGATATACATCTAAGGATTATTTTTATATAATGTTTTTGCTCTACAAATACTTCTGTATGACTAAAAATGTGTCTATAATAATTAAAAAATAGTTTTGACATTTGCTCCGCGGCGCTTTCTGTCGTCATCTGTTTTGACTCGCGTGGTGTAGGGGCTAGCGTACTTAACTTAAATTGAGTGTTATGCGATGCGAGGGTACGAGTTCGATCCCACTCCATACCCAACGCTTTTTTCTTCTTTTTTTTACTATCTTTTTGTGAAATTTGAATTTAGCAGAATCCTATATACATAAAAAATAATTTTACTATTTAATTCTAAGACGATGTAACTTCACCACCCGTA
Organism: Ceraclea dissimilis; assembly: GCA_963576895.1. Classification (NCBI taxonomy): domain Eukaryota; kingdom Metazoa; phylum Arthropoda; class Insecta; order Trichoptera; family Leptoceridae; genus Ceraclea; species Ceraclea dissimilis. Next base: position 4,245,960 of record OY756379.1, on the reverse strand, counting down.
CACAATTTTAGCCGTTGCGAAGCACGGGAAATACAGCTAGTTATAAATAAATAAATAAATTGACCAAAATGATTACAATGATTACAAAAAAATAAGACAATCTTGTGTGCCAAAAGGCGGACTTATTGCTAACGCAATATCTTACAGTCAACCCGAGATAAGAAAAAGATAACTTATATAATATACCTAAATAAATAATAATAAAGCAAATAAATATATAGATAGACATACACATACATACAGACATAAATACATACTAATCGATAATAAGACAAGAGATAAATATACATACATAAAAAAAAAGATAATGAGCTTTTAATAAATTTAAATGTATACGTATACACACAGGGGAGGGGAGGGGGAGTATTCGTTCACTCAAATATATTTTTTTGTCATCCTGTCAGTAGCCCTCTACCATCCGTCGTGACCGCACGTGTTTCTTCTCGATATTGTCGTTAATACTATTTCGTGTATTCCACCTTCTGTGTCGTTCCTTCAGTGATTTTCCAGTCAAAATCGTGTTTGTGTGTCTTCGAGTGCTTTTACTCAAAACCCACTCAGTGCCGGAATTATTAAGCTTTTTCCCCTAGTATTACTGGTTTTTGCCTTCGTACGCCATCTTGTCTTCTGTTTTTCAGACGCCATTTTATCATACTATTCCATACGCGTGGTCCCCAGGCGTCCACTGAACGCAAAATCAGTAGCCCTCTACCATCCGTCGTGACCGCACGTGTTTCTTCTCGATATTGTCGTTAATACTATTTCGTGTATTCCACCTTCTGTGTCGTTCCTTCAGTGATTTTCCAGTCAAAATCGTGTTTGTGTGTCTTCGAGTGCTTTTACTCAAAACCCACTCAGTGCCGGCCCGCAGGGCCACTTCCGACGAAGACGCTGACCTTGAGGACCTTCAACGGCTGGTAGTGGGATACTTCTGGTGGTGGTAGTTCTATTTATTCTATTTATATTTCTATTCTTATTATATTATTTTGTATATATATATTTTCTACTAACATGGTGGAGGGAAACCAAGACACGGGACCTATAGGTCCTAAGATGTAAGAAATTAGGTGGTGGTCTTGACGCATGGAGTCGATGAGGCTCGCCACCCATCACGCCGCGTCAAGGACCAGGGAGGGCGCAAAGAGGAGGGCAGAATGCCGGATTGGTGTGTGGAATATAAGAGGAGATATGGAAGGTAAGATGAATGAATTGCGTGATGTTTTGCATGAGAGGAACTTAGATATATTGTGTTTATGTGAGACGAAAAGAAAGGATAGAGATTGTGATGTGGTGAATGGAATGGCAGAGATGTGGTCTGGAGTGCCTGAAAATGAACATGGACGTCAGGGAGTGGGTGCTATATTATCAAAAAGAATGACTGAATGTATGGTGAAGCGTAATGGGTATGGACTGGTAGGACCGAGACTCATCTGGATTCGTTTCAAGGTAGGCATGACCAGGCTGTTCCTTATTATAGGTTACGGTCCAGGGAATGATGCCTTGGATGATGAGAAGGATGAGTTTTGGAACTTAGTGCGGGAGACAGCGGATAAAAGAAGAGCGAATGAAAAAGTAATATTGGCAGGTGATCTGAATGGTTGGGTCGGTGTCAGAAGGAAGAATTTTGAGAGAGTGTTGGGATTGCATGGCGATGATAGGGTGAATGATAACGGGAAAAGAGTGTTAGAAGTATGTTTGGAGTTGGATCTCTTTGTGGCGAACACATTCTTCGCACACAAGGAGATCCACCAGTACACTTGGCAAAGAGAGAGAGTTGATCGTATTGAAAGGTCGATGATTGACTTTGTATGTGTGGACTCTGAGCTCCGGAAGGCGACAAAGGACACCCGGGCATTTCGGGGCGCCGGACTGTGGACGGATCACTTCCTTGTGATAACAAGGATTGATCTTTTCTCCGGTTGGCGCTCGAGGGCTCGGAAGTTGGAGCCTGTCCGGAGAATCAGGGTCGAAAAACTGAAAGAGACGAATGTTAGGGATGAATATGAAAGACTAACTAACGAAAGGCTAGAAGTACATGATGATGAGGAACGCTCGACGAGTGAACTATGGAATGTTATGAAGGAGGTGCTAGTAAATAGTGCAAGAGAAGTATGTGGAGAAGCGTTGGTAGGAAGGAAAAAAGGTGATGCGTGGTGGGATGATGAGGTGAAGGATGCTGTAGTGAGGAAAAAGAAAGCGTGGAATGATGTGCTTGGTGCGAAACCAGATGATGGAGGTGAGAAAGAAAGAAAGGAGAATATATATAAAGCGTGTAGGAAAGAAGTGAAAGAAATGGTTTGCCAGAAAAAGAGAAAACTTGAGGAAGAGGAATGTATGAAATTATCGAGGAACGCCGAGGAGAATTTGAAAATATTCTGGAAGGAAGTAAAAAGAAAGCGATCTGGAAGTGAGAAAAACAGTATGAATTGCATCAAAGATAAGAATGGTGATTTAGTGATGAATGGAGAAGAAGTTGTTGAAAGATGGAAAGAATACTTCGAAGAATTGTATGAAAGTGGTACTAGTACAAACCAGACGAATGTTGCAGATAGTATGAATGTAAATATTGCTGAGGACGAGGAAATACGTATGAATGAAGTTGTGCTTGCATTGAAAAAAGCAAAGAATGGTAAAGCTGCGGGACATGACTGTGTGGCCATAGAGTTCATCAAGCAAGGTGGCCCGAAGATTCTCGAGTGGTGCCTGAGGCTCTTCAACTTGTGCTGGGAGAGTGGCTGCACTCCTGAGGATTGGAGGAGGGCAGTCATCTGCCCTTTGTACAAGGGGAAAGGCTCAAGGTTGGAATGCGGCAGTTATCGGGCTATCAGTTTGCTGAGCTCTGTGGGCAAACTGTATGGAAAGGTATTGATTGAAAGAGTAAGAAAAGTGACTGAAAGTAAAGTATGGGATGTGCAGGGTGCTTTCATGAGTGGCAGGGGGTGCACCGATCAGATCTTCTCCCTACGGATGGTCGTGGAGAAGCTTCTGGCTAAACACCAGAGGCTCTTCTGCGCGTTCGTGGATCTGGAGAAGGCATACGATCGTGTGGACCGAGAAAGACTGTGGCGTGTACTGTCGGAATATGGGGTGAGCGACCGACTGATTGGCGCAATCGCGTCTCTATATACGGAGAGCTCTGCTTGTGTCAGGGTGAATGCTGCGTTGTCGCAGTGGTTCACTCTCACAAAAGGGGTTAAACAGGGTTGCGTCATGTCGCCTTGGTTGTTCAACCTGTTCTTCGACTACTGCATGCGTCCTCTGAATGAGCTGAATGTTGGTGTGGACCTAAATGGAGTGAAAGTATGTGCGTTAATGTTTGCAGATGATTTAGTGTTGATGGCTGATGATGAATGTGAGTTACAACGGATAGTATCCTGTGTGTACGAAAGCTGCGATATGAATGGTATGAAAATGAATGTAAATAAAACGAAAGTATTAGTGTTCGAAAGAGAGGAAATAAGGACAAATTGTGTGATAAAGGTTGGTAATGACTGTCTGGAGCAAGTGAATGAGTATGTATATTTGGGAAGTTTGTTTACTAGAGATGGACGCTGTGATGGAGACATTGAAAGAAGGAAGCTGGCCGGTACTAGGACGAATGGTGCGCTCGGTCCGATTGTTAGTAGTAGCAATGTGTCTATGAAAGCAAAAGTGCTAGTGCACAATGCTGTCTTGGTGCCGACCCTGATGTATGCTAGTGAGACGTGGACGTGGATGAAGAAGGATGAATCAGGGTTGAATGCAGTAGAAATGAGGTCATTAAGAAGAATGTGCGGGAAAACGCTGAGAGATAAGATAAGGAATGAGGTTATTAGGGAAATGAGTGACTGCAAGACTGGTGTAGTGACAAGAATGAAAGTAAACAAACTAAGATGGTTTGGGCATGTCGCCGAGAGAATGAATGATGACAGGATGACAAAAAAGATATATCTGAATGAGCGAAGAGGGGTGAGAAAGCGCGGCCGTCCGAGACTGACCTGGTCCGATCATGTCGACCAGATCCTCAAGGATGGACGCGTTTTGAGTAAAAGGAATCGGAGAGCGTGTATGACTAATTGCATGAATGTGACGGAAGCTAGGAGTGTGTGTAAGGATAGGGCTGTCTGGCGCTCTGTCCTCTCTGCCTACCCTGCAAGGGATGTGGCGTGAGGGTATAGATAGATAGATAGTCATCCTGTCATCTTTCATTCTCTCAACATGCCCAAACCATCTTAGTTTATTCACTTTCATAAAACCGATTACAATAATTGCGCACAGACAAAAAATATTGTAAAAACAAAGCATAAGTAGTTAAATAAAATTTTGTATACCTATTTTTTTCATTGGGATCTAAGTACCTAAGCTCTTCTGTGTAGTAGGAAAAAAATCTGTCATAGAGTGTAAACACTATATAAACGTGAACAAAAAAAGAGAAAAGTTCTTAGAAAACAAACTTCCATATTTCCCTCGTATAAAAACTTAAGTGTTTTTGAATCAATATTCAAATCCTTTACCTTTTTTCGCATGTTTACTTGCGATTCTTTTGTTTGTTTTTCGAAAAATAGAACGTTTTTTGTTTTACGTACAATAGGCAAAAAATAAAAAGATAAACCGAAGTTCCCCGCGTCGATAAATCTCACTTAATTCCCTAATTTCCATAACAAAAGGGGAACTTCTCCATTGTTTTGTTTTTCGACTATTGTTTATTATTAACAGTTTCTGCACTTTATCCGCCGGATGTATTTCCGCCATTAAATTCTTGCGCAGAAACGCCGGAAACCTAAACAATATATTTTCATCTTATACATTTAAATGCCTGGCGTAGGTACGTCCTACGGAATTTTTCAGAAATCTTATGTTCACACGGTTGTAATTGAATATATAAAATTTTCAATAGATGTCGTTTGCCATATTTAGTTCCAAATTTATATTAGTGTTTTCCAGCTTGTACCTAAATATTTTAAGATCCTATATGCACGCATATATTGAAATCCCACATATGTAGGATTTTCGTGCAAGGAACTTTTGCTATTTTTGGAGATGTTTTATTTTGAAATATATAAATTAATGTCATAATAATTAATAGAAAATTTCATTTTTTATATACTTAATAAAAAAATAGCATCGAAATTCGACGGTAAAGTTGTTTTAGAGCAAAGTAATTGGGAACGGAGAAATAGTATAAAATATTTTAGTACCCACATATACTTTCAATTTAAACAAGCCCAAACCTTTTTTTCTCTTAAAATATAATTATTCCAGCTTATTTATTTGTATTGAAACCTAATCGTAAGCAATTGGCGAACAGAAAACATTTTTGAGATCGATTTATTATTGCAAAGCTTCTGTCAAAAACACCCTACGTATGTGGGATTTCAATATATGCTATATGCACTGAGCAAATAGAATAACGTAAGCGACAATGTGAATTATACCTTTTTAAAATAGCCTGGGAAGCTAAAAATCTAAGTCACTCAACTTGTTAAGATTATAATTACCGATATTTTGGCTAAATTGTTCTTCTACGCCTGAAAAACCGAACGGATAATCTTCAGATCCCGTAAATTTCAGGGGTACTTTCGGAATTATTTTTTATTCAAGGAATTTACAAATGTTGCAATTCTAAAACAGCCAATCTGTAGTCCATACTTTCATCTATCACTGTCTTCAGTTTCAAGACGATTCTCTCAGTATTGCCTGAGAACAATTTAAAGGTGCCAAAGACAATTCACGGCACATGGCGCCTTAAGGACCTTTTTTTTTTTTTCTGTTTTGCATTATTAACTATAGATTTTTTTTAAACGGAGATTTCAAATGCCTGATATTAAAAATACTTTCTCGTTTGCACGCAATATCGTTGTCTCGCTTTAAATATTGCCGAAATAATTGCTATATATTGCGAAATAATATAAATCAATACGATTTATACGGGTTGCCGCAGTTGTCGCTTGAAAAATTGATCGTGTAAGCGCACAAAATATCCGCTAAATCTCGCCAACCGTAAATAAGAAAGTTCTGATTGACAAGAGTAACACTTTGAGAAAAAAAATGTGGAAATCTTCAACAATACAGAAATAAGAATATTGTCAAAAATTTCAGCAGATTAGAAAATTTAAAAGTTCAAATAACTAAAAGAACTTCTTCTGAGAATAAAATTATCTAGCGCGCGCGCTGTTGAATATTGCCAGGAGGGAAAATTATATTTTTCTGTAGTAAGTACGAAAAAAGAATGAAAAAAGTTTTTAGAATCTTATTAGGATGTGCCTGCTTTCTCAGTTTTTTTCATTCTTATTTTAATATTGCGCTGTGGTGAAAATTGTTCGAAGGAGAAAATTTAAAAATTACATTAGGATATTTTTTACGCGGAAGCAGGACTTGTCAACACACTTGTCAGTATTATGACGTAGAAGAATCTACATATTATCATTCACGATTGACATATAAACTCATCAGCCTAATACTGGGAAATATTCACCTATCCAGATATCACAGGATTAGGCTCAGATATACTGGAAGAACCAATACATGGATACGACAGAAAACGGGAGTCACCGACGTAGTTCTGAAGGTCGCCAACAAAAGTGGAGTTGGGCTGGCCACATAGCACGAACAGTGAATGCTAGATGGACTAAAAAAGTTCTCGAATGGCGACCAAGAACATGCCGAAGAAGCGTTGGTAGGCCCCAGGCATGGTGGTCGGACGACATAAGGAAGGTTGCCGGGGGCGGATGGATGCGAACGGCACAAGGCTGAGAAGAAGGAGAAGATACTGGTCTATATAAAATAGAAGCATTGCGCCTGAATTACAAAATTCTCTCTGCGAAAAATAAATTTACATGACATTTAGAATGGGAGGCGAACATCATTGTTGAAAAAGAGAGAAATTATACGAACACCCGTAGAAGGATACTCGAAAAAACGTAAAAAGTGTGGGGTCAATTCAACAACTTTTAAAATCAACAAATCTCAGTATTATTTTATAACAGTTTGAAAAACGCAGTAATGATATTTGTTGGAGATTTTCCCTTTGTTTTAAAGTGTCTCGTGTTATTGAATTAAAGTTTGAGAAACTCTATTGGTTCGTTTCGTTTTTTCTTTTATTTTAACGAGCAGCATGCCTAGCTAATTTAATTAGGATTTTCTCAAATTTTTTTACAAAGGAGAAAAAGGAACTGATGTTAGTAATGACTATGTAAATACCCTACGTACAGGGCCGGCCCGTCCATATAGGCAAGGTAGGCAACTGCCTAGGGTGCTGGCATTCGGGGGCGCCATCTGCGCCGACGTTTTCAAGAATTTTGAAGTGTGAATAAAATTCGCAACCAATGAAGTCTTTTATTTATTTATTCATTAAATTTAGTCTTTAAGTGAACAAGAAAAACATACAAACGTTAAAAAATGGACATGGTACAGATTATAAATCGTTGATCAGTAGGGCGAACTGAAGCCCAACAATATTCATCCTTAATTCTTTTACACTGTTGTAGGAATACTGCATTGTATACAGGGTGATTGGTTCCGCTGTTCAGATATTTGGAGAGGTGATAGAGGATGAAAAAATATGAAAAAAAGTTAAGTGGATGCATATCCAAAAATCAACCATTTTGGAGATATGGCCTTTTGAAAATCGAGGAGTACGAAAATTTCTCATTTAGGTTTTTAGCCAATACTAGTAATTTGCTATTTATTAGAAAATTTTCACTACATTCTAAATCAAAACCCAAAAATTAGGATTTTAATCAACAGCCCAAATTATTTACTATGATTTTTCGTTAGTTTTGTCAAAATCGAATCAGTAGCTTAAGAGTTATTGGCTAAAAACCTAAATGAGAAATTTTCATACTCCTCGATTTTCAAAAGGCAATATCTCCAAAATGGTTGATTTTTGGATAGGCATCCACTTAAATTTTTTAAATATTTTTTCATCCTCTATCACCTCTCCAAATATCTGAACAGCGGAACCAATCACCCTGTATACTACGGAATGTAGAAAAATCCAACACTTTACAAGAATAATTTGCAAATTACAAACAAAAGTTACAAACATACTTACAAAGTTAGAAGCTTACAAACCAAAAATAATTCAAGTAAAATGATAAAACAGTTTTACAGTTTGAAACTCACAAAAAGCAAATAGGTGTGAAAAATTTTAAGGTGCTAGGACATTCGGAAGTTATTAACATTTGAAGAGGAAAATACACTAAAAAGATTTTTAACCTACAATAATATAATTAATTCGAAAGGACGATTATCTAACACCGGGTCGCGTGGGTACTAAGTATATTTTCTTTGAAAATGCGATGTAAAATTATGTAAGGCTGTAACGCGAGAGCCTTGCTGATTATACCAATTAACAGTGGACTGTAAGGGTGGGGGGGGTCAGGGGTCTGTACGTGGATCTCAATAGGGGATTTCAAAGAAACAAGACGTGATAAGCATTGAACTCTCAAAGCAGTGGCGTAGCGTGGGGGGCGGGAGGGGGGCACTTTTGAGGGGGCGGTATTTTTTGAAAATAATTTAAAAAATACATTTAATCACATTTGTTTCATTACGTAAAATCGTAAAAATTTCTGCTGTGGCGCTGTTTTTTCACTTTTTACACTATATTAGTATCGAAATTTTAGTTGTCCACTCGAAAAAAGGCTAAAAAAAAAAAATTTCAGCGGTGTTATTCTCTTTTTTTTTTGTTTGAGAAATCTATACAAGATATAAAAAATCTTTTTCGGTTATTTCCTGTGTAATGTATCTACTCTATTTTTCTCCAAAGCATATTAAGTAACGGTTGTCGAGATATAAAGTCTCTCGTTTTTAGAAATTTTTGAAATGCACACTCTTAAGTACCCATGTATTGTTGCATTTCTAACTGTTGAAGGAGAGGGTGGTATTTTTAACACATCATATTTTTAATTCTTCTACACTGTTGTGGGAATACTACATTGTATATACTAAGGAATGTAGGAAAAAATCCAAAGCTTTACAAGAATAACATTTGTAAATCAAAATAATAGGTATATTTTGTTTATATGCTACGACGCCTGCGTTATTATTTACATTGTACCTCTCTGATTTATGTTTGGTAGAAGATGTACACATTATATTTCTAATTACATACATTAAATATTTCCATATAATTTTTCACTTCTTTCATTTTGGACTTTCTCATTTTGTGTTCTTGTAATGAACTCTTTTATCACTTTCGTGGGGAAGAGAATTCACACACGACGCACAATTCAATGCAAATTTATTATTTTATTCATTTTTTTTTATTATTTATTTATTTGCATTTCAAGTGAACAAAATACTGTTACATGTTATGATAACGAGTAATTGATGTTAAAACATTGTTCGACGTCAATGTCCGAAATGACGCGATCACCATGCAAAGTGTATATTTAGGGATGAGGGAATAGGGTACTTGCATTTTTTTAATCGATCGAAAAATATATTAAATCGATAGTTCTACTTACTAGAATTACAAATAAAATTATAATATGTAATTTTAATTCACTGTTAATTTATAATGTTGAAGGCCATATGGCCGTTTATGAATGAATAAATAAATAAATAATAATTAATTGAAAAATGTTAATTTGACCCATTTTTCTCAGGTGCTCTGAAACGAGCGCTCATCGGTTAACGTGATTTTGACGTCATAACCCCATGAAATCCATAGTTAGAAATTGGATTGTTTGTGGGTTATGTATGGACGAGTTAGGGAACGTGACGTCACAATATGGAGGCCAGTCAAAAATCTGTTTTTGCACTGGAATCGAATATGAGACTTTATTTTATAAATATATCCACAAAGACACAAAATTAAAAACTCAAATTTTTGGAAAACCCTAATTAATAGTTAATGTACCGAAAACCAAAATAAAAAAAACATGCAAGGACCCTATTCCCTGATTTATAATACCGGTGATCCATGCAAAAGTGAAGCCTGTAATTTTTCAGTTTTACTTTCCCCTTCGCAATATTTCGATCCCCTCTCTTGAATAAATAAATAAATACGTGAAAACATAAAAAACTTGATAACACATAGTAGCCTTAAAATTGAATTACTGAAATAAACATAGTTTCAGTTATTCTCCTCACGACGCTGAAATCCTGTAAAAATTTCTTAGAGTACTTCTGTTTCATGAGGTTTCAGCCTGAAGCTGCAATTTATCAAATGGCGGCTGGCGAATGAATCATGCTGGCGTGTATTTCTTTATTATATTATTATTATTATCGCCACACCTCGTCATAAAAATACAAAACAGAAAAGACCGAAAATATGAACTGAGTTTCGGTCATTTAAAAAAAATTCAACATACTTAAGATTCGCGACCCAGCTATGACGTCACGGTCATTTCCCACGGCATTAAGGTTCAAAATCGCGTGGACACTTGCAATAAAAAAATGGTTAAAATAGCGTTCTATCAATATTTTGAGGTTAATTTCGTTTCAATCAAAAAACTTTTACGGTTATTCCCTAAATTATAATATTATCAGGACAATTTTTTTTATTCTCAGCGACTTTCGGGAAACGGGTTTCTGTCTTTCGGAAAAGAGATCAGATGTGTTCTTCAAAATTTATTTAGATAAATCTATACAAGATATAAAAAATCTTTTACGGTTATTCCCTAGATAAAGGTTAATTTTTTCACTCTATTTTTTCCAAAGCATGTTTAGTAACGGGTGTCTAGATATAAGGTCTCCCGTCTTTAGAAATTTTTGAAATGTCACTATGCATACTCTTAATCACCTGCAATCAATTGCCGAAATTCGCAAAATTTCGGCGAAATACGGTTTCGCGAGACCGAATTATGAAACACTCTTAAGGCGGTGTGTAATCATCACTCACCACGCAGTGTGGCCGAGTGGAAGATGTTACTATTATTATTAATGCCATAACATCGCATCCGCCATAATACTATTTGCGATATAATGGCGCTTGCATGGGGTGTGATGTATCGCCTCCGTAGATTGCTTCCAGAAAAATCGTTCGAATTGCAGTTACTCGAATTTACAGTATTGCTCGAAACACAAAATCCCGAAAATTATTTTTCGAAGACCTCTAGATATGAATGGTCGTATGATACAGCATAGAATTTAAATGTTGTTGAGCACATTTTAGGATTACTTTTACTCAAAACTAGTCCGTCATCGAGCAAATGGTCGACGTGGTAGAGTCAAGTGGTTCTTGGACGGCCACGCTACCGTACACCACTTTTTTTTACCCATTTAGGTATATTTTCTTTGTTATCCCTTTATAATTTATCCTCTCTACATGTTCTGACCATCTCGACTTGTTCACTTTCATTCTAGTTACAAGATCCATTTTACAGTCACTCATCTCTCTAATCACTTGATTTCTTATTCTATCACTCCACACATTCTTCTCAACGATCTCATCTCGACAGCATTTATACCTGATTCTTCCTTCTTCAGCCATGTCCATGCCTCACTCGCATACATCAGTATTGACACCAGTACGGCGTTGAATCTTTGCCTTAGAAGATACCAGGCGTGAAGCTACCTAAGAACACAATTTCCATCGAGTTACCTTTTGGAAAAAATGATTGGTTTAATAATGTCTATTCTGACGTAATCCCATAAGAAATGTTAGCCCCGGCTTCCCTTCTGCAGAAATCCACCCTTCGCCACTGGAAGATACCTACGTTACGACTTTTGATAATAGGACCAATTGCCCCATTCACCCTCTGGTACCCTTCATCATATTTTTTTTCTCATTGATTTTGAATTGATTTCGAAGAATTGGTCCCTCCCCACACACGAGACTTGTCTCTATTGGGGAGGTATCTCGAAACATGTATAGTTTTAAGAAACCATATTTGTGTGTGTAAATATTGAGGAAAAATAAAATGAATTTTGAAATTGAATTGAAATTGGTTCTTATTATAATTACGGAATAAGATAGTTGCCAATTATTAGTTTAATTCGTATAATGATTTCGCGAATCCGGTATTCGCAAAATTATGCTACAGATAATTTTATTTACAATTCGAACATTATACGTGTCGCCACATAGATTAAGCCCACATTTTGATTAATCGCTTATGTTTGTCTACGCCATTTTTCAATGTCTCTATCGTAGAAGCTCTTCTGTATATAATGTGGAGTAACCGTACAGCTTAATGATAACGACCAAGTCTAAATAACAAATATTTCTGTACTAGAATTTGATTAGACAGTGAGCTTTTTTCTTATGAACTATTTTATATAGTACGAGTTTTTTCCTCTGGGATATTTTCTATATAAAATTTTTTCTTATTGGATTTTTTCATACTGGGTTTTTTCCACCCTGCACTTTTTTTACATTTTTTTTATTTTATACCCACAGAGACATGAACAATAATGAATACATTGTCATAGAAAAAAGAACATCTCGTGTCGACTCTCCAATTGAGGGCGCCCGCAGCATACACCAACAACAAAGGCTCTAAAAAAATAACTAAAACCAATAAAAAAATAAACAATACAAGTTCAAGTTAATACAGGTAACTCATATCATAAGGGATTTTGTCAAGTGAGCCTTCCTCTTATGGGATTTTTTTTTCAAAAAAATAAGAAATAAAATTCATAACTCGAAAACTACAACAAATCGTGCAATATATGTAAATTGGAGTATTTAGGTACCCCCATCTCTGGACTTCCGCTTGGTCGCACTTTTTGGGACACCCTTTATAAAAAAGCGTTAAAATGCTTTCAGTGAAATGTCGATAGATGGGTGTAATGTCAAGTCCCACCACAAGGGATTAAATGTGAAACATTACTCAGGTACAAATGTTTTATGGATGGAATATAAATAATGCATTAGCTTAGAAGATAGAGTTACTCATTCTTCCTTCATTCAAGGGCGTATATAGGCCCTCGCCCCCCCCCCCCCCCCGAAATGTATAACAGTGATTTGCCATCATCTACTATAAAAAGCTCCAGGTTCATCACTTCATTTTTTTTTAAATAGCCTGGGTGCTTTTTTTATTGCATTTTTTTGTACACACCAATTTTAAATCCAATCTAAAACACGACCTTTTTCACTTACTTTCACTGACGAATTTCCCTTCCCACCCCTCATCCCCAAGTCAAGGTTGCCCCCCCCCCCCCCCGAAATGAAAACGTAAATACGTCACTGCCTTCAGTATTGAATGTCAAACCACATGATAGATGGGTTGTAGGTACATTAAAGTTATCCATATTCTATAGGGACAGAACTACATACATAATACTGTATTTAAAAAAAACAAGATTTTATGACTTCACATCCTAGAACTGTTCCAAACGATACCGAGCACGCCCTTTCGGAGCGCTTGGATCCCTTCATTCCAGTGGCACCTCCCATCAAGAATAGACAGAATCCAAATTTGTAAAAAGATACGAGTTAATGGTGTGATGAAATGGTAAAAATAGCGTTTTTTTCCATTTTCAGGGGTTAATTTCGCTTCAATCAAAAAAATTCACGGTCATTTCCAATACAAAAAAAACTCCGCGACTTTCGGAAAAAAGATCAAAGGTGTTTTTCACATTTTTTTTTAGAAATCTATACAAGATATAAAAAAATCTTTTACGGTCATTCCCTAGATATCTACTCTATTTTTCAAAAGCATATTTAGTAAGATTGTCGAAATCTGAGGTCTCCTGTTTTCAGAGATTTTTGAAATATCAATATGCCAACTCCTAAAAATATTGAAGTTATTTTCATCACTGTTCCAACGGACAAGGTTAATTACAACGTAATTGAAACGGAGGTGTCGTTACGGGAGTACCCGTTATGTAACGGACCGTTTTAAAGAATTTAATAACGGTTTCGTTTATCCGTTAAGTCGGGAAACGGGACAATAATGAAGCAGAATAAATATTTATTACATGCCTATTAATAATATGCTTGCCTTCAGTTGGTCCTTTTTCAAAATATTCAACAGATGGCGGTAGTTGTGATAAAACATGATGTATTTTTCAGTTTTATTTTTCATATCGCCGCTCGTTTTTTACTTTGACTTAAGCGCCACTTAGGTATAAAATGAGTTATATATATCGTTGGAATCGTCTCGACGAGCTGCGTCGAATGGTCCAAGTTCAAGGTCAATTAGAGAGCTTTTTTGGTCGTTTAGTCAAATAAAAAACCAACTTTTATCTTTCAAAAAATAGGTAAAGCGACGAAAATTACAACTTATAAATCGCGAATGGCGCTTTGTTTTGCTAAATTTTCCCAATTCATGAATGTTTGGTTTATAAGAAAAACAAACATAACACATAAAACAATGCGAGTGGCGCTTTAGCTTTTTTGACTTATCAAAATTATTTAGACAGACGCACTTTAGTCAAATCGTATAATATTAAATCTAAACATGTTCTACGTTTAGTCACATTTACATCTATCTATCTATCTATCTATCTATACCCTCACGCCACATCCCTTGCAGGGTAGGCAGAGAGGACAGAGCGCCAGACAGCCCTATCCTTACACACACTCCTAGCTTCCGTCACATTCATGCAATTAGTCATACACGCTCTCCGATTCCTTTTACTCAAAACGCGTCCATCCTTGAGGATCTGGTCGACATGATCGGACCAGGTCAGTCTCGGACGGCCGCGCTTTCTCACCCCTCTTCGCTCATTCAGATATATCTTTTTTGTCATCCTGTCATCATTCATTCTCTCAACATGCCCAAACCATCTTAGTTTGTTTACTTTCATTCTTGTCACTACACCAGTCTTGCAGTCACTCATTTCCCTAATAACCTCATTCCTTATCTTATCTCTCAGCGTTTTCCCGCACATTCTTCTTAATGACCTCATTTCTACTGCATTCAACCCTGATTCATCCTTCTTCATCCACGTCCACGTCTCACTAGCATACATCAGGGTCGGCACCAAGACAGCATTGTGCACTAGCACTTTTGCTTTCATAGACACATTGCTACTACTAACAATCGGACCGAGCGCACCATTCGTCCTAGTACCGGCCAGCTTCCTTCTTTCAATGTCTCCATCACAGCGTCCATCTCTAAATAATGTTAAATTGTCGTTTAGACTTTTTGAATTTTGGATATTAGTCGTTTCATGTCTTTTAAGTCATTTCTACTAAATACTGAATTAAATAAAAATGGCCATTAGTCACAGTAGATTGTTACTTTTTAATTTTATGTAATGCGTTAATCATTCTTAGTAATTGTTTATGATTGAATTTGCACTTTAGTATTTTTGCGGTTATAACAATAGCTGATATTTGGTACATCTGTCGTCGTTTAAGACAAGATGTTTGAAACAGAATTATAAGGTTTGAAAATATTATTATCGGTCGTTCAACTAACAAATTCATTGTCAATACACGTGTTGCTTTTGTGTGCGATGGGCGCGAACGTATATACCTATTTAGAATATATTTAAGAAATATTTATAAAGAATATATTTAGAAAATTTTTACTTTCCTTCTTTTTTTAAACAGATATGAAGATGAATACCTAGAGTTCCAAGACATTGATCTTCAGTTTTTATTACTCAAAAATTCTTTATAAAATACAAGAGTTTGTGTGTTATCCATTTTAACTTGGAAGTGTTTGGAAAACATGGTTGCATTGATCACTTTGAATTATAACGATTTTATTTTCAGTGCTAATTTAGACATTCTGCTTGATACAGTTTGTCACAAAAAGTTCTATTAGCCATTTTGAATTTTTAGAAATAATATATAAATGACGTGTTAGTCATTTTGATATTTTTGAGGAAGAGTACAAATGGCGTGTTAGTCATTTTGAATTATTAGAAAATATATATAAATGACGTGTTAGTCATTTTGTTTTTTTGGAGGAAGAGTACAAATGGCATGTTAGTCATTTTGAATTTTCATGATTTTAAGAAAAGTGGTAATTTACTTGATTTGAATTAATAAATTTCGAATTATACTAAATATTAGGTTAGGCATTAAGGCATTAAGCGCCATCTAACTCACACAAAAGAGACTATATTTATTAACATTATATACTAAAAAATAGAAAAAAAATCCATCAACAAAACCCCCATACAACTTATTTAAATCGGTTCATAAATAAAAAAGTTATCAGGGTTTTTCTGTTTTTTAAACTTTAAATCGCTCTCCTGAAAAGTTGACCCTGTGTCGCTTAAGTCAAAGTAAAAAGCGAGCGGCGATATGATACCACACATAACCCCACACAACTTACCATCATGACATCTCTCGGTGTCTCCCAAAAGCTGGACAAAATATGACTTAAGATCTGAAATTATTTTTCAACGCCCTTTCATACGATACCAAACATGACCCCACATAACCCTTGGATCCCCTAAACATCACTGCATCTCTTAGAAAAAGCTTTTTTCCAAAAATCGGTAGGAAAAAATTTGTGAATTTTCACAGCAATCTATCGTAAAATGCGTGAATTTTACGAACGAGGTGGTCGGTAGCCTGGTTGGTAACGCGCTCGACTGTTAATCCGGTGGGCGCGGGTTCGATCCCCAATGTCGACTTACTCCAATTCACGATACAAGCTTTTCAAGCTCACTGTGAAGTGTACAAAGGTGTATTTGGGTTTATTCCTATAAACCCCGATTCATTTAAAAAGAAAAAAAAAATAACTCTCCAAAAAATTATTTTGTTTTATCATATGGATGACTCAAATTAATTGCATGCGAGCTTTAATGAACTGGTGCAGCTTTTAGTTCCAGTATTAATTAATTGCCTTGACTGCCTTATCTTTATGTACAACGGCTTCATCGCTGTTCTACTCTGTGCTTTCATTAATACATACTCAGTACACTGTACACATGCTCTATCATTAGCAGAATATATTTCGCTGCATAAGCCTTTCTGTTGCTCCGTTTCTATTCAACTCTATGGGCTATCACACACGTACGGAAAGTTATACTCTAAGGCTCTCCACACACGTCCGGAAGTTCAGTTAACTGAATCGACCGTTTGCAAAAAAGTTCCGACCAAAACCTCCCTCTGAATTCAGTGTTACCGTGATTTTGAATTCAGAGAGAGGTTTTGGTCGGAGTTTATTGCAAAAAAGTCCTATAGTACATTTTTTATTAAACTCGCCCATGAACGTCGCTAGCTTCAGAGTTTGAAAGGCGCCGCAGCCGATTTTTTTTTTGTGGGAGTATAGAAGGTCCTAAATAAAGTTTCGTTTTTACCCCCTAACAACGAGTAATAACATAGCTTGTATCATCTTGTTTCAGAATTGGACCTCGACTATTTGGAGAGGCGAGAAGGAGGACTTTCTACGGCAGGTGCTATTTCCAGGACTCAGCAGCCTCCACCAGAAGCCAGTCCTGATTCCCTGGACCTGGTGAAGGTTGTGGTACTAGGAGCACATAATGTTGGAAAGACTAGCATAATACAGGTACATTATATCTATCTATTCATTTTCATATTCATATCTATTCAAAGGAGACAAGGAGAGATGATGGTCACGACCCTCAGCAGTGAGTACATCGACGCAGAAGAATTCATTGGCATCGCCAGCCTCGTAGCTAGGGGGGGCAACAAAAATTTTAAAAATTACATACATACATATCCACGTCCGCTCCCTATGTGGAGAATGTGGTCGTCACCCAGTTTTTCCAGGAATTTCTGTCCTGAGCCAACTCCGCTGCCTGTTCCCATTTCATTCCAGCCTGGCGCAGCTCTGATGTGAACAGCCTCAGGATGGTCATTGCAGGCCTGCCCTGATGTATGTTGCCTTCAGAGCGATATTTGAGACAGGTGTTGTTGATGCTATCAGCGGGCATACGTGGAATGTGCCCAAGCCAGTTTACCCTACGAGTCTGTATCACTTGGGTGATAAATGGCTGCTGTGTTCGACTCCTGACTTCATCGTTAGTGAATAAAAATTGATATAGCATAAAAAATGCGTAAATAGCGCCGCAGCTGATTCACTTATATTCCCTACTGATCCCCATTTACTAATGATTCCTCTTTCTTTCGTTTCAGCAATTCGTATGGAACGACTTCACAGACGAGTACGTCCCCACCGACAGGAAACACACATTCTATCCATCAGTCATCATAAACGACCACCTTTACGAAGTGAAAATATCAGACATTCCAGTAATACCATACTTTCCAGTGAACTCGTACTACGAATGGACAGACTTTAGATTCTACGGACTGAGAAATGCCACCGCATATATACTCGTCTTTGATTTGTCAAATATAGAAACATTTCAATATATAAAAATGATTAGAGAGCAGATATACGAAAGCAGAGATATGAGAAATGTTCCGGTATTAGTTGTAGGTAATAAACAAGATTTGTTATGCAGTTCCGGGAATAACGCAACTGGTTCCGGTTCGACAGGAGCATTGCAACAATTAGCCCTACCTTCGACGTCTGGAACCAGTTCGTTGCTTTACAGTCATGGAGCTGACCATCGCGATAAAAGAAGAGACGTCGTCAACTTAGTCAAAAAACATTGGAAATGTAGTTATGTTGAGTGTTCTGCTAAATACAATTGGAGAGTCGTGGGTGTTTTCAAAGAACTCATGAAGACGATAGACGCGATGGAGACACTGCAAAGCTGCAAAGAGAGAGACGCTGGGACTCCAATGATGGATAACTTCCACGAAGCCCTCGAGGGGAATCGCTGTGTAATTTTTTAGCAGTACATGTTTCCGTTGAGTTGTTTGAGTGAAGTCGACTGGGGGGAGCTCGGTGACTCTCTGATACAAGTTCTGGTGGATTTGTTGGGTTTTGTTTTTTGTTCGAAGTTCGCCGTGTGCAGATGGTGGGAAATGTTTAGATCCAACGACGATAAGGTGGATTGAGATTTTTGGAGTATTTTTTTTGCGAGAATTTGAATGTAAGTAGTTATATCAACAGATATTCAGCCGAAGGATGGTCTTTGCACCAGGCTTATGACTGATCGTCGACTGGTTTATTGACTGAGGCGAGATGGATCGTGTATCTACCGGGATCCATTGATTGAGATTGAGTAAGTAAAGGGTCATCGAGATAGAATGCCCCTATTTAAAAATGGAATAGCTTTAGAACCATTTACGTTAAATGAATGATTCTTTCACTGGATGATAACTAATGAATGTAAATTTTGTTTGATGTATGATGATTTTGATACAATGCGTAAGCGTATGCGCAGAATGACTGCAAAACAACAACAAAAAATTGACGTAATCTGTCTACCGCCGTTTACCTTGATATTGTCGAAAGACTTCAGAGAAGCATAAAAATGGTTGGAGCGTACATTATATACCAAAAAATAATCTAGAGGGCCGTGTACAATATATATACACGTTACATCTCGGCTCAGCTACCAGCCTTCATAGCATAGCGGTGGAATACTGGCTTGTCAGGTTGGAGGTCTGGGTTCGATTCCTGGCCGCGGCAGATGGATGGACTGGAATTGGTGGATGTGTAAAAGTGATCACATTAAGCCGACCGACGATCAGTCATATCATAAGCCTGATGGAAGGTCCATCCTTTGCTGTATATCTGTTGAGATATAACTACAAGTTTAACAATTGTTGTTAATATTGTTCAGTAATTTAATAAATTACAAATTTGGTAGAAATCATAAACCCCGTAAAATACATATATTAATGTCTAAATAGATTTAGGATAGCGTATAAAATAAAATAAAATAAATAATGTACGAGTATAATCACTAAGAATAAAAAGAAAGATGTAATCAATAAAAATAAAATTGTGTATAATCGTGTTGTGATCAAAACTAATTTTAAGTACCTGTAGGTCTTAGATTATTTATTTATTTATTTATCTCTGTTGAGCATTTAGTTAGACCGTAGGTTCTTTGTGTAAATGAGAATGCTCATTTAGTATGGGAAAATAATCCAAGCCCGGCGCAAACGAAATGTAACTCAAATGACAGGTAAAAATGATTAATTGAATACCGCATAGCGGGCATCACCGAAATCAATGGCTAAATGTGTGAAACACCTTTTCTAAATTCAGGAGAATCAGAGATTCTTTAAATTCAGGAGTGCGCATGTTGCAACGATCTCTTAACCTGTAAATCTTCTAGACAAACTACTTTTTAAAGTTGTTGGTAAGTACTGTAAAAGTTATAGGACATAGGTATACTCAAGATCTGTTTTTTTTTTTAATTAGGCAGTCCACCCTAATTGGGTGATTTGTGCCAGTCAAGTTCTGTTTTCATAGTGAAATCTGTTTTTCTTGTGTAAACTTTGTAAATCTTTTCGAAACAAGTACGAAAACGAACATATTATTTCAATACCATGTTACAATTCAAATTTTAAAAAAAGGTTAAAAAAAATGGTTTTATACTTTTTTTTAGGGTTAGACGAAAATAATGCACAAATATTCAATAATTAAATAGTAACGCAATGTATTTATACAAAATACTACACGTAAATATAGTTTTTTTTTTATTAACAGTCCACCCTAACTGGGTGATTTGTGTAAATCTAGATTATTAATTTTTTGGAATCTATTTAAATTCATTATTATTCAAGTTGAAATTCACAATTTCATGATTTTTTGTATATTTCTCTATACTATGTTTTTTAACTGTAATTTTTATGTAATCACGTATGTTGTATTGCCTCATCCACACGCTTGCCGACAACGACAAATTTTGTGTTCTCGAGCAAAAAGGCGTAGGCGTAAAAAGGCTTACACGAGCCGAGACAAACGCCTCATCCACAAGGCTGCTTTTTACTCATGACTTACTTACTAATTTTTCGTGTCCTGTCTAAAGTCTACCACTCCAATTAGCCGCGACATTCATCGCTTTGTCACTGGCCACAATCAGTTCCCCGGGTGTACTGTACACTGTACAGCCCTCCTCCATCAGTGTACACATCAGTAGGTGGCTGTCATCCTGGGTGACAGCCACAATCGCAGGTGATATTTTCATCTGCAGAGATCACTAATTTGTCAAGATTATTTTGAAAATGACAATTTATGTTTTGTGAGAACATCGGAATTTTCTACATGGCGTAGTTATACGTAGTTATACAATCCTTGCACTTTTGAAATGGCCCTAAAAATAAAATTAAAGTTGATGATATTGTGTTCAAGATGGAGGACACCTTGATTATACTGACTTATTAAGAAAATGAATTTCCCATTTCTTGTTGTTCTTATTAACAAATAAAAAAATAAAATAAAAACTGTAATTGTAACTGGGGTTAACTGGAAGAAATCGCAGTTCTGCGATAAGTTCGCCCTAGTAAACAACGTTTTATAATCTGTACTATGTCCATTTTGTATATTTATATGTGTTTGTTGTTTACTTTAACTTTAAATAAATAAATAAATAAATAATTTAATTTTTAGGGCCGTTTCAAAAGTGCAAGGATATATGGTCCACCCTATATTATAAATAATTACAAAATTTGTCGTCGCTCGTCAAGCGTGTAGCGCCGGCATATAACTTTTAGTTTTTAAAATACCTGAATTATTATTGTTGCCAAAGAAAGCATTGTGAGTGCCAAATTTGTTTGTTTTTTATACAAACTTTTAAATTCCTAATACTTCCAAGTTTTTGTGATTAAATTTTATGATATTCGATGGATGTGATATTACGATGATCGAGGCTAAAGGACAACTAAAGTTGAGATATTTGGTTATTGGGTTAATGCTGGATTTCACCAACTTTTTAGGTGAGGAATAGCGGAGATAGGAGCCACCTAGCACAAATTTTGTATGAAAAATAATGATAAGTGGCTCCTACATATCTCCGCTATTCCTCACCTAAATAGTTGGTGAAATCCAGTATAAATAATTTAATTTTATAGAGAAGGGAGAAATTTTTACTGAGTATGACTGGGTTTATCTACAACGTAGTTATCATTTTAACAATTATGTATGCCCAATCCTATCATCTTTAACCTAGGAAGGAGAGCCCTAAGAAATTTCCATACAAAAACAGAGATAATATTCTATTTATTAAATAAAGAACATAAGCTTGGAGCACCACCACGGCCTACATCCATATGAAATGCAACATGCAACTCACCTACTCTGGGCGGAGATATTATTTGGGCACCTAACGTAGGTGAGTTGCGTCTTGCATTTCATATGGATTTAGGGTGGGGTGCTGCTGCAAGCTGGTGTTCTTTATTCAATAAATAGAATATTATCTCTGTTTTTGTATGAAA
Source organism: Ceraclea dissimilis (assembly GCA_963576895.1). Classification (NCBI taxonomy): domain Eukaryota; kingdom Metazoa; phylum Arthropoda; class Insecta; order Trichoptera; family Leptoceridae; genus Ceraclea; species Ceraclea dissimilis. The sequence continues at coordinate 4,223,858 of OY756379.1, read as the reverse complement.
ATTTCTTAGGACTCTCCTTCCTAGGTAAAAGTTGGTGGTATTGGGCAGTAGTCTCTCAACTAACCAACAGTGTAAGATGGGCATGCTGGACCAGCTAATAAAAATCTTTATTGACCAGTAACAAAAACAAGACAATGCAGTGTGCCAAAAGGCGGACTTTTTGCAAAAGCAATATCTTACAGATAGTTGATAAAAAAAATGGCATTTTTATTAATTTGATATTACATAGAAACTATGAAGCTCAAACCATAAAGCATGCAGCCCCCATAATATATTAACATAAATTAATTATTTTCTAAAAATTCAAATGTTGTGATTTTATTTTTTTTATGTTGAATTAACTGAAAATGGTTGAAAATAAATTTGTTGATAATATAATAAACAGGTTATTCATTTTTTCCATCCCCTCATGCAACGTTCCTTGCAGGGTAGGCAGAGCATATTTCAGACTTCCGAATGAAGGACAAACCCTGGTCATCAATGGTTGTGGACACTCCAAGTAGGTACTAAAATGTGTTGGATAAAAATCAGTAATGGGATGAAGGCTACGGACCCCAACTACGACGTCACGGTCATGTCCCGCGGCGTTAAGATTCAAACTTATGATAAAATGTTAAAAATACAGTTTTTTTTTAATTTTCGTGTTTAATTTCACTTCATTCAAAAATTCTTTTACGTCATTCAGATTTAATGCACATTATCAATACAAAAAAAAATCTCTACGACTTTCGGGAAACGAGTTGCTGTCTTTCGGAAAAAAGATCAGAGGTGTTTTTCACTTCTTTTTTGAGAAATCTATACCAGATAAAAAAAATACTCCCATTCCCTAGATAAAGGTTCAATGTATCTACTCTATTTTTTTTCTAAAGCATATTTTGTAAGGTTGTCTAGATCTAAGTGATCTAAGTTTTCTCGTTTTTAGAAATTTTCAAATGTCAATATGCCTACTTTTAATGTAATGTAGTATTATGTGAACTCCCTTGGGGAAGAAGCAGGAATGACGTTATTCTGGGTTAATTTTTTTTTTGTAGATGAAATAAAACAATTTTTATTGTTGATTCTATTTATTTTTTTATATAGAAAAACATATATACGTGCGTCTATACAATACACACATTAGTTTTATTACAATTATATGCTACATTAACTAATTGTACTGCTGATGATGAGGACTAAGAAATTGCGAAACCAGTAAAATAAAAAATAAATAAATAAAAATATGTCTCTAATAATTTGCACATCACCAGAATTTCTGTTATAGATTCTGTTTTAAAAATCCAAATTAAAAAAAATAGAAAAATAATTGTATTTATAAACAAAATTTATATATGGCAATAAAATTTCGATAAAAAAAATAGAATTTTTTGTAATAACATTATAAAATTTTAAAATGTAAAAACAATAAAAATGTCACCACGGCCTATCACTCAAAATAATAATTGCACTCTAATTATAATATAAAAATTAATCTATGATTCTTAAATCTAAGTAGTATTGGTTCTATAATTATAGTAAATATTTAATTTATATATGTGATTTCATAGCATAGAAAATATATAGTTGAATTTAATAATTTATTACATTTGAGACATGTAAAAAATTAATTATGAAAAATATAAATACTATATTATTGATTTATCGTCCTGTTTATAAAATAAAAATATTCATGAATAACAATGACTAAATTATAGTCGTTAAATTTTTGTCATTAACAATCGTTAAACCTCTGCAAATGCTAACATTTTTTTTTAAATTTATTTTGTTTATATTTAAATAACTATAGTTATAAATATACCTAATCGTCATTAAAATATCAGTTTGACTCGGTCGATTGGATTGTGTTATCCCTTGTTTTTGGTAAACTGTTAATATATACTCGTATATTTATAATTATAAATAATATAAATTTATATTATCTAGTCCAGATTTTTTATTTATATTATCTAGTCTGGGTGAGTGTGTGAGCGAGATTGAGTATGGGTGTGTGAGACGACCGGAATGAACTTATATGTTTTAATTTAACTGTGGTGCATGCTTGTGGGTGACAGCTGAATTATGAATGAACTAATCTTCAATTACTTATATCTATAGTTGTTATCTGTTTTGCACTTATACCTGTAATAAAATAAAATAAATAAAAAATAATCCTTTCCAACAAAATAAATAAATAACTAAAAATAACTATACATAAACATGCACAACTTGACACCCAAATTCTAATAATAATCAAATGTATTTTTAAATATTTAAATACTCTTTTGTGACCTAACTTGGCTAAGTATTTTTGATGAAAACAATCGTGAATTTGATGTGTTATTTACCATACGATTCAGGTATTTTTGATAAAATCAATTTTGAAATTACAACACAATCCAAATAAATTTGATAAAAACAATCGTAATAGAAAACAGTTTAATAATGTTGTGAAAAATGTAGATAAGATATTGGTATTAAATAAAAACTTTGTGACGTATTTTAAATATTTCTTGATAAAAACAATCGAGTGGATTCAAATCAAAAGTAATCAGTTTTGTAATATTTTTTAATCTACTTGCCAAAGTTATAGTCACAATTATTATAAAAAAATATAATGTCGGTATCATTTGATTAAAATCAATCGTGAAATTAATAGAATTATTTACAACAAAAGTCAGGTACCTAAATATTATTGATAGAAACAATCGTAACATAATAACTGTAACATAAAACTTTATGACCTATAATATCAGATACTCCTCGTTAAAAACAACACAGCACAGGTTTACTTGATAAAAACAATCGTGATTTACTGATATATATCAGTACATGACATATGTACGAAACAATCCAGGTAATCTTGATAAAATACGATTGAATACAAGTAACGGCACCTTAAGACAGTTGCACCAGCACCATAAAGTATGTGACCATTGCTCCCAAAACCTGGAAAATAGTAAAAATTGAGAAGTCAGCAAGGTTTTTGGGAACATTCTAAAGAGATTTTTAGCATGTACGGCAGCTGTATATATAAAAATATTTTTGCACTTACAGAAGCGAACAGATCCAGCGATACCGTGAAGAACTTCGCTCCAGAAATGCTCATGGCCTTTTGGCATTGCTGGCAGACGATCTGGACGAATGTCTTTGCTTCTTCTGATCCATTGTACCAGTGACAGGAGTATGCTGCTTCCATTACAGAGGAGCTCTGAAATAAGGAAGAAAATAACTTTTCACCAAATATGAACCTTATAAGAAGCTCTATGTTTTTAACCGTCAGTACGTGGAAGTCCATTTTTGAGGAAAAAATGAAAACTAAATATTCAATAAAGTTTATTTACAATCGTCTGATGATGAAGGTGTAAATCCTCGAATACTAGTCGCGAAATCTAAAGTCATTTTTTTGTGGATTTTAATCTAAATATTTAGTTTTTCATTTATTCCATATAAAAAGCGATAATTCTCTGAGTTAAAATCGTTCTATTATCGCTTCAACTTTCTTTCAATTTTGTATGAGAGGGTAAGCCCAAAATCAGAATATCTAAGCGACAAAATCGTTATTGGGTATATAAGAAGGGGACCGAATATCAAAAAAAGTATTCGCTAGAGTCACTGCCTCATACCTTTGACATTTCTTTAACAAAATTACAGCATTATGTATATCTAACAAACTAGGCTAATAATCTCAAGTTTTAGTAAATTTCAGAGGTAACATAGTAGCTAATTATTTTTTCCAGAAAATTTACAATAATCAAATTTCTGACTGCTAGAGTCACTAAAACTTATTTTCATTTATCCATGTTTTAAAGTCTTGGGATGATATCTCTAATATTAGATGAGTTAACAGATATTGCCCAGCGTATCGCATCTCACAAACGGCGGTGGGCAGGTCACATGGCTAGAGATCCAGATGAAAAGTGGTCGAAGAGGATGGAAACCCAGAATTACCAGGAGTGTAGGAAGACCACCACTACAATGGAGAGACGACCTAGTCAAATATGTGGGTACCAACTGGATTCAGAGAGCCCAGGATAGAGCGGCGTGGAAGCAGATGGAGAAGGCACTTGTCCAGGAGTGGACGGGAGTAGGCTGAAGGAGAAGAAAATCTAACTTTTCTAAATTTAATAAAATTATGATACTGACCTCTTCAATAAGCTGGTTTCCATAGACACAGAAATGGAACACTTGTCCAAGGGTGTAGCAAAGATATCCCAATGTTGTCAATGTGTATACGTTCACTCCGTTTATCTGAAATCAGACAGAAACAATTACCGTAAAACCCAACCCTGATTAATCGTTCAGCCATTGCCAAGTCGTAGTAGTATAAACAAAATCTTTCTCTACAATACCCTGGGACACAGAGAGTTTTACCATGCAAATCGTATGGTAGTTCTGGTTTTTTACATATGTTATACAGGTTGGTCCCCTGGTTTGTGACCTCCTCACCCTTAAACGTTAAATTAATTTTCAGAACAGCATATCTCTTTTGTTATTAGTCCAAGGTCACATAACTATTTAAATAATAGTTTTATCAAAAAATGTTGTAGGCTCAAGTTGCAGAGAATTTAATATTCTTCAACTTCTACATACAGCTTTACTTTATAAAATGGATTGTTAAAAAGTTATGATCAACAAATTGAAAAATTACCGAAATTTCGGCAGTTTTTGGCTTTCCCTAGTGAACGCACAAGGGTGGGAAGGTCACAAACTTGGATTCTTAACCAGGGGACTAACCTATATAACATATCCAAAAACCAGAACTACTATACGATTTGCATGGTAGGCTAACAATTTATGTCTAGGTTTCCTGGAGTACAAGATTAAACAATATTTTTTTTTACCTTCGTGCACTGATAGGCCAGTAAAGTCAATGAAATTGTCGAGAACAGCATATGGAATAGAAGTGCTATTCCATAAGCGTCACCAATTGCGTCTACCAATCTGAAAAAAAAAAAAACAAAAGGATTAAAATTTAATTAGATTGAATGCAACATAACCATTTTTTTTTTCAAGCATAAGTAAAATTACGCATCTTTTTTCAATAATGTCAAACAACTCTTTGAAACTGTAATGAAAAACACACCTGTTTTTCAAACATAGTGAAAATTTACACGGATTTTTTCTAACAATGTAGAAAAAAAAACATAGATTTTTTCTAAAATTGAGAAAAATAACACAGTTTTTTTCTAAAATTAAGAAAAATAACACAGATTTTTTCAAAAATCACAATTAAAACACCACTTTCTCCGAAAAAAAAAACACTCATAATTTCCAGTCATTACAGGCTATAACATCAGGCACCCCGGCCTGCTCATCACCTTGTCAGAAGGAATGGTAGAGGGCAGTAATGTGAGAGGTCGCCCAATAAGCAGTTATATGGACCAGATTATTGAGAGCGTGCGCTGTAGCACCTGCATGGAAGTGAAGAGATTGGCGAGTAACAGGACGGCGTGGAAATAAAGAACGATAATGCTTGGTACAAAGCAATCTGCAAGATTGTAACCACATAAGGACACTGAAGGAACGTAATTCAGGGGTGGGGTCTGCCGGGGGGCTCCCTTAAGGTTAACTCTGGGCCCACCTTTTTTTTTTTTTTTTTTTTTTTTAGCTCTTAAGGGCTTTATTGCAACAATAATAACAATATTAACATACACATACATTGTAACAACTGTGAAATATTTACTAATTACATCAAGCAGTGTACAGTATGCATGTTGATATACAGAGTCACGCCAAACCTTATCCAGGTTTGTCGGCGCGTACTCATTACATCAACATTGCACACCACAAAAATACTCATAGGTATAACATATATAGGAAAACAATGAGAAATGATTATGTATAAATAAAGTTACATTTTTGCAACCATTCTTTTATGAGTTTCTTTACCATACGTTTACTCTTACAGTTCTTAATGGTAGTCGGCAACATGTTTAACAATTTGGGGACATTATAGCTCAGGGTACGTTTACCATATTTGTTATTACATTTGGGTATACAATACCCATCATTCACTCTAAATCTAGTGCTGTGCTCATGTTGCGGTACTATTTTGTATTCATCATTTTGAAACTGGTCTACGATAATTTTATTCCAAAACAATCCTTTGGCTGTCAAAACATTCAATTTTTTAAAATAAACAGAAATATCATCGCGGGTGTTTTTTCTTGTTATCAGCCTCAATATAGATTTCTGTGCCAACATTACCCTTTTCAAATTAGTATTAGTGCAATTACCCCAGCTACTGATCCCATATCTAATCACTGATTCAGCCAAAGACTTGTAAACAGTCAACAGAGCGTGGTTGGGCACGAAATATTTTATTTTGTAAATTTGCCCAGCAATTGAGCGTAACCTCTTACATACTTTATTCACGTGAGCATCCCACTTAAATCTATCGTCTATACAAACACCTAGGTATACAAAATCATTCACCAAGTCAATACACTGACAGGAACATAAAGCGGGGAGCTCAACATTTTTATGAATGCACTCATGGTCATGTGATACAATTGAAGGTGACATATTACAAATAGTGTGTGGGTTTCTAATGTGCATCAACTTAGTTTTCTTAGCATTTATCAGAAGCCCAAAATCATGGGACCACTGCAATAATTTATTAAAATCCCGTTGTAAAAGTTTAGCCGCTACCTCAACATTACTATGAGCAATAACTAAGGCAGTATCATCTGCATATACATAGTGTTTAACATTTAGAAACACAGTCCCGATCGTAGAGCGCATCTAAGCGGTTGTGTTGATTGTGATTATTTGCGATATTATTGTGAGAATACAAAATTTAATTTATTAAGTCCGAAGCAGCAAAACATCTAGAGTGGTTCAAAAATTTTTTTCCTTTATAATTATTTTTTTTTTCTTTTTTTTTTTTTTTTTTATTTAATTATTTAATTTTTTCAACCTTTTTGTAGATTCCATAGTGGAACAGGTTCCTCCAATATGGAGGTACCCCTGGTCCCTCCAGATCCTCCCGACCCGAGAAAGAGACCTCTTTCTCCGGATGTAGATATTTCCATTTCTTCCCCTCCGTCTAAAGTTCCTGCCATATCTCCCAATCCTCCTCCTTCTCCCCAACTCCCTTACTCCCAACCTTTAACTTACAAATCCACGTCATTAGGGCCATTCTTGGTCTATGTCCAAAATGAAGATTCATCCAAACCAATACGTGCGCTGGATTTTGGTAAGTTGTTGTATTCTTTAAAAATTCAAGGTATCATCACCGGCTCAGTGAAGGCTGAGGGTAAATATAAAATATCTTTGACATTTTTGAACCCTAAATATGCAAACAACTTTTTGGATAACCCGATAATAACTGAAAACAAATTAAAAGCGTATATCCCCACGTTCAAGCTAACCAAACAAGGAGTAATTAGAGGAATTAGTGAGGATATCGATATGGAGGAATTAATAAAGTATTCTGAGCCCTCCCAATTGAAATTAATCAAGGCAAGGAGATTAAATAGGAAGATTCAGTCTAGTGAGGGAGCCACATGGAAGCCCTCACAAACCGTAGTTGTTACCTTCGAAGGGCAATCCCTTCCGGAGTTCGTATTTTTGTTCCACAATGCATTTAGGGTTGAGCAATATGTCTTTCCCACCATCCTGTGCTACAACTGTAGTAGATACGGGCATACCAGAGCACAATGCCGATCATCGGCCCGTTGTTATAAATGTGGAGATGCTCATAACGGCGAAAATTGTCTGTCCCAAATTTTAAAGTGTATTAATTGTGGAGGGCAACACTCTGCTGCAAACCTTTCTTGTCCTGAACTCAAAAGACAACAGGACGTAAAAAAAACTATGGCTACGAACAATGTATCTTATAAAGAGGCCCTCGCCGCCCATCCTCAAAAATTCTCTCTATATTCAGAAGCAATGTCCCAGGCCCTTCCTTCTTCATCAGTAAACTCAGCCTTGACAGATAATAATGTCCACCCCCCGCTACCATCCAGTCATCGTAAGACTATTTTCAAATTCAAAACCCCTTCTCACCCCTCAGTACTACCTGGTTACAACCAACCTGAGCACAATTCCCTTCTTTTTTGCCCAAATGGCAGTTCTTGGTCATCTGCTCCAAATGGATGTGCTCTCCCCAACAATCTTCCAGCCCCCGATCAATCTGAAAACTCCACATCTTCTGGTTACCTCCAAAATAAATTTTCCTCTGGCAACAACAACTTTTTAAAAACAATGATTTCCATGTTAATAGAAATTCTCTCATCTCAAAATTCTTTACCGTCCAACGCAGCTCAACTGATTTCCATTCTACAGACCTTTTTAACCGAAAATGGCTCCACAAACTTTTAGTTATAAAAACGTGTCATTTCTACAATGGAACAGCCGCAGCGCTGTATCAAATAGAGATGATATTTCATTCCTTTTAAGGAAATACAAAATAGATGTCGCTGCAATTTCGGAAACATGGTTTTCCTCAGATTCTTTTGTATCATTCCCAGGATATGACTGCCTTAGAGATGATCGCCCCGATGGTTACGGAGGGGCAGCACTATTGATAAAAAAATCTTTCTCTTATGATCGTCTAATTCTTCCGATCTCCTCAAGAATGCAAATAGTCGCCGCAAAAATCATGGACATCACTGTGGTGTCGATGTATTCCCCGAGATCCCAGTTTGATACATTGTATTGGAACAGCATCGTCCCAATTTTCTCTTCTACATATATGATTATGGGTGATTTTAATGCACATTCCTCATCATGGGGCCCTCAAAAAACAGATTCAGCTGGCAAAGCGGTGTTGGATTGGGTCGACAACTTAAATTTATGTATCTTAAACGACGGCAGCCCCACTATAGTTCCTCCTCCACATCAGAATCCGACCGCGGTAGATTTAACGATTTGTACTGGTGAATTAGCTTCGCTGATCGCATGGGAAGTTCTCAAGGACCCTTTATCCAGCAATCACCTTCCTATAATAATAAGAATAAGATCAAACAATTCACAATCCAATTCGTCTCGTCATAAATCCGGATATAACACAAAGAGGGCTAACTGGAGTAAGTTTGGGGAGTCTATAGAGGGGGGTTTTATAGATCTCCCTTCTGATGATTCTATGAGTGATGTAAATATGGTTTCCGACAAGATTTCCCACCTCGTTATTAGCGCGGCCGACGCTTCCATGCCTAGGAAGAGCTCTGTTGGACATCGTAGAGCATCTCCCCCCTGGTGGGACGAGGAATGTACGGCTATGGTTAGGCAACGCTCTGTGGCAATGAAAACCTACAGAAGGAACATGTCTCTTGAAAATTATCTCTCCCTTCGAAAGGTTCAGGCTCAAACCAAAAGAGTTCTTAGGAGTAAGAAAAGACAGGGATGGTTCAGATTTTGTAGCTCTCTCTCTCCGGATACACCACCATCAGACGTCTGGAATTCCGTAAATGCTTTTAGAGGTGCATATTCCCCAAGACCTAACACTTCAAAATGTACATCCTGGATTGATGGTTTTGTGCGGATCCTGGCTCCTGCGTATGCTCCCGGGGAGTTTGAGCTGCGGAAGGACTCTGTCTTCGCGCCCCAGCAATCATGTATTCTCTCTTCCCCTTTTTCCTTTAACGAACTGGATGTAGCAATTCAATCCGCAGGTGATTCTGCTCCTGGTCCAGACCAGATCTCATACTCCTTTATTCGACACTTTCCTAGACCCCTTCTTCTCAAACTTTTATCATTATTCAATGTGATTCTCACTACAGGTTCGGTTCCTTCATCATGGAAGCAACAATTTGTCGTACCAATTCCCAAGCCAGGTAAAGACTCGACGTTGGGATCCTCATACAGACCCATAGCTCTATCATGCTGCTTCCTAAAAATCCTCGAGCGGATGATAAAGGCTAGACTGGAGTGGTTCGTGGAGAGAGAAGCACTTCTGCCAGAGTGGCAATTTGGTTTTCGGAAGAGCCGATCGTGCCTAGACAACTTGAGCATTTTGGTGACTGATATTCATCTTGCTAGAGCCCATAAGACGGATCTTATTGCGTGTTTTCTGGACATTCGTAGCGCTTACGATAATGTGTTGCTCCCAATATTGTTTGAGAAATTGTTATCTTTAGGTATTCCGGACATTATTTGCCGTCTGATTTTCAACATAATGTGCGAGAGGGAGCTCCTGATTAAGACTCCAGAGGGCGTGGTTGTGAGAAGAGTATATAAAGGACTACCGCAGGGGTCAGTCTTAAGTCCCCTACTCTTTAACGTCTACACTCAGGACATCCAGTCTCTGATTCCTACTTCTTGTAGTGTCTTGCAATATGCCGATGACTTTGTTGTTTACAGCGCTGAAAAATCCATTGCTCGATCGAGTGAGGTCATGGAGAGTACTCTCGAATCCCTTAGCTGCTGGTTTAAGAAAAATGGTCTTACTCTTTCGCCTAACAAAAGTAAAATTGTGTGTTTTTCAAACAAGCATAGAATTCCTAACATTAGTATCAAATTTGATAATATTCCGGTTCCTTCGGAAGATTCTGTTAAATTTCTTGGCATGACCCTGCACCGGAAGCTCTCATGGAACATTCATATCGAGAAGGTCATTGCAAAATGTGAAAAAAACATAAACATTCTCCGTGCGGTGGCAAGAGTGTGGTGGGGTTCTCACCCAACTACAATGCGAACCCTGTACGATGCTCTGATAAGAAGTGTTCTAGATTACGGTGCATTCTTGTTTGAGCCTCTGCCGAATTACCTTGCAGACAAACTGGAAAGAATGCAGAACAAGTCAATTAGAGTCATCTTAGGAGCTATGCGGTCTTCACCTATCGTGGCCTTACAGGCCGAATGTGTCGAAATGCCACTTTTTCTTAGAAGAAAATCCCTTGCATTAAAGTTTCTTGCGGCAAGGCTGGCTCAGAAGAATCATTTGATCTTTCCCAAATTACAGGTACTCATTCAGAGATGTCAGACCGTTCCTTACTGGCGTTCTAGAATATACCCATTGCTGTGCTCGTCCTATCATTATGTCTTAAACAGTTTCCCGGATTCATTTCATTCTCTTTTACCAATGTTCTCTCTTCCGTTTGAGGCTACAACATTTCGTCCAGATGTGCTCCGGCACATGGATATTGACAAGTCAGCTTCGACTATGGATCCTAGTTCAGTCAACAAATTTTTCTTGGAGAAAGTAGAGGAAAGGTGGCCCTCACATGCCAGGTTTTTCACTGACGGCTCGAAATCTCTGGAGGGCGACTGTGGGGCAGCCTTTTGTGCCCCATCTCTCGGTATAGAGAGACAATTCCAACTTCCACGGTCCGCATCCATCTTCACAGCGGAATGTGTTGCCCTTCGGGAGGCGCTAACGGAGATCCTTTTGACTACCACCCCATACTCAATCATATTCACAGACTCTTTTAGCCTTGTAGATAACTTGTGTTCTGTTAAGAAATCATCAATAAATAATCACCTCATATATGATATTCTGAAATCTCTTTACGTGGCCTCTTCTCGTAAACTAGACATTACAGTCTGTTGGATTCCTTCCCATGTTGGTATAGCTGGAAACGAGCGTGCTGACGCTCTTGCTAAGCAGGCATGCAGCTGTAGTATTATCCCTCCTATGTTTGCTCTTCCTATTGCGGATTGCCAGAGAGTGACGAAACTTTCTGTCATGAGCGAGTGGAATGAGTGTTACTCCAATTCTACTACTGGTTCCCATTATAGGAGTATTCAACCGTCTGTTCCATCGCACCCGTGGTTTAACAAATGCAAACTTCCAAAGTTAAATGTTTCATTACTGTGCAGACTCAGAATTGGTCACGTCATCTTAGCCGCACACCTTTTCAAAATTAATGTCGTGGGCTCCCCACTATGTGAATGTGGAGAAGATGCTGAAACTGTTGACCACATATTCTTCGGTTGTCCCCTTTTGCCGAACGAGGAATTCCTGAAGGACATCAGCGGGGTGTGCAAGACCTTGCCTATTAACATTCAATCGCTGTTAGCTCTGAATTCTCCGAAAGTGAATAACTTCATTGTAAAACACTTGAAGAAATATGATAAAAAGGTGTAACCGAGTTTTGGAATCATAAGTGTAATTTGTATTAAAGTCTCCCAAACGTGTTTTAAAAACGGGTTACTTGAAATCGGGAAATAAAAAATCCTTTTCATAACATTGATTAAAAAAAAAAATAAAAAAAAAAATAAAACATTTTGCCCGACTCTATGTTCCATTTAGTTTAATTTTGCCTGTAGTTCCTGGAATTGAATTGTATTTTTGAGTGTACCTACGGCCTGTATATAACTGTGCTGTGCGGTCAGAGAGATATTGTTGTATATATTCTGTGTTTGTCATACAATAGTTTTTTCATTGATGTTATATAAATAATATGTTTGTCGTACATGTTGAAGATATTGAAACATTTCATAACACTGCATTTAGTATTTGTTACCTAAATATAAAATACTATGATTCGTCACTCTCAGTGTAGAGAAATGAGTAAATAACCAAAATACTTGACAATGGCAAAATCACCCGCAGACGGGTGCGTGCCATATTTAAATAAGAAGAAGAAGAAGAACATTTAGAAAAAGGTTTTTCATTACAGAAACAAATATTAAATACAGGGTAGGGCCTAAAATGGAGCCCTGAGCTACCCCTGCCCGAATTTCTCTACTACTACTGCAATGATCTGAGATCCTAACACAAATTTTACGATTTACTAAGTAATTCCTAAAAAGTTGAAGCACATGACCACGGACACCAATACATTCCAGCATGAACAGTAGCTTACTATGGTTGATGGTATCAAATGCCTTCGAATTATCAATAAATAAGACTAGAACATGATTTCTGTTATTTAATTCAGCATTCACATAATCAGAAAATTCAACCAAAAGTGTTTCAGTACTCTATTCTTTTTGAAAGCCATGTTGAGATGGGTCCATGAGATTAAATTTTCGGAGATAAGCAGTAAGGTTCTTTAATAAATATTTTTCCAGTATTTTTTCAATTGCAGGTAATATGCTTATAAGTCTATAATTTTTTAAAACATTATGTTTGTCGTTTTTGTATATTGGTCGTACAATACTACATTTTAAAATGTCAGGTACTGTAGACTGTTTTATAATGAGATTTATTAAGTGAGTTAACAAAGGAGCAAGTAAGTCAACATTCTACTTAATGTCTTTAATTCGAATGTTGTCGACCCCCGCCGACGATGTTTTGAGTTTTGCAACAATGTCTACAACGTCAGCCACCTGTATGTCAGGCAAGTACATACTTCCTAACGCAATCGGTGGGCTAATGTTAATCGCAGTCATATTGCAATGATGCAGCATCTGCGAAACACTATCAGAAAAGTAAGTGACAAACATTTCGGAAATTTCTTCCACATTATAATCCTTGGAAAAATACTTCAAAATAATTTGGTCGCAATTACTTTTTGTTTTGCGGCCTAAAATTGAATTAATAGAATCCCAAGTCTTTTTTACATTATTTAAATTATTGGTAAACATGTTTGCATAAAAAATTGATTTTTTTCTCATAATTAACTTGTTAACAGAGTTTCTAAAACATTTGTATTCTCTTTCATAGTTTTTATTTGTTGGGCAACTTTTCCAATTCCTAAATAAAAAGTCTCTATGCTTAACTTTATCCAACAGTTCAACATTCATCCATTTATTGCAAGGGGAGTTTCTTTTTTTACCTAAGGTCTTATTATACACATTACAAGAATTGTACAGACACTGAAAAACTTCCCTCATCCGGTTATACACATCATTACAATCATCTAAAATTAATAGGGAAGACCAATCAACAAATTTCAGTTGAGAATTAAACTTTTTTTGCGATAGAACTGCATTGCCCTCATGTGACGATTTGTCATTATTGTTATTGAAACTATTTGGTAAAGAGAAGTTAATAGAAAGCGAGACGCCAAAGTGATCAGCCACCGCCACCCTCCATACACAAGAGTGCAAGTCGGGGGCGGGCACAGTAGATATGCACCTACCACATCTATAATAGATATGATCTATACACGACCTTGTTATTCTACCAGCCACCACGGCCTCTCTAGTAATATCATGTATACACTTCGACAAATAATGATCAGACATTACATGTTCATATTCTTTTACAGTATTTTCCTCCTCACACAAAATATCGATATTAGTGTCACCAATAAGGAGCAAACTATCTATCTATTTATGCGAAAGTATTGCATTTAATTCCTTTATAAATTCACTTTTACTTGTTTTAGGAGGCCTGTAAATAGCAACAATGTAAATTTTATAAACACCTTTGAGATTCAAACAACCACATACACATTCAAAATATTTAGTATCTAGTGAGGGATTTTCCTTAAAAGTAATATAATCTTTTATATACACAATTATTCCACCACACTTCTTCCTCTTCCTCCAGAAACTGTAAGAGTTGAATCCTGGGAGGGTATAGAGTGATACATTGTCCTCTCTTAAGGCCGTCTCGGTGAAGATCAGGACCTCCACATCCACAAGGACATTCTGCAGGCGAAGTAGCAGCTCATCCCAATATTTGTGTAGGGAATTTACATTCACATGAAGGACAGTTAGCGATCGCCCACTGGTGTCTGTCAGTCTAGACTGCTTACACCACGCATCAAAATCGACCGTCCTCGTGTAATTTGTCTGATCATCAGTATCAATATATATATAATCCATTATTTTCTGGGCGCGTAATATCTTCCTAGGTGTACTCCCTCCGGCCAAATGTCAGGGTTGTAAAACTTCTCTGCTGAGCTATGCAAAACCGAGAATTTAAAAGAGGCGTAGTCGCCTCTAGCTGTCAACTTTTCTACGTCTGTCACACTGTCCTCCACACTCCTGAGGAACTCTTGTAAGCTCTCTACGGATGTGTCAATGTGCAGCCGCCACACATGCAAGAATGAAAGGCGAGGAGCCGATTTAAGCTTTGTATCGCTCTTCTTTGAACCGGTTAAGATGTTGCGCGGTCTCCTTCTCCTGGCAAGCACAGGCACCCAGGGGTTCAACTGTTCACACCCTGTCGCTGGTAAGCCAGAAAAACCCGGCGCCACACTTCCACCAGTCCCCTGTCTCGAGTCCTCCGGTATAAGCCCCTGAGTTTCCGGTAGCCCCTGAGTAGATGGCAAGCTCGAAGTAGATGGCACGTTCGAAGTAGATGGCACGCTCGAAGTAGACGGCAAGCTAGAAACCCTCCCCCGCGCCACACCAGAAGCCTTCACAGACGCCGTGACAGCCCTTCGGGGCTGCTCCACCAATCTTGAAGAGTGGCCAGGCTGAGCAGACGTCAGACTGCCAGACCGCCTGCGCGTACCAGCTGAAGACCCCCCGTTGTCCGCCGTCACTAGGGTAGAGACTCTGCGCTCCTGAGCGAGTTGCGAGGCCCCCTCCAATGCAGTTATCTTGGCACTCAGAGAGACAATAGTGGAGCCCTGTCTCTCAATCACCGCTCTCTGCTCCAAAACAGTTTTGTTCAATTGATCTATTTTACCACATAAAGATTTCAGAGTGTTCACAATCTCATCCATGTTTGCCGTCCAATTGGATCTTGTGAGCGGCATTCACAAAGATTAATTATGTTTACGGGTACACTTGTACTTGAATAATATATCACCCGCCTCGCAAATTTGCGACAATACAACCTCACTGGTAATCACAATTTTTTTATAAACAATAAACAGAAGATTATTCATCACATACTCGCACATTCATAACGATTTATACACCAAATCATCAGAAATTTAACAAGGCATTCACTGATAACACTTACTGGACGAAATTCCCAGAAATACCGCAGAAAAAAATCCAAAAACTTCCCACCAAAAACCAAAAAATCCAAAAACTTGGCACCAGGAATGACGTCACCTCTTAATAAGATTTGCTTAGAAGTGCGGGTAAAGAGGTCAGCTACCCGGGGATGTGGAGGGCCTTAAGCCCGCGGGATTTTCCTTCAATTACAGAAAAAAAAACATTTACTTACCGCACTATATGCTTATGTCTCTCCACCCAATACTTGATGGCAGATCTCACCAACATCTCCTGCTTCTTGGAAAGTCCGTTGGGGTTATTGTTTCCGAATTGCTGCAGTTGAGACCCGCCGCGGTTGTTCATGCCAAAGTCCTGACGATTGCTGTAAACAGCCCTAAAGTCCATGTCAAGAGCTTCTGTGTTCTTTGTTCCTTCGTCGTCTGAAAACCAGGAAAATTGTATATTTATTATTTTTTAGGAATATTGTAATAGATGTGAGAACGTGGTCAATGACAAAAATAATCCTTACTAAATTCTCTACAAAAAATATTATATACATTTTTTTTGCAGGACTTGCAGTTTACCCGCAATGGCCTAGTGAGCTTGCTATACCGACAACCACCGATTTTTTTTTCAAGGATCTGGGCCTGCATACACAAACCCAAATACTTCCCTGCACACCTTGCACTAGGCTAAAAGCCTGTATCGCAAAGTGTGGAATACATCGCCGGCGCCGGGGTTCGAACCTGGCACCTCCCGCTCGGGAGACTGCCGCCTCAACCAACTGCGCCAACCGTGTACTCAATTTAACAACAATCTAACGTAGAATTTAGTATTTGAGATGATAAAATCAATGATTAACATATACTTTTATGTAAATGTTATAGATAACCTAAATATAATTAAAGTTAAATTTAAGGGCATGGCACCAGGAATGACGTCACAGACATTTACCACGGCATTAAGGTTCAAAATCGCGTGACAATCGCATGATAAAATGGTAAGAATAGCGTTTTTTCCATTTTTTGGGGTTAATTTTGCGTCTATCAAAAAACTTTTACGGTTATTCCCTAGATTTTGATGCATATTATCAGTACAAAAAAAAAATACTCCGCGACTTTCGGGAAACGAGTTTCCGTCTTTCGGAAAAAAGAACAGAGGTGTTTTTAAATTATTATTTTTGTGAGAAATCTATACAAGGTATAAAAAATCTTTTACAGTTATTCCCTAGATAAATGTTCAATGCATCTACCCTATTTTGTTCCAAAGCATATTTAGTAACGGTTGTCGAGATATAAGGTCTCCCGTTTTTAGAAATTTTCGAAATGTCGGTATGCATACTTTTAATGGATTTTCACAATTAATTATTGAAAACTCATTACATGATGAAAAAATGATATGATAAATAATGTGATACATTTCTACTATGTCAGAACGAGGAATTTAGGGGAGGGGGGGGGGATTTTGAAGCCCAAACCAAAAAATGTATCTCAACAGATATATACAGCAAAGGGTAGACTTTCCATCAGGCTTCAGGTTATATTCAACCACGACACGTAGAAAATTACGATTGTCTCACAAAAATGTGATTTTAAAAATTGATAATATGTTAAGATACTGAGGTGGTCGTTCCCTGGTTGGTAACGCGATCGACTGTGCGAGCGCGGGTTCAATCCCCGACTAACTCCACTTCACAACAAAAGCTTTTCAAGCTTTCTGTGAAGTGTACAAAGATGTATTTGGATGCATTTCAATAAACCCAGATTGATTAATTTTGGTTTATAAATTTTTATTCTTGTAAAGCGTTTTTTCTACATTCCGTCGGGGGTGTATAAAATATACCACCCTCCCTTCAACATTAAGGCTGGCCACAAACGTCCCGAAGTTAAGTTCCGGAATCGACCGTTTTGCAAAAAGGTTCCGACCAAAACCTCTTTCTGAATTCAAAATCGGGGTGACGCTGAATTCAGAGAGAGGTTTTGATCGGAACTTTTTTGCAAAACGGTCGATTCCGGAACTGAACTTCGGGACGTGTGTGGCCAGCCTAAGAATGGCAACAATACGTATGTACTTAATGTATACGTATTTCGACAACACAGCCATCGCTGCTCGTGGTGTACAAGATATGATCCCTACTATGCGAGACGAAGGTCTGGGTTCGAATCCCAGCCGGGGTGAACTGAAATGGCGAATGTTTCTCGAGTGAAAAGTGATCACTTAAGCCAGCCGAGGTCGGTCGTAAGCCCGACAATGTTCATCCTTAATTCGTCTACACTGTTGTAGGGATACTGAAACCCAGATTCATAAAAAAACTTATATAAGTATATGCAATAGATAACCTAAATATAATTAAAATTTAAGCTATAGATTCAGCTAATTAATATATCCCTGATTATAATTTCATGTAGACGTAACACGAGCAATATTTTATGTAAATTACTACGGCTGGTAGACTAATGAATATTCAATTAAAACGAAAGCCTCTAATTACTTGAATTGTGTGCTTAATTAAAATGTATGAAGTGTGGGTGTTACATGTTTCTACGGGGAAAAAAATAAAATGTAAAATTTACACAGTTTTTGCTTACGATCCGATTCTATGTTATGTAAAAACCATTTATGCCGAAGGAGAATGCTAAAAAAAACCAGGCCCGGCGCAAACTAAATATAACTCAATTGATAGGTAAAAAAGAGTAATTTTATTTATTTATTTATTTATTTAGTCATAAACGGCCGCAAGGCCTTTAAGAATTTACAATATTACAATCATCAAACAATACACTTCAAATTACATCTTCAAAAAAAAAAAAACAAAAAAGTCCGTAAATTGAGTAATTGCATAGAGGGCATCATCGAAATCAATGGCTAAATGTGTGAAATACCTATTCGAAGTTTACAGTGGTCTTCATGTAAAATCGCATACTTAAATGATATAAATGTATAAAAAATAACACCACGTTTTGCCAAAAATGTGAAAAAAACACCCCATTTTCAAAAAATAACACACCATTTTCAAAAAATAACACAACTTTTCCCGAAAAATAACACCGATTTTTTCCAGTCCCAACTAATAGTGTGTTTCTGTCTACTTTACCATGTTTTTCGCTCTCAGTTCCAGATATCTTGAAGAGTTCGGCAGTGTCGGGTCTGTACGTGTCCAGGGTAGCTGATAGTTCCATCAGAGGCTTCATGATACCTTTGAGGTGCTGCAGTTGCTCGCAGACGAAGATCAGCCAGGAACAGAACACTTGATCCATCAGATTGGAGTGCATCATCGAGAAAATCATCCAATAAATCTGAAAATTTGTTTTTAAGATTACTAAAAGGGCGATATTCTCCGAGTGATAATCGTTTATTGTTTATTGTTCATTATCGTCCCTAGGCCCTAATTTCGGGCACTTGGACTCGTCAAATTTACATAGTTATAAGTAACAATAAAAAGAGTTTTGAACAATTAACAGTGGCAATGTGCCAGAAAAGTAGAATCAATGCAAACAGAGTGTAAAGGGCTCAGTTTGCATTTCGTCATACAGATAATAATATCCTTACATAGTGATCCATGCTAAACTGGACTTATTGTCCTGGATAGCATTTCGTCAATTGTATACAATTCTTTAGCCACAAGATACTTTTTTACCTCTCTTCTAAAAGCTCCAAGCTCCAGGTGTTTCAAGCTGTCAGGTAAAACGTTAAATAGGCGTACACTCAAGCAAATAAAACTTTTCGTTCTATTATCTCTTAAACTTTTTCAAATTTTGTATGAGAGAATATATCGTATGGCGTTGGAAAGAACAGAGTCAAGGATTAAGTCCGTGAGAGCTCAGGTATTGACGTGCCTCAGGAGACAAGTTATGGATGTCTTCCATTGTGTCGCTGAACCTAGTGAGCTGTCATTCTTCGACGATGTGGTTAATGGATTCCACCCCACCACAAGGGCAGCTGGGGTTGTCCCGCTTGCCCCATCTGTGTAGGACAAGGCCTCACCTTCCATGTCAATTTCTGATTCGGTTCAAGTTGCACCAGAGGTGGCGTGGTAAATGGTGTGTAAACGCAAAATAACAATAATGGAAAAGAAAATGTGACTTATTGTATAGAAAGCGGACCAAATATGAAAAAATATCAGTCATAAGCCTGATGGAAAATCCATCCTTTGCTGTATATCTGTTAAGACAACTTCTTCTCTAGTTTTAATCGTGCTGATTAGTTTGCAGCAAATTCCTACATCTTGTACTCTTCTCTGTCTCCCGCAGCTCTCTTCAGCTCGACATATATGGCGCAGTTCATGTCCTCGTACACCTGGTCCAGGTACTGCCGTCGGGGGCGCCCCTGTATACACAACAACTGTTTTGTATTTATTTATATTTTTTTACCTGGAAAATGAAGACCAGGATCCTGGCTACCCCTCCGAACGCATCGAATGGATAGTATGACTTGAATGGTAGTCTGGGCACCTCCACGGTGATGGTGTCATTGGTTGCTGCTTCTATTATGGTGGCTGTGGAATCTCCAAAGAATGTGATGGCGACCCAAGCTGAAAAAAGATCATTTCATTTTCCTTTCTTAGGTATACTGGTAAAACCAGGACCAGGGGTGAGATTGTTCCATCTGAGGTGAGATTGTTCCACCAGGGGTAAGATTGTGCCACCAGGGGTGAGATTGTGCCACACGTTTTATTAATTTCGGTTCTTTGACTCTTATAAATTGATTAAAACTCTTAACTAGTTCTAAAATGGTAATATTACTGCCATCTATTGAAGGCATCAGAAAGTTAACTGAAACAACTGACAATAGGTTTTCTTTCAATTGAAAAAAAGAGAGGGTGGTATTTTATACAAGGATTTTGTAAATCAAAAATAATTCAAGTATATTGCATTTTTTTTTGTACATCGATAAAACTAAAAAAAGTGGCACAAGGACATCATTACTTACAGACTACGCTAAGGCCTGTGGTGATGAGGACAAAATTTAACGATGCCCGTATCTTGGCCACGGCAGAAGCGTGGTATCTGGCGTCGGATTCTGCAAAGAGTGGATGGGAATTCGGAGAATTCCATACTGCCCAACACCTGGAATAAAATGGACAAAAAAAAACACAATTTAAGTACATTCGAGATATTCATAATTTCAGGAGTTTGGGATAAGGCCGGCGGCCGGCCACGTTTCACTATTTGGTTTTCACGGAATTCTCTTGGAATTTTTTTACACCCATTTTTTGTTGCCCAAAGGTCAACAGTTTTAGTTTTTTTAGTTTTTGTAATTAGGACGCTAAAATGAAAAATGCATTCAATTTTTTTTTTCGTAGATGGGGTAGGGGGGGCAAAAATATCTGGGCCTACTCCCATGAAAAGTGTAAATGAGTGAGTGTTGTGGCTATAATTCTGTTAATTTTTGTATTATGTTGTTTTGATTGTTTTTGTTAAGTTTAAAATAGTGTATTATTGTGTTTGTGGTGTTTATTTATGTGTTTATGTACGTCTGTTATCACATCGTGTATTAGCATGTAAGTACCTCTTTGTAAGAATAACCTGTACCTGGACTGGCGCTAAGGCAACAATAGTCGCTGTTAAGCTGGTCCAGGTCTTTTATACTTCATTAAATAAATAAATAAATAAATAAATCAGGCTCTGACGCACACACACACACACAGATC